>JAESUZ010003065.1:1200000-1597938 GCA_017311185.1 Proteles cristata cristata | reverse complement strand
TTGACTTCTAGTTTCATGGTATTGTGGTCAGAAAAGGTGCATGGTATGATTTCAATCTTTGTACTTTTGAGGCCTGATTCATGACCTAACATGTTATCTATTCTGGAGAATACCCCATATGCACTTGACAAGAATGTATATTCTACTGTTTTAGGATGGAATGTTCTGAAAATATCTGTTAAGTCTATTTGGTCCAGTGTGTCATTAAAATCTATTGTTTATTTTCTGTTTAGATGATCTGTCCAGTGATGTAAGTGGGGTGTTAAAGCCTCCTACTATTACTGCATTATTATCAATTAGTTCCTCGATATTTGTTATTAACTGTTGTTTAATTTGGGTGTTTCCATGTTGGGTGAATAAATATTCACAATTGTTAGATCTTTTTTGATGGGTTGTCCCCTTCTTTAACTCGTTACAGTCTATGTTTTAAAGTCTAGTTTGTCTGATATGAGTATTACTATTCTGGCTTTCTTCTGACATCTATTTGCATAATAATTTTTCTCCATCCCCTCACTTTCAATCCACAGATGTCTTTAGGTCTAAAATAAGTGTCTTGTAGGCAGCAAAAAAAGATAGGTCTTTTTTTTTTTTTTTAATCCATTTTGACATGCTATGTCTTTTGACTGGAACATTTAGTACATTTATAGTCAAAGTAACTATTGATAGGTATGTATTTATTGCCATTTTACTATTTGTTTTGTTGTTGTTTCTGGAGATTTTCTCTGATCCTTTCTTGTCTTTGTCACTTTTAGTATTTTATTTACTGTCAAATAGTCTTTAATATTTCTTTCAGAGCTGGTTTAGTTTTTACAAATGTCTTTAGTTTTTGTTTCTCTGGTAAACTCTTTATCTCTCTTTGTATTCTGAATGAGAGCCTTGATGGATAGAATATTTTTGGCTGTACCTTTTTCCTCTTCATTACACTGAATATATCATGCTACTCCTTTCTGGTTTGCCAACTTCCTGTTGAGAAATCTCCAACTAGCTTTCTAGGTCTTCCCTTGTAAGTTAAGAACTGCTTTTGCCTTGCTGCTTTTAGGATTTTTTCTTTATCATTATATTTTGCAAACATAATTGCAGTATGTCTTGGTATTGGCCTGTTTTTGTGGATTTTGATGTGGTTCTCTGTGCTTCCTCAATCTGGATATCTGTTTCCTTCCCCAGATTAGGGAAGTTTTCAGCTATTATTTTATCAAATAAATTTTTTGCCCCTTTTTCTCTCTCTTCTTTTGGGACTCCTATAATATAAATGTTATTGTGTTTGATTGAGTCACTGAATTCCCTAAGTCTATTCATGTGTTGCATAATTCTTCTTTGTCTCTTTTGCTCAGCTTCATTATTTTCCATTATTTTCTCTTCTATGTCACTAATTCATTCCTTTGCTTCTTCCAGCCTGCTGTTCACTGCATCAAGCCTACTTCCAATCTTGTTTATTGCATTCTTCACCTCTGACTAATTCCTTTTTAACTTTTTTTTTTATCTCTGTGATAAGGGTCTCACTGATATCTCCTATTCTTCTCTCCAGTGACAAAGTCTTATGACTGTTGCTTCAAATTCTCCATCAGTCATGTTACTTATATCTGCTTTGCTTAGATCTCTGGCTGTGCCTTTATCTTGTTCTTTCATTTGGGATAAATTCCTCTGTCTTGGCATTTTGTCTACCTCTCTGCCTTCTGTGTTTTAGAAGAGCCGGTTATTCCTCATGCTCCTGAAAATAATGGGCTAATGAAGAAGAGATAATGTGGTGCTTACAGCTGGACACTTCAGGGAGTGTCTCTAGTGTGTGCTGCGTGCATTCTGCTTTTGAGTTTTGGCTGCTATATCCTTCAATCCAGTCTTCTACAGAGGCCCTCCTTGCCTACTGTGGGCAGTGTTTGATCCCCGGCCTGAATGTGGAGTTTTAATGAGGTGTGCTCTGATCAGGTTGTGAAATGAGCCTTGATACCACTCCACCAGAACTGAGGACCTGCAGAGTTCTCTGGGCAAGACACATGCTGTGGGCAGGGATTTGTGCTGGTCTTCTAGGGTAGGGATCCATCACCCTAGGACTGAGCAGGCTTGACTGAGAAGGGTAGGTCTGCCTACTAGAGTGCAGAGGAGTGAGGCTTGGTGTAAGAAGTTAGGCAGCCACTATCTGAAATGTGCTGCTTCCCCCAGGTGGTTCTGTGTTCATGCTGAGGGACAGGTGAGGGGAAGAGGTGCCAGCCAGCTTCTTCATTTTCTGAGAGGCCTCTCCACAAGCAGTGCCTCTCAGCAATGCACTCTAAGAACAGCTAGTGTGCCCCAGGTGTTATTCATGTTAAATCACTGTTTCCATGTCATCTGCCCCAAGTTGTTTTCCTGCCTCCCCTCCAAATCCAAGGAAGTGTCCTCCAGGCTCTATTCCAGACAAGCCCACTGGCCTTTAAAACCTCAGGCTTTAAGCTTTACTAGTTGCAAGAAATTAAGCCCCTCTCATTTTCACTGAGATATCACAGTACAACGCAACCCAAGCTAAGAATATTTGTTGCTATTTACCACTTTGAGGGCAGAAAAATCATGCATTAAATTGACATTCTCCAGCTACTTCTAATTCTTTGTTTAAAATAGATTTCTCTCCTATAAGGAACTCACCAAACTCCACACCTAAAAAGCAAATAATCCAGTGAAGAAATGGATGAAGACATGAACAGACACTTCTCCAAAGAGGACATCCAGATGGCCAACAGACACATGAAATAGTGCTCAGTATCACTCATCAGGGAAATACAAATCAAAACCACATTGAGTGACTAAAATGAACAAATCAGGAGACTATAGATGCTAGCGAGGATATGGAGAAACAGGCACCCTCCTACACTGTTGGTGAAAATGTAAAATGGTGCAGTCCCTCTGGAAAACAGTATGGAGGTTCTTCAAAAAATTAACAATAGAATTCACCTATAACCCAGCAATAGCACTGCTAGGAATTTATCCAAGGGATATAGGAGTGCTGATGCATAGGGGCAATGTACCCCAAATGTTCATAGCAGCACTTTCAACAAGAGCCAAATCATGGAAAGAACCTAAAAGTCCATCAACTGATGAATGGATCAAGAATATGTGGCTTATCTATACAATGGAATACTACATGGCAATAAGAAAGAATGAAATCTGGCCATTTGTAGCAACATGGATGGAACTTGAGGGTGTTATGCTGAGCGAAATAAGTCAGGCAGAGAAAGACAGATACCATATGTTTGCACTTATAAGTGGATTAGGAGAAACATAACAGAGGACCATGGGGGAGAAGAAGGGGAAAAATAGTTGGAGAGAGAGAGTGGGGCAAACCATGAATGCTGAGACTGAGGGCTAATGGGGTAGGGGGAGAAGGGAAGAGAGGTGATGGGCATGAAGGAGGGCACTTGTTGGGATGAGCATTGGGTGTCATATGGAAACCAACTTGACAATAAACTATTTAAGAACAAAAACAAATAAAATAGATTTTCTTACTTATCTCTGTATTCAATATCCCTTATAAGGCTAATTATTTATATCAATTTTACAAAAGTCTCTATTGCATTATGAAATTTAAATTCCATTGAAAAGCCCACACAACTGTTTACATATCTAGGTCACAGTTAATTCATATATATTTCACTATAAGGAAAAATCTTCATTAAAAAAAATCAAGATTCTTCACTAAATCAATAGTCACTAGTAAAAACTAGTGTAATAATTATCTCCTTGCCTTCTTTTCTTTATCTTAACACTAGCATTACTACAGATTCTAGATTTATTTCAGGGTTCTAGATCAAAGAACACACAACTTTGGTAATTCAGTTGCCAGCCACTGGATTTCACATTAATCCATCCCATACCCCACCATAGCTCTCTGAAGCCTATAGCATCTTCTGAATAGCCAGAGTACAGCCAGGGCAGACTTAAGTCTTGCCTAGGAAATAACATTTGGCAATAGTAAGTCATTTATCTATATATTGACTATACACTATATTTAAATTTATCACTATGAGAAGTTAAATTGCCTTTCTTTCCAAATAATCTGTATTTCAAGTATTTTAATAACTTAATTAATAATTCTCCAAATGGTTTCATCTTAAAGGGGATTTACCATAATTTAGAAGTTCAGAGTTTAACCCTGGAAGATCCTCCATTTTATGAATGAAGCTGGAAGCTTCCAGGAATCAAGGGAAGGATAAAATTTAAGGATCACTATGCACTCCAATTTTATTTTAGCATACCTCCCTTTATTTTCCATCTGGTCTTAACTAATGATCTTTGTCCCTTGCTGACCATTAGGAAATCCTGGGCCAGAGTCTGTGTTAAGAAGAGATACTCCTAATATAGAGTCCTAAGGGAAGACTCAGAATCCAAGGGACTCAAGGCCATGCAGATATTCAATTAAGTTTCAACTTGAAACAGGATCCATCAGTAGCACTAAAGTTTATTTTAAATTATTTTCCATTTATAAAGCATAATGAAGAGAAATCCTCAACATGAACCATTTCCTAACTAGTTTCTTAGAAAATAGAAAACTTCAACGGGCTTCAACACACTGAGAACATAATTAAGAACTAAGAAACTAAGCTAGGAAAACAGGACAGCTACATGCAAAAGAGTGAAACTGAATCCCTTTTTACACCATACATAAAAACAAACTCAAAATGGATTAATGTGAGGCATGAAACCATAAAACTTTTAGAGGAAAATATAAGCAGTAATTTCTTTGACATCGGCCTGAGCAACATTTTCTTAGATAGGTCTCCTCAGGTAAGGGAAACAAAAGCAAAAATAAACTACAGGGACTACACCAAAATAAAAATCTTTTGCACATCAAAGGAAACCATCAACAAAACAAAACAATAGCCTACTGAATAAGAGAAGACATTTGCAAAAGATATATCTGATAAGGGGTTAATATTTAAAATAAATGAAGAACTTATATAACTCAACACACACACACACACACACATGCGTACAAACACACACACACACACACACACACACGTAATCTAATTAAAAATACACAGATGACTTGAATAGACATTTTTCCAAAGAAGATATACAGATGGCCAACAGACACATGAAAATATGTTCATGATCATCAGGGAAATACAAATCAAAATCACAGTAAGGTGTCATCCTACACCTATCAAAATGGCTAAAATCAAAAACACAAGAAATAACAAGTGTTGGGGAAAATGTGGAGAAAAAGAAATCCTCATGCACTGTTTGTGGGAGTATAAATTGGTTCAGCCACTGTGGAAAACAGTAAGGAGGTCCCTCAAAAACTAAAAAATAGAAATGCCATATGATCTAGTAGTTCCACTACTGAGTATTCCCCCCCAAAAAACAAAAACACTAGTTCAAAAAGATGCATGCAACTTTATGTTTAGTGCAGCATTATTTACAATAGCCAAGATATGGAAGCAACCCAAGTGTCCATCAATAGATGAATGGATAAAGATTATATATACATACATACAAACATACCTACATACATACATATACAATGGAATATTACCCAGCCACAGAAAAAGAATGAGTCTACCATTTTGCGATAACATGAATGAACTTAGAGGGGTTTTTTTTTTAATGTTTTTTATTTATTTCTAGGAGAGAGAGAGAGCATGAGCAGGGGAGGGTCAGAGAGAGAGGGAGTCACAGACTGAAACAGGCTCCAGGCTTTGAGCTGGCAGTCAGCACAGAGACCAACGCGGGGCTCGAACCCACGAACCACGAGATCATGACCTAAACGAAAGTCGGATGCTTAACCGACTAAGCCATCCAGGAGCCCCAAACTTAGAGGGTTTTATGTTAAGCAAAATTAGTCAGACAGAAAAAGACAAATACTATATGATTTCACTTATATGTGAAATCTAAAAAACAAAACAAGCAAATAAGCAAACAAACAGAAAACAGAATAAGACCCATAAATAAAGAAAACAAACTCATGGTTGCTGGGGTGAGGGGTGGGATTGGCAAAATGGGTGAAGAAGAATGGGAGGTATAGGCTTCCAGTTACAGAATGAATAAGTCATGGGGATAAAGCATACAACATAGGGAATATAGTCAATGGCAATGTAATAGCATTGTATCTTGATGGATGATAGGTACACTCTTGGTGAGCACTGCCCAATAAATAAATTTTTTGAATCACTATATTGTACACCTGTAATTAATGTAACATTGTACATCAACTATATTCCAATAAAAAAGAAAAAGAACAAAGACACAAAGAATTTTCACAAATGCCTAAGTTATAAACCTAGATTAAAAAAATAACAATAGAAATAAATGAAAATCTTCTTAATAAAAAGATATGCTCCATATTTTTATAACACTATCAATCCTGAATGTTTTTTAGTAAAATAACAGAAAGCACTGATTATCTAAAATAAAATTAATTATATTGCAAGTTTGGAATTCAAATAAGTGCTAAAGCTCACTACTTATATATATATATACTATATATATATATAACACATATAGATACCCTTTTTACTTTCACAACTTATTAAGAGGGTAGAACTTATGCCATATCACTATTGAGCACATAGCATTTAGCATATCTACTGGTATGATATAAGAGTTCAATAAATGTTATATTAATTAGTTAATTAACCTCTATTGCATTCCTAGTCTGCCTGAAACTACTATATACAGAGCAGCAACTAAAATTATGAGACATTTCCCATTGTCTTCAAAGAGATTACAGTTAAATAGGGGTGACAAGGCCTCTCCCACAAAGCTATTAAGATTCCACTAGAGAATAAATATCTTGAGATAACAATGCAAGATGATAAATATGAGGTTAGGTATGAACAACTGCACTTAATAAAAGAATCAGATAATGGTGTTATATTTCACAAACTGTAGCACCAGAACAGCTCTCTTCCTCTTGTAACCAAAACAGAGATGTCCATATGACATAGCTATTAGCACTGTTAGGGCAATTCCAACCTTGAAGTAGAGATGACCGAACCTCCACTCAAGCCACAACATGCTTCTTTGCTAATGATACCCAAAGTCTTGATTGAGACAAACAGGTGTCACAGTACTTTTGGTTACTGTCTGCTTCATCTATGAGGTTAAAATGCCTTCTGATATCTTTTATACTGACATGATAGCTAATAATATAAGCAAACTGAAAGACTATCCCATTGTCCTTGCATGGTATTGAGCCGAATTTAGTGAGCTATACAGATTGCTATCAAGGTCTTTTTCTAAAAAGTGTCAAAAATTCTCAAAAGTAGATAATACAGAAAGAAACTGCCCAATTTTCATGAGAAATTTTATTAAAAAAATTAACACAGTGATTTAAAATTTGGTGAAACCCCAGTAATTAAAGATAAAACAAGAACAGACTATAGCATGGAGAATATAATTTATATATACAAATCAAATTGCTTTGTATCCAAAATAGTTTTGCTGAAAGCAAAGTGCTTTGAAGAGTTCCCTTCGTTTAAACTAAACCAGTAGTTTTTCCATAGAAGCCTATGGAGAAGCTTCAATAGTCACACAAATGCTTGATAGAAATAAAATTTCTATTTTGAGTATTTTATTTTTTACATTTTCTTCTTTTCAATGTTTATTTATTTTTGAGAGAATGCAAGCAGGGGAGGGGCAGAGAGAGACAGAGGATCCAATGCAAGCTCTTCACTCACAGCAGTGAACCCAATGGGGAGCTTTAATTCATGAACTGCAAGATCATGACCTGAGCCAAAGCTGGACACTCAGCTGACTGAGCATCCATTTTACACTGGAGAAATGGTGATACTAATCTTGACTCCTAGGCTAAGTCATTTTCATGCAGATTTTGGTATAATACTTTTTCTATCTCCATGTATATTTTGGGCTTCTAGTAAATGTAGCCTTCACTAGGAAGTTTATCACTTTGCATTGGTCTTTTTAGGTGTTCATATCTAAGCATATCTATTTCTAGAACACTGGCCAAGTGGAGAGAACATCGCAATACTGAACAATCAAAACAAACTATTGAGGGGCTCCTGGGTGGTTCAATGGGTTAAGCGCCTGACTTGATTTTGGCTCAGATCATGATCTCACAATTTATGCCACTGAACCCCACATCAGGCTCTATGCTGACAGCTTGAGCCTGTTTGGGATTCTCTTTCTCTCTGTTCCTCCCCCACTTGTGTGCATGTGCTCTCTCTCTATTTCTCTAAAAGTAAATAAACATTAAAAAACAAAACTTTTCAAATAAATAGCTAAAGACTTGATATAAGACAGTAACTATTAATTTAAACCATAAGTTCAAATTTCAAATTTTTGTTTTCTTTAAAATTGTCTTATTCTTCTTGTATATTTTTATTCAAAGTTCTGTAAATTTAAATTTAAACTCATCAGATAATTTTATTCATATATTTTTAAACATAAAATAAATTTATTTTATTTATAAATTTTATCATTTACAAAATAAATTTCTATTAGTAAAACACACATTAGATTTTTGTTTCTTTTGCTTTTAAAAGGTTTCAAATATTTTTTTTAATAGTCTAAAGTACTATAATCCTACTAAACATGTACCCAAACCAAATCTCATTCTTGGTTGTTTTGTTTCATTATTTACACTAATAAAATTGCTCATTAGGGTCCTCTGGGTGGCTCTCAGTCCAGTAAACATCTGACTTCCCCTCAGGTCATGATCTCACAGTTCATGGGTTTGAGCTCCGCATCGGGCTCTGTACTGACAGCTTGAAGCCAGGAAACTGCTTTGGATTCTCTGTCTCCCTCTCTCTCTCTGCCCCTCCCCTGCTTGCACTCTATCTCTCTCTCAAAAATAAAATAGAATGTTAAAAAAATAAATAAAATTGGTCTATACAAAATCAATATTCATCTCAACAAAATAAATTGTCTCCATTGAACTTGCTCTCTCTGCTGCATATATTGTTCCCCATTGCCCTTTTGAGTATCTTGCCCTTGAGTGGTAATGCATTTCTTAGTTTAATTCTGATTTCTCTGACTGTTTTGTGGCCTTCTCAACATCTGGGGTATTATCCCACTGACCATTCATACTGGTATTTCTCAACCTCAGATCTTGCCTTTTGTATTTTCTAAACTTTACCTTCAGGAACCTCACTTGTTCACCTGACTTTGATTGTATAACAGAGTATCACCTCAAATGGATGGCATATGTGATAGGAATCTTGCATTGACAAACTGCTCCCAAAACTACATAATGGCATAAAACAGCCATTTTATTTGATTTTTAATTTAGAGCTAGGGTGCCCAAGAAAAGCTCAGCTAGATGTTTCTTCTTTAATCTTCTTGATATCAGCTTCGATAGCTAGAGAAGCTGGAGAATACACTTCTTAAAAAATGTCTTTGTTCACATGTTTTCACCTAGCTGCTCCTTGTGTGTATGATGTCCCTCTCTCTCTGTCTCTTTGAGGTCTCTCTGTGTGGCTTGGACTTCTCAAGGCATGGGGATTTCTGGGTAGTTCCAGTTCTTACATGGCAGTTGGCATCCAAGAGGCAGAAAGTAAAGGCTTCCAGGCTATTCAAAGATCTGGAACAGCATTACTTCCTCCATATGTATTCCCACCTCAGTGGAAGTTCATCTGACCATCTTTATTCCTCTGACTTAGACTATCTTCTTCCTCCTACTCCTTCAATTCATGTCTCTTTTCCTTTAGCAAATCTTTTTCTGTGACTTATTTCAAGATGAACTTCATATCTGTGAGTTCTTCTCCCTGAGAATTTAGACCCTATCTTCATATATCATTATGTGTAATGGACATTTATTACTTTTTGAATGTTCATCATTGAGATCCTTCCTTCCTACTAGTAATTCAAATTTTTAAGGTAATCTTTCCTTTCATAGAAATCTTTGAATGTTTCAGCCACCTCCTACAAAATAAGCTGTGTTAGGCCTCTCCAGAGAATTAGAACCAGTAGGTGTGTGTATGTGTGTGTGTGTGTGTGTGTGTGTGTGTGTGTGTGTGTGTGTGTATGATTTTTTTAAGGAATTGGCTCATGTTATTAGGTGGTTTGGTCCAAAATTTAGCAAGGTAGGCCAGCAAGCTGAAGACTCAGGGAAAAGTTCAATTCAAGTCCAAAAGTAGTCTGCTAGCAGAATTCCTTCTTGCTGGGAGAGGCTTAGTCTTCATTTCAGGAAGGCCTTCAATTAATTGAATGAGGCCCATCTACATTATGGAGAGTAATCTGCTTTACTCAAAGTTTACTGATTTAAATGTTAATTTAATCCAAAAACACCTTCATAGAAATATCCAGAATAACATTTGACCAAATACCAAGGCATTGTGGCCTGGCCAAGGTGATGCATTAAATTAACCATCACAGACACCAAACAGACTTGTTCCTCCCTTGCTTCTCCAAAGAGTGGACACCTAATATAAGTTGAGTAAATCAAATGCTTTCTCTTGGTTGTTGAATCTTAAGCCACTAATGAAATCATATCAGGAAAGCAGGAGGTCACATTCATTATAGCATCAGGAGTGACATGCCATGGCATCAGATTGTTTCTGAGGTGTGACTATAGCTATATTTCTGCTGCCCAGTTTCCTATAGCTTCCTTGGTTTCTTCTAATTGAAGAAACAGAGCCTGCTCCTCTGTACACCCATGGAGGCCGGAGACTCTAGATATACTTCCAATAAACTCACTGTTTTCCTGCAGATAAATAGGGTTGGTTTCTGCTGCTTGGAACCATGTTACACTTAATACTACACTATGTGCATAAATTGAGAATAAATGAGTTACTAAATGAGAACCATAATGAATATTCCTAACACAGGAGGATGATCAATAAATTGTATTAATATTTTTCCTCATCTTCATCATTTTCTTATTCCTGTTCTTCATTATTATTCAAATGATTATAATAATTATTGAACTTTCTATATGTGTTTTGAACAAGAAACATGACTCCTAGCACAGTACTCTGGATAATGTAGTCCCCAGTTCAACTCATTAGTCTGCTTGGTTCATATGTAATAAAAAAAAACTTTGAGATCCTAACTGACTTAGGTAGTTCATACAAAAAGCTATCCAGTTCAGTACTAAACTCTAAACTCTGCTACATTTTGCTGCATATTTGAAATATTTTGGTTATCTACAGAAAAACGTCTTAAGAGCATAGAAATTGGAGGTGCAAAAAACATCAAAGTTAACTTTTCAGAACTACAAATGAACTTTTATTCAAATTGAAAGTTAGAAAGTAAGTACTAGTTTCCTTAAATCAATAAATTCCACAAATGACTGCTAATGAGTACAGTGTTGTTGTTTTTTTAGGTGATGAAAAGGTTTTAGAATTAGGGGGTGCCTGTCTGGCTCAGTTAAAAGATCATGCAACTCTTGATCCCAAGGTTGTAAGTTTGAGCCCTGCATTGGGTGTAGAGATTACTTAAAAAGAACATCTTAAAAAATGTTCTGGAATTAAAAAGAAACAATAGTTGCACAGCTTTGTGAATATACTAAAAACTACTTGAATAGTACACTTGAGAAGATTGAATTTTATGGTAAATGAATTGTATATGTCAATACTATAAATAAGAAAAGTTTTTAAAGCAATTAACTATGCTGCAAATATCTAATTAGTGATTCAGGTTATAGGTAAAGGCGTTTTCTTAGTAAAGAAATCTATTCTTTACTACACAACCAGGATTCCTGTATTCCTAGAGGAAATTTCTAAGTCACTGTTATTCTTGGGTAGTTTTAAAACCTGTCAACCTATGTATTCACTTTAGATGAAAACTTCATCATTCAGATTCCAGGTAAAATCTACTTGTGGAATTCAGTCATTCCTAATGGACACATATTTTATCATATCTGGAGATTTATCTGGCAGGTACTTAGTAAAGTAAGGAAATGGATTGATTCCAACAATATTTGAAGTTGTGTGGTGGGCCAAAGCATCCAATGCACATGAATAAATCAATAACACCTTTCCATTTCTTTGTCATAGCTGAAGCATTCAAGAATGCTTAGGAGTGGTTGCATCTAAACATGTTTAAGAAGAAATATTCATCATTCTTTTGTTTTACTTCCAAGCACATAACTGTGGACAAATAAAGGTTACGTGATAATACTACTGATGGCTAACATATAGCACATCAGGAACACACCAACTACATATTATTAGTCCATATTGCTTTGAGAAACAGATAGGGAAATACTTCAAAGTCCTCAACTCCAATTTAAGAAGAAACATTTTACAATAATTCACCTGCTTCCATTCAAGTAGCTCCCAAGACAGTTCTTTAATAGAGAATGTATCTGACATCTTGCTATAACATGACAAGAAAAGAAATGAGGGGGCAGGGAGGAAAAGAAATAGTTGTTAAAACGGGCAACATACCAAGATGTATGTTTAGTACTTCACTGTATAAAATGGGATTGGGCCATTTTATCTTCTGAAGCACTCTCTCTTTCTCTCTCTCTCTCCCTCATTCTCTCTCTCATCTGCCACCGTCACACTCACTGCCGCCACCACCACCCCGCCTCTCCCTCTCAGCAATCTACTTATCATTGTGCCCAGGCTTGATTAGATTTATAGTTTGTTTATCTGAGAGCTCAATGCTTTATTGCATCCAGAAGCCAAAATACGTGCACCTCCACAACCCAGCTGAATAAAACAAACTCATTTTGATCTTTGTGTACAAAGCCATCAGCACTGGTTCAAAGTGTAGTGCAGCCAGTTCTGGACGGCAGATGCAGAGTTCAGCTCTTCTTCTGGGCCCTTGGTTTCAATTAGGCCGTCTGCCAAGTGGTCCATGTGCCTCTGTGTGCTGAAACATTTCTTTGAGGCAGCTTTTTTAAATTAGGAAATAAAGACTTCCCATGTGATTTGCTATATATACAATTTATGACAATTGATTTTTATAGTTAAAATACGTACATTTTTAACATAGCTTTCTTTCTGCAAAATAGCAGCTTTCTAACAAGAGAAGAAAATTAGCAAAATGTAAATATTGCATTTAATTTACTCTTCCTACTCCAAAATTAACTCAAACATACATTGAAATTATAATAAAGACCACTGGGCTTCTGAAATAAATGACTTCTTTGTCTTAAGGTGGTGGGGGGGACAGTGGGATGTAGGCAAGCACTTTCTAAGTTCTAGGAACTGTAAATAGGGGGAAAAATAAATATGAACAAAAAAGAAGGCATAATTATTTGAGACTGACTAGTTCCTCAGCCACAGTAGATATTTTTCTTGCTTTTATTGCCATTTGGGCCTTTTACCTCCGGAACTTTCAAACACAAGTTTGACCTGGCAGTAGAATATAACAAATTTCAAAGCCAACTTCCAACGTCTAACTGATTCCTGGTAAAATCGTGAGCTAAGTGCACTGCAAATGTCTGTGATTCACAGCCCCAAATGCACACATATGTATGCAAATATAATTCTCACCAAGGACAGCCTCATGTGGCAAAAATCTAGAAACTTTTGAAAACAGTTATCTAGTTGCCCCCAAGCTATTAATAATACCCCCCCACCCCCCGCCCCGTTGCTACTTAGAGGAGGCAGCCAAGTCCAACCAGCACTGGAGGAGCCTGGAGGGGCAGCGACCACCACATAAGGAAGGTCCAGGCTGTGTAAAAGCCAGGAAACCACGACAGCTTATAACCTTTTGCAAGGATTCAGGTCAACTTTGAAGAAGCTCCCACACAGGCCTACATTACCCTTAAGACCTGGATCCTCAAATTGAGCCATCACTCAGCAGATGTTTGCCACTGCCAGTGCCAAGCCAAACCTAAAATAACTGGGCACCAACAATAGCAACTGAATGGTAACCAGCTGTTAGTGGTGATTTTAAGCAGGCCCCATACCATGCTAGGCCACTCATACAGCAGGGACACATAAGTGTGGCATACGCTTGTGTGTGTGTGTGTGTGTGTGTGTGTGTGTGTGTGTGTGTGACCAGATGGTTTTATTGAGTCATTTTCCTGTTTTCCATAAAGCTGAATTACTACATTCCTAAAAATCTTCTCTATTTCTATTTCTAAATTAGAACATTGCCCATTGCCTTGGTGCTTGATTTTGAAAATGTACTGAAAATGATGATACTATGTCTGCTTGATGCAGGAAATTTCAATAACAGAGAAAGAAGTAACTGAAAACCCTTGTTGAAGAATTCTTTGGTAACTTTTTAAATAATCAAAGATAGAAATATATGATTCATGTCAGTGTTAAAGATATTTTGATTTATTTTCCAGTTCCTAAGGTGTCATCACAATCAGAAGCTTATAAATTTTCTGTACATATCTTCCTACATTCAATGTAGTACCAAGAAAATGAGATAACCTTTCCTCTTTTGCCCTTACTATAAAACATACACAGATTTAATGCAGCTGAACTAATATTTACCAGATATCTACAGCGTTGAGCATATTTTCTTTTATTTTTTCCTTTTCTTTTCTTTTTCTTTATTTCTTTATTTATTTTTAGTGTTTGACTCCCTGAACCTATTTCTCCCATCCTCCACGCCATGCCTCTGACAGCTACCAATCTATTCTCTGCATCTGTGAGCTTGATAATTCTGTTTTTTATTTTTATTTTTTGTTTTTTAGATTCTATAGATAAAAGGTATTGTATAATATTTGTCTTTCTCTGTCAGACTTATTTCACTTAGCATCATGCCCTTAAGATCCATCCATGTTGTTGCAAATGGCAAAAATTCATTCATTTTTATGGTTGAGTAATATTCCATTATATATTGTATATATTTATATGTATAATATATAAATTTAGAAGAAATATACAATTTCTTTATTCATTCATCTATAAGTGGACATTTAGTTTGTTTCCATATCCTGGTTATTGTAAATAGTGCTGCAACAAACATAGGGGTTCATATATCTTTTTTTCAAGTTAGTGTCATCATTATTTCACATATACCCAAAAGTGAAATTGCTGGATCATATGGTAGTTCTACTTTTAACTTTTTAAAAAAATTATATACTGTTTTCCATAGTGGCATCACCAATTTACATTTCTGCCAACAGCACACAAGCGTTTCCTTTTCTCCACATCCTTGCTGACACTTATTATTTCTCGTCTTTTGGCTAACAGCCATTCTAACAGATGAGAGGCGACATCTTAGTGTGGTTTTCATATGCAACTCCCTGATAATTAATGATATTTTGCATCTTTTTATGTATTTGTGGTCATCTGTATGTCTTCTTTAGAAAAAAAATGTCTATTTGGGTCCTCTGACCATTTTTTAAAAATATTTTTATTTATTTCTAGGATAGAGAGAGACAGCGTGAACAGGGGAGGGTCAGAGAGAGAGGGAGATACAGACTCTGAAACAGGCTCCAGGCTCTGAGCTGGCAGTCAGCACAGAGCCCGACGTGGGGTTCAAACCCACAAACCGCGAGATCATGACCTAAGCAAAAGTCGGACGCTTAACCGACTAAGCCACCCAGGCTCCCTTCTCTGACCATTTTTTAATCAGATAGATTTTGTTTGCTGTTGAGTTGCATGAGATCTTTATGTATTTTTGGATATTAGCCCCTTATCATATATAGTATTTGCAAATACTCCTTTCAGTAAGTTACCTTTTCACTTTGTTGATGGTTTCCTTTGCTGTGCAGAAGGGTTTTAGTGTGATGCAGTCCCACTTGTGTATTTTTGCTTTTGTTCCTTTCTTTTAGTGTCAGATTTAAAAAAAGAAAATCATCGCCAAGACCAACGATACAGAACTTACTCTATACATTTTCCTCTAGGAGTTTTATGGTTTCAAGTCTGTAATCTATTTTTAGTTTACTCTTGTATATGGTTTAATATGGTGGTTGCATTTCATTGTTTTGCATGCGGCTGTCCAGTTTTTCCAGAACCATTTATTGAAGAGACTGTCCTTTCCCCATTGTATATTATTAGCTCCTTTGCCATAAACAAATTTACCATATATATATTCATGGATTTATTTCTGTTCCACTGATCTCAGTGTCTATTTTTATGCCAATATTGTTTTAATTACTATAGCTTTGTAATAAAGTTTGAAACCAGGAAGCATGATGCCTCCAGCTTTATTCTTTCTCAGGATTGCCTTGGCTATTCAGGGTTTTTAGTGATTCCATGAAAATTTTAGAATTGTTTGTTCCAGTTCTATAAAAACTGTTACTGGAATTTCAATAGGGATTGCATTAAGTCTGCAGATTGCTTTGGATAGTAAGGAAATTTTATTGATTCTTCCAGTCCATGAGCAAGGAACATCTTTCCATTTATTTGTGTCTTGAATTGATTTCACTAATGTCTTATAGATTTTGATATGCAGGACTTTCACCTCCTTGATTAAATATGGTCTTAGGTATTTTATTCTTCTCTATGCAGGTGTAAGTGGATAGTTTTCTTATGTTCTCTTTCTGGTAGTTTGTTATTAATATATAGAAACACAACAGATTTTTGTATATTGATTTTCTACCTTACAACTTTACCAAATTTATCAATTCTAAGAGATTTTTGATGGAGTCTCTAAGATTTTCTATATATAATATCATATCACCTTCATGTGATATGTCACCATAGTGACAGTTTAATTTCTTCCTTTACAGTTTGGATACCTTTTATTTTTATTTTCATTTATTCATTTACTTCACCTAATTGCTATTTCAATACTATGTTGAATAGGGCCACCTGTGTAGCTCAGTTGGTTAAACATCCTATTCTTTGTTTCAGCTCAGGTCATGATCTTACAGTTAGTAAGACGAAGCCCTGCACAGCCCTCTGTACTTTCAGCATGGAGCCTGCTTGGAATTCTCTCTCACCTTCTCTCCCTCTACCCCTCTCTTGCTCATACTGACACACAGTCTCTCTCTCTCAAAATGAATAAATAAACTTTAAAGAAAATAATCTGTTGAATAAAAGTGGCAAGAGTGGCCATCCTTGTCTTGTTCCTGATCTTAGAGGAAAGGCTTTCAGCTTCTCATCACTGAGTATAATGTTAGAAGTGGAGTTATCATACAGCCTTTATTATTTTGAGGTATATTCCTTTATACTCACTTTGTTGAGAATTTTTATCATAAATGGATGCTAAATTTTGTCAAATGTTTTTTTCTGTATTTACAAGATGAGCATGTGACATTTATCCTTCATTTTGCTAATGTGGTGTATTATATTGCTTGATTTATAAATCAAGCAATTCTTGAAATTGACCCATCCTTGCATTCTTGGAATAAATCCCACTTGATCATGGTGTATGGTCCTTTGAATATATAGTTGAATTTATTTGCTACTATTTTGCTCAGGATTTTTACATCTCTGTTCGTTAGGGATAGAGGCCTGTAAATTTCTTTTCTTGTGGTGTCCTTATCTGGTTTTGGTATCCAGGGTAATGCTGGCCTCATAAAATGAGTTTGGAAGAGCTCCCTCCTCTTCTATTTTTTGGAAGAGTTTAATAAGGATTGGTATTAACTTACCTTTGAATGTATGGTGTAATTTTCCAGAAGAGCAGGGTCTTGTTGGAAAGTTTTGGATTACTAATTCAATCTCTTTGCTAGTAATTGTTCTGTTCATATTTTCTTTTTATCATAATTCAGTGTTGATAGGTCATTTCCAGAAATGTATCCATTCATTCTAGATTGCCCAATTTGGTAGCAAATAATTGTTCATATTACTTCCTTATGATCATTTGTACTTCTTTGATATCAGTTGTGACTTCTCTTTCATTTTTTACTTTATTTATTTGATCTTTCTCTCTTTTTTTCCCCGGTAAGCTTAGCTAAAGGCTTGTAAATTTTGTTTCTATTTTCAAAGAACAAGTTTTTATTTTAATTGATTTTCTCTATTGTCTTTTTAGTCTCTATTTCATTTATTTCTCCTCTAATTGTTATTATTTCTTTACTTTTACTAACTTTGTGCTTTGTTTGTTCTTTTTCTACTTCTTGACATATAAAGTTTAGGTTGTTTATTGAGAACTATTCTTGTTTCTTAAGGTAAGTCTTTATCATTATGAGCTTCCCTCTTCAAACTGCTTTGCCTGCATCACACAAATTTTGTTATGTGGCATTTCCATTTTTGCTGGTCTCCAAGTATTTGTTTTTAAATTTCTATTCTGACTTCTTCTTTGACTCACTGATTGTTCAATAGCATTTTTTAATCCTCACATATTTGTGAACTTTCCAGTGTTCTTTGTGTAACTGAATTCTAGTTTCAAACCGTTCATAAAAAATGTTTGATATGATGTCAATTATTTTAAGTTTATTAAGGCTTGTTTGTGGCTTCTGTTATTCAACACAGTATTGGAAGTCTTAGCCTCATCAATCAGACAACACAAAGAAATAAAAGGCATCCAAATAGGCCAGGAGGAGATCAAATTCACTCTTCACAGATGACATGATACTCTATATGGAAAACCCAAAAGATTCCACCAAAAAAAAACCCTGCTAGAACTGATCCATGAATTCAGCAAAGTTGCAGGATATAAAATAAATGCATAAAAATCAATTGTATTCCTATACACCAATAATGAAACAACAGAAAGAGAAATCAAGGAATTGATCCCATTTACAACTGCACCAAAACCCATAAGATACCTAGGAATAAAACTAACCAAAGAGGTGAAAAATCTATACACTGAAAACTATAGAAAGCTTTAGAAAGAAATTCAAGAAGACACCAAAAAAATGGATAAATATTCCATGCTTCTGGATAGGAAGAACAAATATTGTTAAAATGTCAATACTACCCAAAGCAATCTACATATTCAAAGCAACACCTATCAAAATAACACCAGTATTCTTCACAGAGCTAGAACAAACAATCCTAAAATTTGTATAGAACCAGTAAAGACCCCAAATAGCCAAAGCAATCTTAAAAAAGAAAACCAAAGCAAAAGGCATAACAATCCCGGACTTCAAACTGTATTATAAAGCTGTAATCATGAAAATAGTATGGTACTGGCACAAAAACAGACACTCAGAACAATGGAACAGAAGAGAGAACCCAGAAATGGACCCACAAATATATGACCGACTGGTCTTTGACAAAGCAGGAAAGAATGTCCAATGGAATAAAGACAGTCTTTTCAGCAAGTGGTACTGTGAAGACTGGACATTGACTTGAACAAAATTGAACCTAGACTACTTTCTTACACCATACACAAAAATTAACTCAAAATGGATGAAAGGCCTAAATGTAAAACTGGAAGCCATCAAAATCCCCAAGGAGAAAGCAGGGAAGAACCTCTCTGACCTTGGCCGCAGCAACTTCTTACTCAACACATCTCCGGAAGCAAGGGAAACAAAAGCAAAAATGAAATTGGGACCTCATCAAAATAAAAAACTTCTGCACAACGAAGGAAACAATCAATAAAACTAAAAGGCAAACGACAGAATGGGAGAAGATATTTGCAAATGACATATTAAATAAAGGGTTAGTATCCAAAATCTATAAAGAATTTATGAAACTCAACATCCAAAAAACCAAATAATCCAGTGACAAAATGGGCAGAAGACATGAATAGACACTTTTCCAAAGAAGACATCCAGATGGCCAACCAACACATGAGAAAATGCTCAATATCACTCATCATCAGGGAAATGCTAATCAAAACCACAATGAGATATCACCTCACACCTGTTAGAATGGCTAACATTAACAACTCAGGAAACTCAGGAAAGAATAGATGTTGGTGAGGATGCGGAGAAAGAGGATCTCTTTTGCACTGCTCATGGGAATGCAAACTGGTGCATCCACTCTGGAAAACAGTATGGAGTTTCCTCAAAAAATTAAATATAGAACTAACCTATGACCCAGGAATTGCATGACTAGGTATTTACCCAAGGGATAGAGGTATGCTATTTTGAAGGGATATATGAACCCCAATGTTCATAGTAGCACTATAAACAACAGCCAAGGCATGGAAAGAGCTTAAGTGTCCATCAATGGATGAATGGATAAAGGAAGATGTGGTATATATATACAATGGAGTATTACTCAGCAATCAAAAAGAATGAAATCTTGCCATTTGCAACTATGGGGATGGAACTAGAGGGTATTAAGCTAAACAAAATTAGTCAATCAGAGAAAGACAAATATCATATGACTTTACTCATATGAGGACTTTAAGATACAGAACAGATGAACATAAGGGAAGGAAAGCAAAAATAACATAAAAACAGGGAGGAGGACAAAACATAAGAGACTCTCAAATATGGAGAACCAAACAGGGTTACTGGAAGGGTTGTGGGAGGGGTTATGCGGTAAATGAGTAAGGGGCATTAAAGAATCTACTCCTGAAACAATTTTTTATTATACGCTAACTAATGTGGATGAAATTTTTTTTTAAAAAAACCCATATTTTTGAAGAGTTAAAAAAAGAATTATTTGTGGCTTCATATATAATCTATCTTGGATAATATTCCATGTTCACTTGAGAAGAATGTATATTTTGCTGCTTTTGGATGGAATGTTTTGTATGTACCTATTAAATCCACCTGGTCCAATATGTTGTTTAGGTCGATGTTCCCTCTTTGATTTTCTGTCTGGATGATATATCCATTGATATAAATGGGGTATTAAATGCCCCTATTATTATTTTACTGCCATCAATTTCTCCCTTTAGGTATATTAACATTTGCTTTACAGATTTTGATGCTTTATGTTGGGTGCCTAAATATTTACAAATATTATATATTCTTATTGGATTGGCCCCTTTATCATTATGTAATGCTCTTATTTGTCTCTTATTATAGTTTTTGTCTGACATAAGTATTGTCACTGTAGATGTCTTTTCCTTTCTATTTGTATAGAATATCTCTTTCCATATGTTCATTTTCAGTCTCTGTTTCCTTACATGAAAAGTATCTCTATGTTACCTACAAACAAATGTTGTTTTCAATTAATTAAACCACTTCTAATCTTTTGACTGGAGAATTTAGTTCATTTACATTTAAAGCAATTATTGATAGAAAGGTATTTCCTGACATTTTATTAATTGTTTTCTGGCTGTTTTTGTAATTCCTCTCTGTTTCTTTCTTTTCTTCTTCTCTTTCTTGGTGGTTTCATGACTTTATTTGGTGATATGCTTATCTTCCTTTTTCTGTCTTTTGTGTATTTACTGTAGGTTTTTGCTTTGTGGTTACCATGAGGCCTATATAAAACAATTTATGTATGTAACAGTCTATTTTAAGTTTATAACTTAAATTTGATCCCAAATTTAAGCTCAACATTTTTACTGTCCCCACACCCACACTTTTTGTTTCTAATGTCACATTTTATATCTTTTTGATTTAGGTACCCCTTAACTAATTATTTTAATCCTACTTATTCTTACTGATTTTGTCTTTTAATCTTAATAGCAGCTTTATAAGTGATATACATCACTTTATAATATAGCTTATAAGTGATTAATGCACTACATATACTATATTGATTTTTTTTAATTTTTAACATTTATTCACTTCAGAGAGACACCAAGAGACAGAGCACAAGCGGGGAAGGGGGAGAGAGAGAGGGAGACACAGAATCCAAAGCAGGCTCCAGGCTCTGAGCTGTCAGCACAGAGCCCGACACGGAGCTCAAACCCACAAACTATGAGATCATGACCTGAGCCGAAGTCAGATGCTTAACCGACTGAGCCACCCAGACACCCCATATTAATTTTTATAGTGACATTTATTCTTTCATATGTTTTCTTTTTACTAATAGTGCCTTGAATTTTCAGCTTAAAGAAATCCCTTTAATATTTCTTGGAAAGCTGGTTTAGTGGTGATGAACTCCATTAGCTTTCATTTGCCTGGAAATCTTTTTCTCTATCCTTCACTTCTGAATGATAATTTTACCAGGCAGAATCAAGAATTAGTCTTGACTGCAAGTTTTTCTTTCAACATTTTTAGTATTTCATGTCACTCCTTTCTGGCCTGCAAAATTTCTGCTGAAAAATGTGCTGATAGTCTTATGAGGGGGTCCCTTGTATGTGACAGTTGATTTTTTTTCTTGCTGATTTTAAGATTCTCTCTCTTTTTTTTTTTTTTTTGTAACTCTCTTGGCTTCCTGGATCTGGATGTCTACTTTCTTCTCTGGGTTGGGGACGTTTTCAGCCATTATTTCCTTAAACAAGATTTCTACCCTTTGTATCACTTCAAGGACTCCAATATGTTAGTTTGATGTCCTATAAGCCCCTCAAGTTATATTCATTTTTATCACTCTTCTTTTTTTCTTGCTCTGATTGGTGAGTTCCACTATCTTTGAGTTGACTAATCTTTTCCTTTGCCTAATTTAGTCTGCTGTTGAACCCCTCTAGTGTATTTTTCGTTTTTAATATTGTAATCTTCAGCTCTGTGCCTTCTATTTGCTTCTGTTTCAAACTGGTGATGTAGGAAAATCCTGAACTTATCTCCTACTACAGGACACACTGAGTTTATAGTTATATATGGTACAATTTCCTTTTAGAAAAAAGCCTAGAAACTTGCTGAGTGATGGCCACACATCGGGCAAATGAGAAGAAAACCACATCAAGTGGGTAGGATAGGATGGGAAACAATCTTTTTTTTTTTTTTTTAATGTTTTATTTATTTCTAGGAGAGAGAGAGAGAAACAGCGTGAGCAGGGGAGGGTCAGAGAGAGAGGGAGTCACAGACTGAAACAGGCTCCAGGCTCCGAGGCTGGCAGTCAGCACAGAGCCCAATGCGGGGCTCGAAACCACAAACCGCGAGATCATGACCTAAGCAAAAGTCGGACACTTAACCGACTAAGCCACCCAGGTGCCCCTGGATGGGAAACAATCTTGCCAATCTTGCCATAAGCCCCGCCTCTGGTGTGGTGATCCACACTAGGAAAACAACCAAAACCCACAGCTTCTCTCTGAGAAGAAAAGGGATCAAACCACACATGGGCTCCTCAACTTTTAGGACTTGATCCTGAGAGATGAACCCCCAAAACATCTTACTTTGAAAACCAACAGGACTTATGTCTTGAGACCTGTAAAAGATTAGAGTGATCTGGGAGATAGCTCTTAAAAGGCCCATGCACTCAGACTATCTGCTGCAGAGTTCAGCTCAGAACCAGCCAAAATTGTGCCCAGACTTGAAGCAAAGGAGACTCACCTGCTTATATTAAAGCATTGGAAGAGGCAACTAATGTAACACAGACATATAGGACTCTTCTGGAACACTTTCTGGAGATGGAGACTGGCAGATGCCATTTACTTGCTCTCCTTTTGCCATGTTCTAGTGCTGCCAGAAAAGCTTTTACATGCATCTGGTGCCCATTCTTGCCTCTTGACTGCCTGGATGTGGAGGCCAGAAAATCTTGCATTCCTGATCCCATGGGCCCATAATAATCATAGTCATCCAGAAAGGAATTCATATTCCAATCTGGCATCCTGATTTTTATGGCTGCTGCCAGGGAACACCTCTACATTGCCTGGCTTTAGGGGTCAGTGAGGCTTATGCTTCTGTGTCCCATAGGACCATAATCAATAGGAGAAGAATTCTTAAACATCTATGATCATCCTCACTCAGGCACAACAAGAGGTAACAGGCCCAGGAGCTTGATCTTTCTGTGAAGCAGCCTATTAGCTAATCATCATGGCTGAAATCTGAGGCTCCTAATTCAACACACACCTAGAGACAGACAGTAATCCTTTCCAGAGATCTCAGAGGGTGCATGCTATCCTCACATGTTCCGTATGCCTCACTCCAGGATACCAGGGTCTTTTGGAGAAAAATTTTACACATAGCTGGTGTCCGATTTTTACATCTGGTGCCCCAGTTTTGCAACTGCCACCTAGAAAAATGCTCCTTGACTGCCTGTCTCTGATGACCAAGGGAGTTTGCACTCCTGTCTCCCACAGGCTGTGGCAATTGGAGAGCTGGTTCTTGGCAGGCTGCAATCCCCACAACACTACGCAGATATGTGACTAAGGCATATTCTCCAATTTTTCTGTGAAGGAGACCTCTGAAGCTTTGCCCTGGGAGACAGGCTTCAGGTTTGGCATACATCTGGTGGACTACAAAACTTCTCTCAAGGAACATAGGTTGTAGATGCCATCGTGGAGCTATCGCACTGCCTTACTCCAGATTGCAGATATCTCCCAGAGAAGAGTTTATACACTCAACTGGAGTCTAATTTTTGTGACTGCCATCTAGGGGACATGATCAGATGCTTGGCCAGCAGGGCTTACACTTGTAGTCCCACTGGACTTTTGCATACTTATAAAGTACTTTTTCATACTTTTAAAAACTGCTGTATGAGGATTGGGTCTTCCAAACAGCCTGAATGCAAAGATCTTCCCTTTAGGGACACTGATAGGTCTTGACATATCCTCAACTATTGGGAGCTATAAAAATAGAAGAGTCTGCTTGGACAAGCATAAAGACTTGAGAGATGACAAAGGGCTGGGGCATGGTTGATTAACAAGATTAATCTCCTACAAGAGGCCATGCCTTCAAGACTGGGAGAGGCAGTTGTTTTATCTATTGTATACAAACCAACACAGAGAGTCAAGAAAATAAAGAAACAGAGGACTAAGTTACAAATGAAGGAACAAGATATAACCGCAGAAAAAAACCTTAATAAAATGAAGATGAGTAATTTACCTGATAAAGAGTTCAAACTAATAGTCAAAATGATGCTCATTGAACTGGAAAGAATGAATGACCACAGTGAGAACTTCAACAAAGAGAGGGAAATTTTAAGAAAGGATACTTTTTTTTAGTTGAGAAAACATAACATTCAAATAGCCATTTCTTAATACTCATATTAATCCATGGTTTATTCTCTTGCTATAAGGAGAAAGATGAATAAGTATATATATAAATAAATCATTTTTAGGTAGACTAATTTCAATATAATAAAATATTCACTATAGGTGAATATCTATGATCTGGGACAGAATCATAAGTATTTTTCTCTGAATTTTTCAGGATTGTTTTCTAGTGAATTATATCTTGGGATTAAGTACTTTTGGAAACTGCAGAACATCATTAAATATAGCAAAAATGAATTTACTAAATGAGACTTAAGTCACATCAATTAATAAGAGATTAATGCAAATATCAAGTATATACTCTTTGCCCTGAAGAACTAGACCTTTATCTTGTGCACCAAAACTCATTAACACACACACACATACACATACACATACACACACATTCACTAATACCCAGGAAACTGGAAGAACTTTTCTAAAATTAAAGAATCATGGGGCGCCTGGGTGGCTTAGTCGGTTAAGTGTCTGACTTTCACTTAGGTCATGATCTCGCAGTTCGTGGGTTCGAGCCCCGCGTCGGGCTCTGTGCTGACAGCCAGCTCAGAGCCTGGAGCCTGTTTCAGTCTGTGACTCCCTCTCTCTCTGACCCTCCCCTGCTCATGCTGTCTCTCTCTCTCTCCTAGAAATAAATAAAACCATTAAAAAAAAATTAAAAAAAAAAAAAAAGAATCATGGTGCCCCATCTTCCCATGGTCCTATAAACATGGAAGACTCATTTACCTGCATACCATGCTTCAGCAAGCATTAAACCCTACCTTTTAACAATTTGTGTCTCAAACAAATGCCCTAGTCTTCTGGAATTGAACCTGATGCTCTTATTCTTACAAATTTTATTCCTAGATTTTGAACTAAAATCTATTGGTGTTTTAGTTTTGGTGACCCATTCAGAATCACTTCATTGGCCAATGACATATTGAGTTTTCACTCAACATTTATCTTAGCTCACTTCTCTGATTTTAACACTGACTGCAACTTTATGTGAAAATCCTCACTTCAAGCCTGTGGAAGCCTGATGGCTTGAAGTAAGCACATGCACTGTGGAATGAGATCTCTACACATGTAAACAAACAAAAAAGGTAAAAGAAAATGTGCTTAAAGGCTCACCTCTTATTGTCTGAAATATAATGACATTGCTATTTAACTTAATCGTTATTAGTCTTTCAAAGATGTTCCTAGGCAATTATAAAAAATATGATGCTCAATAAAAGAAACTAAATGTTGGTCAATTTTCTCAGATCCAGATAATTATAATGCACCTCCTATCATCCAAAGTCAAGTCTGACAAGTTTTCACTGCTACATCAGTGAAAAAAATACTAGTTTCTATGAACCTGTAAAATGTTTCCCTTAGGCTAAGAGGTTCTAAGGTTGAGAAAAAGACCCTAAAGTCCTTAATATTTTCCTGAAACCGTCAAGTCCAAGTGAAATATAAATACAAGAACATCAGTTTTAAACAATAATTAACTATCACCTGCTGTGTTTGATACCAAATACCATCATGGAACTCTAATTTAGGTGATGAGTTAGTCTGAATTAAATGGAGCTCAGAGTAAAGCTACTGGCCTAAAATCACCACTCTAGCTTTCCATGAGCCTTTCTGCCACTAACTAAACCATTCCTCAAAAAAAAAGTCAAGCAAAGGAAAGATGGTTCTACTCTATCCACCTCAAGCTTGCTCAGAATAATCATTCCCTCCCCAAAATAATCATAAACCTGTTTTTCCACAGCCACATTGGAAGGCGACAGATACCCTCATATAAAACAGTTGAATAGAGGATGTCATTATCCCATAAAATAAGTGCCCTTAGCCTGGATTCATCCATTTGTGCTGCCAACACTTTTTACCTGAAGTAGACTGAAAGTAGCTTAAGCACTCAGCAGAAGCCAACATCATGGTACATTGGTGATGCTAATGGTGGAGATAACTGAAGCTAGTTGTGGGGCCTTATTTAGGTATAAAGTAGAGACTGTCATTAATCTGGAATTTCCTGGCAAATACAATGACAGCAGGGGAGCCTCTGGCCTCCACAGACTACATTAATCATAAAGGAATCCTGTACCTGACCCATAACAATTTCTGGATCCCCAGAAAGTCTCTTCTGAGAGACTCTAAAGAAAGACCTCAAAGGGAAGATCAGGGACGTGAAGAAATTACATAGGAATGCAGCAAAATAGTCACCAAAGAAGCAGGTGGACACACAACAGGGAAGCCAAATTTTGACCTATAAAAATATCTTTTTGTGGAAAAAAATCAAAGTACAGTAATGTTTAGTTATTTAACACTGTGCAAAAAGAAAATTATATTACATAGTATTATTGAATACAAACAAAAGCATACAACTAGGCTGTGAGGGCCAACATGCATGACATAACTAACAATAAATAACATGGTGGAAATTTGTAAACAAGAGTGAAATAATTAACAATAGTGAAGTCTTGACTATCCAGATGTTTTACACAATCATCTGCTAGTTGAATTTTCCATATAGCTGAATTGTATTCCTTTCAGAATCCAAAATAATTTTGTTTTACTCATTATCCTTTCCAAATTAGTTATGCAATCCCTTGACTTTTTAAATAAGGTTGTCTAACACGATACAATCTAAAATTCACTTTACCTAGAAGGAACACAAAGTTCTCCTTTAATCTCACTAATATAATATGACTATTTCCTTTTTAAATTTATCAATACATATAGTAATCCTAAGCACCAGGCACTGTTCCTAGTATTTAACATATATGCTATACCTTTTTAGTTCTTTATAACCATATGGACAAGAAAATCTATCGTTGTATATCAGATGAGTAAACTGAGGCAGGTAGGTTTCATAATTTGCTCAAGGTCAATAAAAAGGGGTAAATCTGAAAACCAAACTCAGGAAACCTGACTCCAAGTTTGTGTACATGACCTGTGTGATGTGTCATTGCCTTTCCATTTCTGTTGTTTCATCCTAATTTTTATTGACAAATAAGCTTTTAAAAATATTGGTAACCAATTAGATGTCTTTGTAATTCTATGATCACTGTTTTACTTCCTAGTGTTAAAATGATGGTATATTTTATAGTCTTCACAACTGTCATTTAAATGACTATATAATATTCTACTGAGTTAATGGGCCATCTTTAAGTAAATCTTTCCCCATTGTTAGAATACTTAGGTTTCTTCAGCTGTTTTTGTATCACTTGTATTTGTTTTAAGTATTTTGAGTCAAATTTCATGAATTTTTCAACCTCAAAGATGGTCATGTTTATCTCAAAGTACTTTGTACCCCTCAAACATCACTAAAGAAATAGAAATTATAATTATTTAACTTATTCTTGAAGACTCACAGCCATTATTAGAAATTTCAGTTACTTAACTATGACGTACCACAGTGCTACTTTGGGATCTATTAAAGGTATAGGCTGTTTACACCTATATACAAAATGAACAAAGGTCACATTGCCTTTTAAGTTATACCTGTTTTATATAGATTCGATTTTAGTATCTTCCTCTGATACAAAGCTGACAGGCCTCAATTCTGTTTTCAGAGTATGTACACTTCCCCTAGTTTGGATCTATGGCAGATATAATGTTTTATATTGTACAAACAGTGAATAAATAAGATCTGACTGAAGGTTGGTAGTGTTGTTTTATGAGTCAAATGCATGGATTTTGCCATACCTACTTCACCTGCTAATAGCTCTTTAATATACTTGCCTCCTTTGTTTCACATAGGAAAGGTTATTATATGGCAGATCTATCCAAAAGTGAGTTACTGCAGCATTGCAATAATGAAAGAATACAAAAAATAACATTGAGGTAGGGAAAGATTAAAGAATGAATTTCCTGAGACCTATTATTGATGTATGAAATATGCAAGTAAGGATCCATGACCTAAGGGGTTTTCTTTCTTGGAATTTATAATTTAACTTTTGTTTGAGACCTGAGGTTAACTCCATAAGCTACTGTATAAAGATACCATACTAATGTTAATATTTATTATTGAAATCAATTATATTGTAGAACTATACAAAGTAGTGAATTAGGTATATAAAAGATGTATATAACATGATGCCTGCTTTTACAAATTCACATCCTTTTAGGGATAGCCATATGAAACAATGTAGGAGAGCCTTCAAATGCCAACTAATAAAACAGTATTGACATGATTTTCCAATGAGGGCTTGAGGTTATCAATTGTGTTTAACAGTGTTTGTTTATACTGAAATGTGACTATAGGTTACTTTGTCAAGTATAGGTGCTCTTCTCTCTGAGACAAAAAAAAAAAAAAAAAAAAGGACAGTATGTAGTTTTTTGTGCAGAAAAGAGAAAAATCTCAGAAAAAATACTCATAATTCTCTGAGAACCCAGCAGATTGGTAAAGTTTTGGATGTGATGGATTACATTAGAATGTGGGAAGAGAAATACCATGCATTGTTCTGCAGCATTTTTCTTTTAACTGCCCCTTTCCCATTTTTCTAATGTTTGCCTTATATTAATAGTGACTGATATGAAATAATTAACAGACTTGCGCTGTAAATCCAAAGAGAAAATTGCAAAGAATTTAAAGATTTGGCTTCATATATAATTCTGCCAGACAAATGGAAAAGAGCCAGAGAAGTAGGATAAAGTTGAAGGAATACTGTAGTTAAACTTTATGCATTATGTCTTTATGTAATATTTTTGCTGAAGGAAATATGAAAACATACACAAAAATATACAAAAACTTAGCTGTCAGCAAGAGTGAATTACTAGTAAGTGCCACTGAAAAGCAAAAGAGAAACAACATAAATAATTATAATCATCATCAAGATTTATGTGTTAAGTTCACATATTTTCATTGCATTGGGTTAGTTGTATTAAAAGGAAATTAAATTGGCATGGTCCCTGTCTGTCCTATTGGAACTTATGATTGAAGAAGACTACGTTACCAAGACAAATGTAAAAGAAGCGTAGACAGTTACATGCACCTCCAAAAAAGGCTAAAATTGAGTGAATGAGAGAATAAACAAACTAAATTCTTTCTACTATTTATTGAGAAAAGAGAAATGGTAAATCCTTGGAGTTCTGAGCTTGGAGTTTAATCACCAGTTAGTCTCACAGGAATGAGTTTCAGAGGTACTTTTGCAGTAATGGTAGAAGATTATCTGAGCAAATTGAAAGGTTAAAAAGCTAGAACATTTGAAATTCTAAAGTGGGAGTTAGGAAGCATTGTTTTGCCCACAAATTCTTGAATAAGGATTCTGTAAATCATGATTCCATATTTTAGTATGATGGGACATCTCCGGACTATTTTTTAAAAAAGTAATGTGATGAAATGATGGGTAGAGAAAAAATTTAATCCACTTATGAAATTTTAAAGTGTCACCCATTTTCCAATTCAAATTTTTCTATTTATACATTATTTTAGAGATCACGCTGTAATTATTCTTTTTTTCTTGTGTCTTGTAATGGTCTTTGTCCAAAATCCAAACTATTCTGATCTGACCAAAAGAAAATTTCAGAAAAGACTATTATTAATAATTAAATTAAAATTTTACTAATCCTGAAATTCATTATTATGTATTTAAAATGTCTTCATTAATACAGAGAGGGCTGAATTTTTAAGATACTAGTTTTCATGATTCATAGAGTATGTACACTTCAATTATTTAAAATATTTAATTATTTGATTCAATTATTTAAATATAGAAACAGCACAACCGATACAGTTCTTTAAAATTTCAGCAGTGTAAAAAGTTATTCTGGTAATTATATAATTTTAATTTTTAAAAACACCATTGGTATTATTCAGTGTTTCTTAGTGGAACCCATTCCTATGTTGTTTATTTTTAATTTGTTCTTCATTGCCTGCTTTGTAATGGAACATGTGTTTGCAATTGTATTTAGCAAAATTCATGATCTTAACATTGTACACCAAAGTCAATGTGCCTTCCTGGCAAAAAACAACCAGTATTCAAACACTTTTATAATGTTTGGGGTTTCTGTCTCAATTGACAAAATTGAAAAATATGTATTAGCCAGGCAAAACCACTATCTCAAAGCCATGTTGAAAATTACTCCAACCTGTCAAAGCCAATTGAAATTCCCTTCCCAGCCCAATTCCCAACTTCATTTTGTATGTGAAATAGGAAAAGTTGGATTTGATTATAACCACATGCAGAAGGAATAAAAAAAATCACATATATCTTATATTTCTAATACCATATACAATTTTCTTTTAAAAATTTTTGCCATTTTTTTCTTTTTTCATCATTTATACCATCTCCCCTGTTCTGAATAAGTCACTTGTATGTAGCATATGTATATAAGTAACTTAATTAACAGTCAGAATAACACAGTTTAAAAATCCTTGCTGCACCACATCATTCTTACCTTGAAGATAGAATAACTCTAAAATAAGAGATTTAAGATCTGTTCCTAATGCAGATCCAGTAATAGGGATGTTGCTCAATGTCAATATATATTCTTTTATTTGTTATGTTTATATACCAACTATGGTTTTCTAACTATGGTGCCTAATTGTTCTTAATCCAGTTCTAACAAAAGGGCATGATTCTGTCCTTAAAGTTCACTACAGAAGTTAAGTTGTCTCCTTTAAGATGAAACACAATTTCAGGGGCACCTGGGTGGCTCAGCTGGTTAAGCATCTGACTCTTGATATCAGCTCAAGTCGAGATCCTGCTGTCACTAGAGAGAATCCCACAATGGGCTCAGGGCTGACAGAACTAGAGCCTGCTTGGGATTCTCTCTCTCCCTCTCTCTCTCTGCCTCTCCCTTGCTTGCATACCTGTGTGTATAAGCACTCTTTCTCCCCCTCTCTCTCTCAAAATAAATAAATAAACTTTTTAAAAATTGACTTCATTTCACACCAGAATAAGCCATGATTTGGAATGTAGAGGGGCTAACACAGATTACGCACAAGATGAGAAGCATGACTAAAATATTATCTTTCCCCCAATCAATGATGGGCAATACAAGCTACTTGAAAGTTAGAACCCTTAAATTCCCCAGAAAACTTATAAGAACAACAAATACAAAATGGTGACAGCCAGTGAGGAAAATAAAGGCAGGTCATTTTAAATAGACAATATAATTTCCATCTATAAAATCACTTCAAAGTCCATTGTGTTTAACAATTCTGAGTATCATCTAAAGGAAAAACCAAAGTATGTCCAAAGAAGTCTAAGAAACAACTATAAGCCATGTATCACATCTCAGTGCATGGTTATCTATTGATGAAATATTCAAGAATTTTTATCAAAGCATTGATATAAATATTTCTCATTTTACCTAGGGTAATAGAGACTCTGGTAGAGTACATGGCACATTCAATATGAGCCGACACATTATTTCCAAGGAATGAAATGAATTGGAAGCAAATTTGGGGGCACTAAAATGCTTTGAGATACTCAATCCTTTGGAGAAGTGAAATTTTGGATTCTAGGTTGAGATATATAGGCTGTTCATGATGTACACTTGTTTAGGGGTGAGATATGAATTCAAAGAAGAAAACTATCTGTAGGATTCTGCAGCCTCTCTCTTCACTGCCCCAGCAATCATGGAAGAACATGTTATGTACATGCCACATGACTGAATTAGCCCGAGGTTCTGAGCTTCCACATGGAAGACAGCTGTCCTGGAAAACTGCCTGTACCCTCAGCGGACCTTGAGAGAACAAATAAATAAACTGTTGTGTATTAAGCCACTGGGATTTTAGTATTGTTTGTTTCCAAATCATAATGTGACTTATCTAGATTGATATATCAACCACTATTAAAAAATTGTTAATACATTTCTATTTCACTTTCCAGTAACTATTTTCTATATATAGATATACATAGAGAGAGAAATTTGGATCATGTTGTAAACTTTCTTTCCCAAATAATAAACATTTTCCAATCATTAAATATTTTCTGCAACACTTTTTATAGTGACAGCATACTGAATTAAAGTTGTACCACATTTTATCTAACCACTGCTAAAACTGCAATTTTTGGCTAAACAACACTCTACAAGATAACCTATTCCATGTTCTTTGTGTATACTTCTCATTATTTTGCTAGGATAAAGTTTTCAAAATGGAAATAAATACTGCATTAAAATTCATTCATACTTTAAAGGCTATTGATACACATTGTCACATTACCCTTTAAAATTTATAATTTTTCTAAGAATGTATAATATATCACTGTCATTCTACCCTTGATGACTCTGAGAATTATAGTATCTTAAAACTGAAACTTAAACTTTGATATATAAAAACTATCTCACTTCTTAATTTATAGGCAAAGTTATTCAGAATTTCAGGGAGAAGATCAGGAATTTGGCTCTCATAAGAATGAAAGTATTTTGATGCTATATATTTGACTGTGTATATTTGGCCTCATTCTGAAAATGTTATGTGAGTTTTCATTATCATTGCTTTATATTCTTATTTATTCATTACTAATTTTATTAATTCATAGTCTGAGACTATAGCTTGCATAACTCAGCTTTTTAACATTAAAAATATATTATATGGAAACCAACTTGACAATAACTATTTAAAAAATAAATTAAAAAATTAGGTAGAAAAAATTAAATTAAAGAAAAATATTTTAATAAAAATTGAAACTGAAAAAAAATAACAAATGAAGATTAGTGAGAATGGGTAGGGTACTTAATACTTCCTAAATATTTCTATTTAGGTTTTTATCTGCATCATGTATCCTATTTGAAAATAATGTTTCTGTTAAATGAAAAAACAAAAATAAAATACTTTGAGTGTGAAAAAATAAATTTAAAAAAAAAAACAGTCCAAAAAATTATTTGCATCAAATGCATACCCATTTTTTTTTAAAGTTTCAGTTTGTGGGGCACCTGGGTGGCTCAGTTGAATAAGTGACCTACTACAGCCTGTCTCAGATTCTGTATCTCTCTCTCTCTCTCTCTCTGTCACTCAAACACACAAACACACACACAAATAAATAAACATTAAAAAAAGTTTCAGTATGTCTCATGGATATGGTAGACATGGTGAATTTGGCATTCAGCATCCATTCTGTCTAATTCGAGGGAGTCTTTTTATACTATAAAAGGCTATAAAACTAAAAACACATTTCCAAAGTTAACTGGCAATTCACTATGTAGATGTGAATTAGATTACACTGAAGATACCCACTCCATCCCTTGAAATTTGGAAGGTGCAAGTTTGCCAACAGGAATTGCGCGGGATTGGGAGGGCTCATAGAGGAGACAACTTGATTTGAATGAGGACAAAGATGGCACCACTCCAGTGCCCATTTGCTAGCTTCAAAAGCACTTGCAATGGAGGCATCAGCAGCAGTTTCCTCACGCCTGGATCACAACTACAGCGGTGTGTTCTTGAATTTGACAGTTCAGGTGGTATTTACCTGATTGCCCATTTTTGTGATTACAGCAGGGGTAGCTGCAATCCTCCAGGCCTGTTCATCAGTGTCATTCTAGGAATCATTCTTGGGGATCATCCCACAGCCTACTTCTCCAGCATTCCCAACCTTTTTATATGAACTAAGTTATCTGTGTCAAATGTCTTATGCTTAAAATAGCTAGAGTGATCTCTGTTTCCTATAACTGAACCACTGACTGATACAAATAGTATTTAAGATTTAGTTCCTCTTTGCAGCTTCTAAATTTGACATATAGGAATGTTTAAAATAATGTGATTAATTATATTACTTAGATTGTCTATTTCTTTTCCTTTTACCTACTTGCATTTAAAAAAAGTGTTATATTAAAATCTTCTTCAACAATTAAGATTGTTTCTTTTTTCATTAGCCCCTTAAGTTATAATCCTTTTCCTTCAAATAATTTTGATTTTCTATTTGCCTTGTAAATTTTTCTTTTGTTAAAACTTCATTATTTGATATTCTCACCTACTAAAAAAATAACCACTTTTGTTTTTCCCCTTTTTTTTCTTGAGTTCTTTCTCATCTGATACCAATCCTGAGAACTAGAGTATCATCTTTGCTTTGCTTTTTTTGTTTTTGTTTTGAGAGAGAGAGAGAAAGGGAGAGAGCACATGCATGCAAGCTGGGTAATGGGCAGAGGGAGGAAGGGAAAGAATCCCAAGCAAGCTCCATGCTCAGTGCAGAGCTGGACTCAGGGCTTGATCGCACAACCCGGGGATCATGACTTGAGACAAAATCAAGAGCATCACTCAACTGACCAAGCCATTCACACGCCCCTAGAGGATCATCCTGATTTCATTTATTTGATATGAATTATTTCATATTTTATTTTTGACCTGATAACTTACTTTGATTTTATGCATACAGAAATGTATTTACAATGAATAATTGGTTGTTTACTGAGGTGAGATGATAAAATGTATAGTAAAACAGGCATAGTTAAAGTGATAAAATGTACTATTCCTGTATGAATAAAGGAAGAATTTAGAATGAGTTCAACTTACAACTAGTTCAACTTTACTCAATCTTAGTAACATCAATCTGATGTTACATAAACAGAGACTGGTTTAAGTAAATTTTCTAAGGTAATATTATCAACATGCAACTTTTGCCTTATGCTACGATATAAAACCTAACTACCTCAACACACAAACACACAACTCTACGGTTAATTCTAAAAATGACTCTACATTCTGGCCACACATCATGAGCAAAAATAACGATGGCCCATGACAAGTAACCTTCCACACAGACAAAAAAATCACATCAATGCTGCTTCAAAACACTGGCTTTATGAAGACATTTTAAACAACAATTAAGGATATATATTTCATTTACAAAGAAATGGCTTGTGTGATCATGATGTGAAAAAGTCACATGAACTGATAATTATATAAATATAAAATACCTACAAAGCTAAGTGCAGGCAATGATAGCTACAAAACAACTCAGTCTTCTGCCTTCAGGAAGCAAGTTTCTTTTGATGGCAATTTCGGCATTACATCCCAATTTCAGAAACAAACATGATAAAACGTAGTACAGTCAAGAAAATATGCAAATACATTGGGCTGCCATTGTGTAACTAATGGCAAATAGTTCATTTTATAAAATCATTCATTTGTAAGGAATGTTGTGTTTCCAGTAGGAATTCTTGGGAATAAAAAACAAACAAACAAACAAACAAACAAAAAACCCTCAGGAATTCTTAAGACACATGTCCAAACTAACCAAACAACAGTGTAAGTATAACAGTGGCACAGGTAAGCACCACTTACAGACTGTTGCCATACCAGATGTCAGTTTCAGTTCCCTGTGTTTCCATTACAATAACCATCCTGATGGCTTGTTTAGAGATTCATTCATCATGTAAGGCCTTCTTCTACTGTTTCAATATTGAGGACAGAGAAGAAATGAAAGGAATACAGGAAAGGAAGTCAGATCGTATTAGATTTTTTATCACTGCCTAAGAAATTATCATAAATTTAGAGCCTTAAAAACCATATCCACTTAGTGTCTCATAGTATCTGCAAGTCAGAAATCCAAGCACCTGTAGCTGGGTTCTCTGCCTAGGGTCTAACAAAGATGCAACCAAGACATGGACCTAATCAGTGTTCCATCTGTGGCTCAGGATCCTCCCCAAGCCCATTCAAATTGCTGGCAGGATTCAGTCTTTTGCAGCAGCTCTTTAGAACTGCTCTCACCTCCTAGACAGAACTCTCAGGTCCTATCAACAAAGCCCTTTCAAACTATCACAGCTTCTTCTTTAGAGTCAGCAGGAGAATCTCCCCCCAAACTATAACAACAGTCTTCTACAGAACAAGGTAATCAAGGGAGTGATAGTCCATCATACCCACAGGTCTGATTTACTCTCCTCTGAAAAGAGTGAAGCAATTTTATACACCAACAGGCAGGAATTGGAAACTATCTTCGTATTCTGCTTACAATGCAGTAGTAAAAAGGGGATTTTTAATACAGTGTTAAAAGTACGGTTTATTGCCCTCTATGTGGCATATGAATGCATAGAAGACAAAGTTTCTGTCTTGAAGAGTGGGAATTGAATATTTAGTGAAAATATAAAATAGATATGAAATAACTCAGGAGAAAATAAACTAAGGCATCAAGCAGTTTAAACTAAAATTCAGCTGCAATGTAATAGGAAAGATTTTTTTAAGTCAGAAGATAGTATTCAAACAATTGTGATTTAATATTTTTGAAGCAAATTGTAAGTAATATTGTTAATTTTAAATATACCACACAACAGTGTAACAAATAGTCAGCATAGTATGCCTTGTGACTTGCCAGATGGGTAATCCAATCCAGACCATTTCCTCACCTTCAGTTTCTCTCATCTTCCAAAACAACCCAAACTGGTTGAAATGACCTGCAACACGGCAGTTTTGATCTATGCTGAAAAGTGCGATGTTAACACTTTATCCATTAACAGCTCAACTCAGTGATCAATGAATGTCTTTAGTTAAATAACTTAATGTGTCCAATTAAATAATTTGAAATGAATATTCTATAAATCATTTGTTTATTCTGTTTAACCAGCTTCTTATTTTAACATGTAATAAATATCAAAAGTTGTTAGTCTGATTCCTATACCACTATATTGTATTTTCAATAAAAGCCTAAAGATTAAAAGTTCATCTGGTCTCTTAAACTACATTGCAATCCCTTTCTGCATGATACAGGTTTCTTAATAATCCAAATATTTTCTGGGTAATTATAAATTTTTAATATTCAGTGTTTCCTTTTTTAAAAAATACCAGATATGTATTCTACAATATGACTTGCTTTAAACTGTCTTTTTCCCTATTCTCTTTTTTCTAAAACCATACTGCCACAGTATTTTTGAAAGCTTAAAGAAATTCCCTCTGTATGGCAGTGTAGTACTAGAATATCAAATAACTTCTGCTTTTACTGAAAAGAAAATTAAGACATTTAAATACAGAGTAACATAAAACTGAACATATGCACAAAATCACCACTAGAAAGGATATAAAGCAAAATGTTAAATCTGTGTGTATAACATGGTGTGTTATACTTCAGTTTCCATAGCAACTTTCTTGACAGATGTTAACAAGGATATTGCTGTGAAATATAAAATAGCATAAAACAAAGTTATGCATATTTTCAGTCAGTGATTAGCTTGCTACATGCAGAAATGCAGAATCTAAACCACATATTACTGAACTAAACACTAAAGATTTTGACAAATCTGAAAGGTTTGTAACATACCATTAACAAGAGCTATACTGGGGACAAATTAGTCAAATATCAAATTGCATAGCTCTTAATAATGGTACCAGTAATAAGGACAAGGAATTTTGATGATAAAGAAATTCTTTCTGTGAGCAGAGTTTTAGTCTTGTAAAGAGATGTTTTGGTTGTTGTTGTTGTTTTTTCTACAAGCTCTGAATATCATTGTTTGTAACAATGGAAATCAGCGTATAACCATTCTTTAAAAATTAAATGGGCCTCTTGGGCCATCACAAGACAGAAACTCAATTCTAAATAGGAATCTTAACTTGAATCTTAAAAAGGAATCTTAACTTGAAAATTCAGGCTTCTCGCTCATTCACTCTTGAGCATTCATCTCCATTACCTTACATATATCAGTCTATCAAGGTCACAAATGACCTTCACATTGAAATGAATAATCAGACTTTAAGCTTTATATTATGTAACCTATTAGCCCCATTTGTCATGATTAATCATTCACTGTAGCTTGAAATCCTCTGCTTGTCTGCCTAAATACTGGTGTGGTGAATTGCTTTTTCTTTTTTTTTTTTTGGCTTTGTTTTTCAGAATATTCTGAGTCTTTAACACCTTTGACCAAATCCCCCCACTATTTTCCCTCACTCATTCTGCTTGGCCATACAGTACTCCTTGCTTCACTTCAGGACCTTTGAAGTCACTGTTTCTTCTGCCAAGATCTCTTCCCCCAGATATCTAGATTATATTCTTCTACATTGAGATTTCTGCCCTAATTTCTGGTTGAAATGACCTGTTGCTTAGCAGTACAATACACCCTTGACATTCTTGTCTTGCTACTGACTGTGTTCTGAGTGTCATGTCTCTGTAATTCATTTTTCACTGCAATCCCAGCTCATAAGAATATTTTGAGGGGTGCCTGAGTGGCTCAGTTGGTTAAGTGACCAACTCTTGATTTTAGCTCAGGTCATAATCTCACAGTTGATGGGATCAAGCCTTGCATTGGGCTTTATGCTGACAGCATCGAGCCTGCTTGGGATTCTCTGTCTTCCTCTCTCTCTGTCCCTCCCCTGCTTGTGTGTGTCCTCTCTCCCTCTCTCTCTCTCAAAATAAATAAACATTCAAAAAAAAAGAATATATATATATTTTTTAATTTCTTTCTTTCTTTAAATGTTTATTTTTGAGAGAGAGAGAGGAGAGAGAGCGCAAGCACAAGCAGGGGAGAGGTGGTGGGGTGGGGGAGCATAGGATCCAAAGTGGGATTTGCACTGTCAGCACAGAGCCCTACACGGGGCTTGAACTCACAAATCGTGAAATCATGGCCTGAGCTGAAGCAGGACACTTAACCAACTGAGCCACCCAGGTGCCCCTTAAAAAAGATTATTTTGAGAATAACTGTAATGAAGAATAAACAGTAATATAGTTTACTGTAATCAGAATACAATTAGTTGGAGAATATGTCCTCAGCTCAGATTTTCAATTTCTAAAGTGCACCTCCAAAAGAGTCAGTACTGGCTCTAAACTTAAGCAAACTAAGTTTAATCAAACTCTGCAACTTACCTCAGGGATGCTGTTTTAAACCCTCTAGGCCTGAGGTTCCTCACCAGTAAATGAGAGCTAATAGTACCACCTAAATTTCAAATTTGAAATGAAGATTAAATGTGATCGTGCCTATAAAGCATTTGCAACTACTATATACAGAAAATATAAATTACTGTTATAATCCAAATCCCACATTACCCATGGAAAAGCTTACCTGTACCTTTCAATTTCCTTGCTAAGTTCTCCCGTGTGTGTCATTGTATTTCCTTCATTGGAATAATATTTGTTCCATTTTACAACTTAAAATCCTGCTAACCTTTCAAGATTCCTATCAAATTCCATCTCTTAGTGAGAATATCCAGTCTTGCTAGCCAGGATTAAGATCTCCTTCCAATGAATTCCCACAGTATTTTAAATATTCTGCCTAATATGTTGTATTATTATTTGGCTGTGTTACTCACTTATTTTTTGGCCAATTTAGGAACTCAGTGGAGTGTTGAATTTAATTATGTACATATCAATAAGGGGAATGACCTTTTGTTGATAATTAGAATTGGTCTCATTTGAATTCCTCCATATTCTTATAAAATTATGTTAATAAAAGTATGCTTAAATGCACAAGTGAGAAATTGGTTCAAACTCCAATAACATTCCTTTAAGATTATTTTGGTAGAAATTTGCTAAAAGTATGTTAAAGGAAAAAACTATTCCTCTTCCTCCATTTAATTGAAATAAATGTTTTAGAATGGCAAATCAGCAAACAGAAAATCACATAAAATTTATCAATATTCAAAGGCTCTAAATCCATACAATGCAAAGAGTTGGTATATAGAGAATAATTTTTCATATTTCTGGATATCAACATATATTCTGAACTAACTTTCTTACTATCCTTAAGCTCTTCTGTTTAAACTGAACCTCGGTATCATACAATTGATAATTCCCTACTACTGCCCTCATTCATTTCTTTGTCAAAGAATCATGTGATGTCTCATTAGGAGAGAAAGAAACCCATAATTGCAAATGCTTTGTTCCTTGTAACATGAAAATATCAAAATCTGCCAGGCAGTTTTTCACACGGATCATAATAATTCTGTTCTTTAAGAAAACTCTGAGGATGACATCAATCTTTAACTAAATTCAATAAAGTTTGAAATGTTACTATTTTACTGATGGCTTGCTGCTTATCTAGCATTTTCGGTGTGTTAGTAGGTGATCACATGCAGAAGGAAGAGAAGGAAGGTTTTCAGTATCCAAAATAGATGCACTCAACTCTAGGACGACCACAATCTTTCTTTTAGAGGAAATTATTTTAGTCACTATTTTATAAAAACTCTATCAAATACAGTTGTATAATTCCCACTTCCCAGCCAAATATAAATAGCAGATCAGACAGTACTAGAGAAGGAAATAATAAAATTATGTAATTGGGATATAAGCCCTAAAACATAGCAGTCTGCGGCTATTTAGCATAAGGACAAATATCTGTAAATGATTTTAAAGAACATCAGTATCCATCACATTGGTTCATATTCATAAAAGGGAACCCACAATACCAAAGGCATGTTAAATTGGCTTTAATATGCTTTATTTCAGAATATGGGAAATTATATATTTAAGAATGGTTTATATAAAACTATTTGAATTTGGAAAAATATTTGTTCTGTCCAAGAGGGGTAACATTGGAAATATTTTTTAAAGTCTTCTCTGAAATAGCTGATTTCATAGTGCCTTAATCTGTTTAGGCTGCTATAACAAAATATCATAAGCTGGGTAACTTGTAATTGACAGAAATTTATTACTTAAAATTCTGGAGGTTGGGAAGTCCCAGATTAAGGCATTAACAGATTCAGCTCCTCGTGAAAACCCTCTACCAGGTTGTAGACTGCCAAATTCTGTTCTCATGTAGCAGAAAGAGACCTTTCTGGGGTATCTTTAAGGTACTAATCGCATTTATGAAAGCTCTGTTCTCATGATCTAATCACCTTGCTAAAGCTCCACCCTAGTACCATCAACTTGGGTGTTAGGATTTCAACGTACAAATTTAGGGGGTATGGAGATAAATTTTCAGTTCATTGCACCATCTGGTGTCAATTTTTGTATATGGTGTATGGTAGGGATCTAACTTTATCTTTTATTTATTAGTATTAATTTTTACTTAATGAACAATCTATCCTTTGACCACTAATTTGTCATGCCACCTCTGTCATTCACTAAAGTTCCATATTGGATAAGTATATTTCTTGGATCTTAATTTCTATTCCATTCATCATTTTTTTCAATTTAGCATTAATGCCACACTCTTTTGGTTACTATAACTTCAAGTCCTAATGTCCTGTAATTTTAACCTGTGCTTTTCTTCAGTGGTTGTCTCGTTAATCTTGAACCTTTGCTTGTTTAAATTTTAAAGCTTTTTGTCACTTTTTCAAATTCTATTTTTAAAAAGTTGGATTGGTGAATTAATTTGGGAATCATTGACATTTTCACATTATCCTACATTCATAAACCTGAACTCTCAATTCCTTAGGGCATTTATTCTTTATTTTACATCTTACTCATTGTGGCTTTAACTTCATTTTGCTAATGGTTAATAATGTGGAACATCTTTTGTCTTTTGTCCATTTTCTAATTCTATTGCTTTGTATTTTGTGGTTAAATTTTCAGAGTTCTTCATATATACTAGATACTAGTCCTTTTACAGATATGTTCTTTACAAATACTTTCCCCAGGATGTAGCATGTCTTTTCAATCTCTTAACAAGGTCTTTCACAGAGCAATTTTTTCATTTTTGAGAGAGAGAGAGAGAGAGAGAGAAGCAGAGAGAGAGAATCTCTATGCCCAGTGTACAGCCCAATGCGAGGCTTAATCTCACGACTGTGAGTTGAAATCAAGAGTAGAGCGTTTAACTAACTGAGCCACCCAGGCACCCCACAGCAATTTTTTTTTAATTTTGTTAAATTGTAAATTACCAAATTTTCGTTTTTGGGGTGCACTTTGGGAATCAAGTTCAAGAACTCCTTTTTCAGCCTTAAATCTCTACGGTTTTTCTAAAAGTTTTATAATTTTATGTCTTATGTTTAAGTATACGCATCTACAATCCATTTTGAGTTCATTTTTGTATAAGTGCTGAGGTTTAGGTGAAAGTTCTTTTCTGTTTTGTTTTGTTTATAGACCATCAATTGCTCCAGCACCACTTGGTCAATTCCAACTTTCCTCCACTGAATTGTTTTTGCAGTTTTGTAAAAAATCAGTGGAACATATTGGTTTGAATGTATTTCTGGATTTTTCCATTGACTTATGTGACTATATACCACACTACCTTTATTGTTGTAGCTATCTAGTTAAACTTAATGTAAAGAGTGATTCCTTCCACTTATTGTGAAGATGTAGTTATTCCAAGATTTTTGCCTTTCTATATAAATTTCAGAATAAGCTTGTCTATATCTACAAAAAAGAGAAATCTTGCTAGCGTTTTGATAAGAATTGCATTAAACTTAAATATAGATAAACTTCAGGAAATTTCACTTACTATGATGAGTCTTTTAATTCATGATTACAATATATCTTACCATTTTGTTAGGCTTCCATAGGTGCTTATAAAGAATGTATATTCTGCAGATGTTTGCTGGGGTATTCTGTATATGTCAATTAGATCCTGTTGATTGATTCCATCATTCAGATTTTTTATATTCTCTCTGATTTATTTTGTCTAGTATTTCTATCGATTGCTGACAAGATGTTAAAAGTTCCCAGTGATAACTGTAGATTTGTCTGTTTTCTTTTTTCAACGCTTTCAGTTTTTTCTTCATGGACTTTATGGCTCTGTTGTTTATTGGCTATACATTTAATATCATTATGTTTTCCTAGTGGAATAATCCATTTTATCATGATTGTAAAATCTCCCTCTGTTCTAGTAATTTTCTTTGCTTGAAAGCCTAATCTATCTGATATTAGTATAAGTGTTCTTGTTTTTTTAAATTAATGAATGCATAATACATCTTTTCCACCCATTTACATTCAACTTACTACATCATTTAATTTGAAGTGAGCTTCTTGAAAACAGCATATATGGAGTTCTGATTTATTATCCCTCTCTGCTTTCTAATTGGAGTAATTTAGACCATTAAGGTAATTATTGGTATGTCTGAACATAAGTCTGCATTTTATTATTTGTTGTCTTGCGTTTTTTTCCTTTGTTTCTCTCTCCCTCTCTCTCTGTCTCTCTGTCTCTGTCTTCCTATGGGTTGCTTAAACATTTTTTTTTATCATTCAACAATCTATTTTGGTTTTGAGTGTATCTAGCATAGTTTTCTTATAGGTTGCTCTGTTGAATTAGCACAGTCTACTGGTGTAGACATTATACCACTTAGAATGAAGTACAGAAAAGTCTCACTGAGATCCCTTTACCCACCCCAATTATAAAGGTCATTGTCTTGAGTATTAGAAAGTGTTATACATTTTTTGCAATTATCAAACATGATTTATAAAACTCAGGATAAGGATAGTATGTATCAATGTTAATTCTTTCTGTTGTTTTTATTTCTTCTTGATGATCCAGGATTCCTTCTTTTATTCCTAATTCTGTTTGATAAACTTCTGTTAGCCATTCTTTAAGGGTAGGTCTATGAGTGACAAATAGTTAGTTTTCCTTTGTCTGAGAATGTCTTTATTTTCTTGTGATTTTCAAAAAAAAATAGTTTCCCAGGGCACCTGGGTGGCTCAGTTGTTTAAGTGTCTGACTTCAGTTCAGGTCATGATCTCACGGTTTGTGGGTTCGAGCCCCGCTTCAGGCTCTGTACTGACAGCTAGCTCAGAGCCTGGAGCCTGTTTCAGATTCTGTGTCTCCCTCTCTCTCTGACCCTCCCCTACTCATGTTGTCTCTCTCTCTCAGAAAAAAAAATTTAAAAAATTTTTAAAAATAGTTTCCCAAGATATAGAATAAATAGTTGGCAGTTCTCTTCTTTCATAACTTGAAGTATTTTCATTTCTTTTAATCTCCACGGTTTCAGGTAAAGAATATATTGTCATTCAGATTCGTGTTTACCAAAGTAATGCGTTATCTCTCTCTGACTTATCTTGTCTGGACTAGCATTGTAAAAGTGTGTGTTTTTTTTTTTAATTGAGATATAAATTGCAAAAACATTATAGTAAAACCTTGGATTGTGAGTAACTTGTTCTGCAAGTGTCCCGCAAAACAAACATTACTAATACATTAACTTCATAAACGAGCAGTGTCTTGCAATATGAGTAGTATGTGATGCCAAACATCACATGATCACAACTGAACCAATGGTTCTACTCTCTCTTTCTCGCTGCAGTAATGTGGGTGATCATCGCCCATGCTCAGATGCTCAGATGCTCGGTCTCAGAAATGCGTGATTTTCAGAATGTTGGAAGGTGCCCATAATTGGCACTAGCGTACTTTTTGTCATGTCAAAGCACCTATGGATAGTCCTTTGCTTTTCCAGACAAGAGTAAGCTTAGGAACGGTTTGCTTCATTCTAGGTTAGACTGCCTGCAGATATAGATCCTTTCCTCTTCTGCCTTAGTGCCAGTTACATTAAATACAGTATATAACAAGAGTTTATTAATATCGTACTGTAGTCAACATCTGTGCAAGCATATACAATGGCCTCCATGCAGAAAAATTCCATTAAGCCTTCCTTCTTTCCAAAAGAAATAGCAGTGATTTTGTTAGTGATAGTGAAAGTCGTCTGAGACAGTAATCCTCTTTTTTTTCTTGTCTCCCTCACACCAGCCACAAAGGTTTCAAAGGTAAGTGCAGGTTAATTTGCTTATTTTTCTTTATAGTTTGTATTTTTAAGATTATTTTATATTATATTACAGTATTATAAGCATTTTTATATGAATATTTTTGGGTTGTGGAATAAATCACCTGAGTTTCCATTGTTTCTTTTTTTTTTTTTTAATGTTTATTTACTTTTTCGGGGGGGAGGAACAGAGAGAGACAGAGAAACAGAATCTGAAGCAGGTTCCGGACTCTGAGTTGTCAACACAGAGCTGGTTGTGGGGCTCAAACTCACAGACCGCAAGATCATGACATGAGTGGAAGTCAGACATCCAAGTGACCCTCCATTATTTTTTATGGGGAAATTCACTTTGATATATAAGTGCTTTGGATTACAAGCATGTTTCTGGAATGAATTATGCTCGCAAACTAAGGTTTTACTGTATTAGTTTAAGGTGTACAATATAATGATTTAATATTTGTATATATTGTGAAATAATCACCACAATAAGTCTAGCTAACATCCAACACATACATTGTTTTTAGGATGAGAACTTTTAAGATACATTCTTGTAGCAACTTTGAAATATACATTACACTCTTATTAACTGTAGTCACCATCCTGTGCATTAAATCTCCATAACTTATTTACTTACAAATGTAAGTTTCTCCCTTTTGACCCCTTTCACCCCTTTCACCCCCACCCCTGGCAACCACCAATCTGTCTCTGTATCTATAAGCTAATTTTTGTTTTGTCTGTTTTGTTTCGCTTAGATTCCACATGTAAGTGAGATTATACATTATTTGTCTTTGTCTGACTTATTTCACTTAGCATAATGCCTTCAAAGTCCATCCTGTCATAAATGGCAAGCTTTCTTTTTTTAATTACTGAATAATGTTCCATTGTGTATATACCAGATTTTCTTTATTCATTCTTTCTTTCTAGAAAAAATTTTAATGTTTATTTTTGAGAAAGAGAAACAGAGCATAAGTGGGGGAGGGGCAGACAGAGAAGGAGACACAGAATCTGAAGTAGGCTCCAGGCTCTGAGCTGTCAGCACAGAGTCCAACATGGGGCTTGAACTCACGGACCTTGAGATCATGACCTGAGCCGAAGCTGGATGCTTAACTGACTGAGCCACCCATGTGCCTCTTTACTCATTGATTCTTGATGTACATTTAGGTCGCTTCCATTAAATTGTATCTTTTATTGCAATTTCTAATTGCCTATCACTAGGACATAGAAGTACAATTGTTTTTATTGACCATATATCCTGTAGCCTTGATATACTCACTTATTAGCTCTATGACCATTTTTGTAGATTCTGTCAATTTACTGCATAGACATTTATATCAGTGGAGAATGATAACAAGTTTACTTCTTTCTTTCTAATCTGGATGCCTTTCTATTTTTCTTGCCTGATGCACTGGCTATTACCTCCACTGGTGTTAAATAGAAGTACTGAAAACAGATATCCTTTGCTGTTCCTTAGCCAGAAAGGATTCAGCACTAACTATATAAAGTGAGGTATATAATCTTTATCAGATTGAAGAAGCTCTATTCAATACTAAATTTTTACTTGTCTTATGGGATAGATGAAAAACATTATCAAATGCTTTTTGTACATCTCCTAACATGACCATATGTGGGGTTTTTCCCTCTCCTTTAGTTTGTTAATGTAGTGTAAAACTCAGCATAAGTCAATCAAAGCTTCAGACCTTTCCTAAGACTTGGGTATTCTTTTTACAGTCTTCAAAACTAAGAATGTTTTAAGTTTAGATTAGGATTCCTTTTCCCTGTACCATTTTCTCAAGGAGTTTTAGGACATTCTCAGAAGGCCTTATTTTGTTTTGTTTTGTTCTTCTCCATTAAGCAATTCTAAGTGTTTGATGCCTGTCAAGGTGACGCTGTTGGTAGGAAGGCTGTGGAAGTGATCAGTAGAGATAAAGAAGGATTTTTTTAAAGTTTATATATTTATTTTGAAAGAGTGAGCATGTGGAAGAGGCACAGAGAGAGAGGGAGAGAGAGAATCCCAAACAGGATCTCCACTGCCCCATGAGGGGCTTGAACTCACAAACTGTGAGATCATGACCTGAGCTGAAATCAAGAGGGGGACACTCAATTGATTGAGCCATCCAAGGGCCCTAAAAGAAGAATGGTTTCATTTTGAGTGTTGAGTTCTTTAAAGCACTACTATTTAATGAAGCCAAAGACAATACTGATGAGATTTGTAACTGTTTATATATTAGGCAAAATAATTGTAGTATCACATGTGATATCTTAATATCATTAATATAGTGCAGAATCATGTGTCGGGAGTTTTTCAGTGAGATGGATATATGTTTTTGATGTTAAATGTAAGAGTTTATTTCTTTTTTTAACTAATGAACAGAAAGCGCAAGCTGTTTTTAAGTAAATTAGTTCTTCTGATGTGGTCTTTAACAGTGAACTAAGTATAAATTGAAAATGCGAAACAAATCATCTTCCAGCATGGAAAATTTCACACAGGAGTTCTCTTTGGTAGAGAAATAAATAAAAGATAAAACTAACTCAATGATATATTTAAATTCCACATATACACCCCATCTGAATCATCAAATCTAATGTGGTAAAAAAATTGAAGTTATACATTGTGTAATTTAGATAGTTTTTGTTCTAGTAGTCTAATAATTATTTTTCACTAATCAATATATATTAAGCATACCCTGTAATTTATTTGATTAAATTTCCCTTAGTTATATATTTGGGGGAGTTCAAATGAAGTCTTAGTAAAAATGTTAATGCATGACCTATTCTCCTCAGTAGCAATAGACTGAATATTTGTTTCATACACAGACGCCAATCTATTCTGTCCAGTATGCATCTCTCAGGTTATTATTGAACTACAGTGATTTTGCAATAATTCCCTATTTCCGATAGAATGAAGCCCAAAATAACAACTTTTAACCCACTCATTAAATCAGCTATTAAACTACCTTGCCTATCTTCTTTCCCATAATTTTTCAATTAATAACTCAACAACTTAGCCAAATTGGAAGACTTACTGCATCTTTTGAGAATTTTAAAATTTTCAGTTGGATACCTTTAATCTTTCTGTTCTCTCTTCCTGGAGAGCATTTACTCTTATTATTTTTGCCAAAAAATCTATATAGATTGCAGATATGAGCTCTAATGACACATCTTCCAAACACGTTCCTGATTCCTCAAAAGAATCACCAAAATATTCATTTAAACTACATTGCCTTTGATCATTATACTGATTATAGTGTGTGTGTATGTGTGTGTATATATACATACATATATATGTAAATTTATGTTCTGTTTGATATCAGTATATATACACATATATGTATATATGTGTATATATGTGTATATGTATATATATATATAGTCTTGTTTTCCATTAGCTCATGAGAGGTAGAAATCATTTTGGACTTATCTTTATATTCAGGAGACTATCTAGAATAAAATTTGGAGGTAGTCAAAACCAAACAATTTTACTGAATAAGTGCATGATTTAATATGTAGTACAAGAGTTTAAAGGTTTCTGTATCAATCATTTTATCCCTAGGAATAAATTTAACGAAACCTACATAAGCTCTATAAAGGAAAAATTATGAAGTTCTATTAATAGGTAGTAAAACAACTTATTCTGTCCAAGATAACATAGCAGGAATGGACCAGATTTAGCCTCCCACCTGACACAACCAAAACATCTAAGCAAAATACATTAAAAAGTGGTTTTAAAGACACAGACATTAGGAAAGGAAAGATGACAAGAGGCAAACTTTTTTGCCTCTAAGATCAGGAACAAGATAAAGATGCCCTTGAGAAAGAAATCAGGCCATAAAAACAAACAAACAAACAAACAAACAAACAAACAAACAAATAAATAAATGGTATAGAAATGGAGAAGTAGAAGTAAAACTGTCATTATTTACAGAGGCCATGATATGATATATAGAAAGCCCTAAACACTCCACCAGAAATTTATTATAACTTATACATGAATTCAGTAAAATCATGGATTACAAAATAAGCATACAGAAACCAATTGCATTTCTATAAACAAATAATGAGCTATCAGAAAGAGAAACTAGGAAAACAATCTCACTTACAATTGTATCAAAAAGAATAAAATAACTAGGAACAAATTTAACCAAGGAAATGAAAGACTTGTGAAATCTATAAACCACTGATGAAAGAAATTCAAGACAACACAAAGAAATGGAAAGACATTCCATGCTCATGGATTAGAATAATTAATATTGTTAAAATGTCCCTATTATGCAAAGCAATTTACAGATTCAATGCAGTCCCAATCAAAATACAACAACATTTTTTTATAGAACCAGAACAAAAACATCTTAAAATTTGTATGGACACAACAGTAGACCCCAAATAGCCAAAGCAATTTTGAGAAAGAAGAATAAAGTTGGAGGCATCATGTTTCCTGATTTCAAACTATACTATAAAGCTATAGTAATCAAAACAGTGTGGTACCTGCATGAAAACAGACACATAATTCAAAAGAATAGAGTATATGGTGGGGCTCTTGGGTGGCTCAGTCGGTTAAGCTACCAACTTCAGGTCAGGTCATGATCTCATTGTTCCTGAGTTTGAGCCCCGTGTTGGGCTCTGTACTTACAGCTCAGAGCCTGGAGCCTGCTTCAGATTCTGCATCTCCCTCTCTCTCTGCCCCTCCCCCACTCACACTCTGTCTCTCTCTCCTTCAAAAATAAATAAACATTGGGGCGCCTGGGTGGCTTAGTCGGTTAAGCGTCCGACTTTCGCTTAGGTCATGATCTCGCGGTTCGTGGATTCGGCCCCGCGTCGGGCTCTGTGCTGACTGCCAGCTCAGAGCCTGGAGCCTGTGTCAGTCTGTGACTCCCTGTCTGTCTGACCCTCCTCTGCTCACGCTGTCTCTCTCTCTCTCTCTCTCTCTCTCCTAGAAATAAATAAAAAAACGTTAAAAAAAAATAAATTCTGAAATTGAAAATGAATTAAAGACTTGAAGTAAGACCTGAAACCACAAAACTCTTAGAAGACAACACAGACAGTAAGCTTTTTGACATCAGGCTTAGCAATATTTTTCTCTTGGACCTGTCTTAGGGAAGGGCAGAAAAAGCTGAAGCAAACAAAAGGAATTACATTAAACTAAAAAGTTTTTGCACAGTGGAAGAAGCCATCAAATAAAAAAAAAAACCTACTGAGTGGGAGAAGACATTTGTAAATCATACAACCAATAAGGTGTTAATATCCAACATACACAAAGGACTTACATAGCTTAATGTCAAAAGAAAATCTAATTTAATAATGAACATAGGACTTGAATTAACATTTTTCTAAAGAAGACATGCACCTTTAGGGGTCTTGCTGCCTAAAAGTAGTTCAATAAATTAAATCTCAATCTAATCAATCTTCTAAATCCAAAGGGCAATTTACAGGGAATACAAAGGACAGAGGAACATGAAAAAACTACACCAGAGATGTAATCAGCAAATTTCAGACTAGTATACCCTGAAGGACTCGTTTTTCAACAAATAAATCACAAGGGATAAAAAAAAATAGATGGGAAGAATACAGATTGAACGAGACTTTTTAAAGACATGTTTGCATCTGATTCAAACAAAACCACTAAAAATTACATGACATTTATAAGACATTTGGAGTTTTTATGAATTTCAGGAATTGTAATTAATGCTTAAGTGTTTTTAATGTTTTTATAGTTATTTGTTTATGACTTTTGTCTTCTAAAAACATGTACTGATATAGGTAACAGTAAAGATTATAAAATTTTTGAGTTTTGCTTCAAAATAATACGGGAAGGACAAAAGTGGGTGAAGGTATAAACAAAACAAGATTGGACTTCAGTTGACAATTGTTTTTCTTTTTTTGTTAACACTTATGTTTTTTACAATAATCTCTATACCCAGAATTGGGCTAGAACTCAGGAGCCCCCAAGATCAAGAGTCAGATGCTCTACCAACTGAGACAGATAGGTTTGTCTATAATACAAATGTGCTCCTTAAACTTATTTCTCCATAAGGAGGCTTCAGGGATACTAGTAATATCCTACTTCTTGCCCTGGTGGTAGTTATATGGATGTAATTAGTTGGAGATACATCCTACATTGTAAAATTGAGCTTTATCACTTTTCTGAATGGGTTTATATACTAAATTAAGGGATCCTCTTTCTGTGGCTGTCTCCCCTCTACAATTCTCCCTGCTGTCTCTGGCTTGCTCGGGCTCCTTTCTATGGTTGCTCTACCTTAGAATTTCTCTGCCTTGGCACTATTGATATTTTGAGCCAAATAATCATTGATTGGGGGAGCTGTCCTTGCACTGTAGGACATTTAGCATCCCAAAACCTCCACCCCTAGTTTGAACACCAGAAAGGTCTCCAGACATTGCCAAATATCTCCTGCAGAACAAAATCCCCTGGTTCAGAACTACTGCTTTAGCCAGAGTGATCTCACTGTTTCCTCTGAGGTCTGGGCTATCCATGCAGCACTGCTGAGGACTGAATCTGAACTTGGGGCAAAGCTATAACAAGAAAAAATACTGCCTCCCCTCCCATGGCAGTCACTTTTCCAGGTTTTAACTCTCCTCCACAAACTGCTTGCTTTTCTTCACTTTTCAGAAATCTTAGATAGGCTGGGGATCTTTTTGCTTGTCATGTTTGGTTTTGTATTTGTCCAGAGTATATGCTTGCTAAAGGGATGAGATTAGGGAACTCACACTGCCACAATGGAATTGGAACTTAGAATAGTCGCCATTTCCCACCCCACCCAAATACACCCATGACAAATGGCTTTATCTAGTTCTCTGTCTACTCATATTTTCCTTTATATTTAAAATTTAAATGTTATTAGCATATATCTCAGTATCAACCCCTCTGGAACAATTTTCCCTGGAAAATTCCCAAAATCAATATGTGGATTTGTGGATTTAAGAGTTTTTTATAATAGAAATTAGAATTATATTTTTATATTTTTTCTTTCACATTTTCTTTCCCAATTATGCATATTTTTGGACTTCCTTCATTTATATTCAATATTTGTCATAATTTCTCTATTTTATAACAAACATATCTCTAATTTCCACTCAATTGTATTTGGTTTCTTATTTCTAAATATATATATATATATGTTTTTAAATTTTTTAATGTTTATTTTTTTGAGAAACAGAGACAGAGCATAAGCAGGGGAGGGGCAGAGAGAGAGGGAGACACAGAATCCAAAGCAGGCTCCAGGCTCTGGGCTGTCAACACAGAGCCCAATGCAGGGCTTGAACTCACAAACTATGAGATCATGACCTGAGCCAAAGTCAGATACTTAACTGACTAAGCCACCCAGGCACCCCTAAAAATTGTTTTAGAAAGAGAAAGAGTGTTAGCTGGGGACAAGCAGTGAAAGAGAGAGAGAGAGAGAGACAAAATCACAAAATCTCAAGCAGGTTCTATACTCATGAGGCTCAGAGCCCAACCCGGGGCTCAATCCCATGAGTCTGGGATCATGATCTGAGCCAAAATCAAGTGTTGGATGCTTAACAACTGAGCCACACATGTGCCTTGGTTTATTATTTCTATCATGACATATTTCTCCAGTGTCTCTCATACCTAGTATTCTTTCGAAATTCATCTTTGACTTTTTCTCCATTTTTCTCCTAAATATGAATTCTACCAGCTCATTTAATCATTTAATCTCTTTCGGGGCGCCTGGGTGGCTTAGTCGGTTAAGCGTCCGATTTTCGCTTAGGTCATGATCTCACGGTTCGTGGGTTCGAGCCCCGCGTCGGGCTCTGTGCTGACTGCCAGCTCAGAGCCTGGAGCCTGTTTCAGTCTGTGACTCCCTCTCTCTCTGACCCTCCCCTGCTCACGCTGTCTCTCTCTCTCTCTCTCTTGCTCTCTCTCCTAGAAATAAATAAAACATTAAAAAATTTTTTTTTAAAATCATTTAATCTCTTTCTATTTTCATGACTTCTCTGGCCTAAGTTATATATATATGTATATATACATATATAACTCTGGCCTGTATATCCAGTATTTCTCCAAAACAATATAAAAATCTTATTATGCTTAAATTCTAATCATTATCTTCAAAATATGTTCTTTTATCATATTTATTACAGACCTTACCTTGGTACCTTCTTTGTTATTTTTAAAATTAATAATTATAATCTTTATTTGGTTGAGCTAATGATTGTTTAAATTTACTCATGTTTGGGAAAACTTAGCCATATACCATGTACATGTATATATCCAATTTCTTCCCTCTGAATGCAATTTTCTTCTTCCTGGGATACATCTTTTCAGAAAGTTTTAAGAGAATCTCTGAATGGAAATCTTATTCTTCTTTGTTTTAAAATTATCTTCCTGTTGTCATCATATGTGAATAAGAACTTGGAATATAATGTATATAATTTTAGGTCAAAAGTTATTTTTATTCACTATTCTCAAGCTTTAATTCCATTTTTGTATGGCATATTAGTTTCTTAGGGCAAAGTACTACAAACTAAGCAGCTTGAACAATAGAAATTTACTGTCACACAGTTCCAGACGCCAGAGTGCAAAATCAAAGTATCAACAAGATTAGGGGCACCTAGGTGACTCAGTAGGTTAAACATCCGACGTCAGCTCAGATCATGATCTCATGGTTCGTGGGTTCAAGCCCTGCATCGATCTCTGTGCTGACAGCTCAGAGCCTGAAGCCGGCTTCTGATTCTGTGTCTCCCTCTCTCTTTGTCCTTCCCCACCTCAAGCTCCGTCTCTCTCTGTCTCAAAAATAAACATTAAAAAATAAAAAGTATCAACAAGGTTGGCTCCTTCTAAGAACTGTGAGAGAAAGATGTGTTCCGAGCCTCTGTCTTTGGCTCCATCTTCACACATCCTTTCGCACCATCATCTCTCTATGTGTACCTGTTTCTAAATTTCATCTTTTTATAAGGGCACCAGATATATTGGATTATAGACCCATCCTATTCTAGTATGGCCTCAAGCTACTTAACTAATTATACCTACATTGACCATGTTTCCAAATAAGGTCACATTCTGGGGTAGTTTGGGTCATAATTTCAACATGTAAATCACTTTGGGAAACAATTCAATGCATTACAATTGGTCTTTTCTCTGGTGAGAAGTCCAGTTGTGTTCTGTGTACAATATATTTTTTTTACTTCAATTACTTTCACAATTTTCTTATAATCTCTGGTGATTCTATACTTCATTACAATATGTATAAATGTAGGTTTATTCTTATCAGTTTTTCTTGAGACTCAATAAGCTGCTGTTTTTTAATACAAAAGTATTTATGATTTTCATCACTTCTGTGAAACCTCTTCCTATATTGGTTCTACCGTGCTTATAAATACTAGATCTATCTCAGTCTTATCCTCAAGTGTTTTTATCTGTCTTCCATGTTTTTAATCTTTTTCTGTGTCCTGCGTTCAGAGTAATTCTTCAGATCTATATTCCATTTCAGAGATTCTTTTAACTGCACCTAACTTGGGGTACCAAGGTGGCTCAGTTGGTTGCGTGTCCAGGTTGATTTTGGCCCAGGTCATCATCCTGGAGTTGTGGGATCAAACCTTGCATCAGGCTCTGAGTGGGGCATGGAGTCTGCTTGTGATTCTCCCTCTCTTTCCCTTTGCTCCTCTCCCCCTCACTCTCTCTAAAATAAAAAAAAAATTAACAATAATAATAACTGCATCTAACCTGCCTTCAATGGCCTTTTAAAAAATGATAATGATTACATTGTTTTTTCTAGAGGTCTTATTTCATTATTTTTCAAAGCTGCTTATTTTTTCATAATATACCTTTCAATTTATTTTTGTGTTTATATTATAATGTAAACACAGTTTAGAGTTCTTAACCTGTATTCTGTATTCTTAATTCTGTATTCTCAAGTTCTGTGTGCCTAATTCTGCTATCATATCTTTTCATAGTAGATTGCTTCCCCTCTCATATGGTTTGTAACTTATTATTGTAAGCTCATCTATAGAGGAAATTACTCTCCCTGTTAACTGCATGTGGCCACTTTAGTTCCTCTCCTAAATGCCTCAGGATTGTCACTGGTTCAAGATAATTTATTTCATTAATTTATCTTCAGTGTGTATTTCTGAAACTCAGAAATAATACAAATTAGCATTACAAATCAATACGTTATTTTTTTCTCCAGAGTCTAGATTAAAAAAAAATTCTTATCTTCTCCCTGAGCAAAGAAGTATATTTTAGCTTAGATTTTCTCAGATGTACTTCTAATATTGTTAAGGGGTAGTCATTTATTTTTTCTGCCACTACTAACCAGAGATTTCTTCAAAACACTATACAGATAAAACCACTGTCATCTAATTTTTACTGACAATTTGGTGATGATGATAGGAAAGTGAAGATAGTGATGATAATATAATAGCAGAACAGGTAACATAAAACTGACCATATTTTAGACATGTCTTAAAATATATTAGTCTTCACCCATCTCTAGCCCATTAAGAAAAAAGAAAAGTCTCCATCTTTTCATTAATATTTTTTTATGTTTTTTTTTTTTTCTTAAATTCTTGAGAGAGAGAAACAGAGTCTGAGCAGGGGACAGGTAGAGAGAGAAGGACACACAGAACCAAAAGCAGGCTCCAGGCTCTGAGCTGTCAGCACAAATGTCAAAGCAGGGCTCAAACCCATGAACCGTGAGACTACGACCTGAGCTGAAGTCGGATGCTTAACTGACTGAGCCACCCAGGCACCTCCATTTTTTTAATTAATTAATTAATTAATTAATTAATTAATTCTGCTGACAGTTATGTGAAATTCCTCTGTTTTTATTATGCAAATAGCTTATCTTCTCCCATCTTCTCCACTAGGCACAATCAAAACCTCATGAAGTTGCTCTATTAGCCCTTTTAGCTTCAAGTTACAGTTTTTCTTTATCATGAACATGATCAAATTATATAAAATAAAGTCTATTTTTTTTAGATATATTCTGAGTATCCCTCAGACTGATAGGTTAATTTTCATGTGTGTGGGTAAGCATTTAATGATTTTGTGTGGCTATAATTATTTTTTATGGTATAAACTGATGAGACCCTGTTTTTGCTACAGTGTGTTTTCTAGTGAGAGACATATGCTTAAGCTTTCTCAGGAAAACTACAGACATATACATTGATAAAAGAAGACAGAAAACTTTTCTTCTTTTCAGTAAATTACTTATATTAATGATTAAGATAATTTATTTCTTTTCTTACAAGTCTTTATTTATTTTTTTTTTTTTTTAATTTATTTCTAGGAGAGAGAGAGACAGCGTGAGCAGGGGAGGGTCAGAGAGAGAGGGAGTCACAGACTGAAACAGGCTCCAGGCTCTGAGCTGGCAGTCAGCACAGAGCCCGACGCGGGGCTCAAACCCACGAACCGCGAGATCATGACCTAAGTGAAAGTCGAACGCTTAACCAACTAAGCCACCCAGGTGCCCCTTACAAGTCTTTATTTAAATCCCAGTTAATTAATATACAGGGTATAATATTAGTTTCAAGTGTAGGGTTTAGTGACTTATCACTTACATACAACAGCTGGTGGTCGTCACAACAAGTGCCCTCTTTAATCCTCATCACTATTCTACTCTATTCTCTACACTAATCCTCTACACTATTCTACCCACTCCCCTCCCTTCTGGTGACCATCAGTTTGCTCTCAATAGTTAAGAGTCTATTTCTTGATTTGCCCCTCTTTCTCGCCACCTCCACTCATGTTCATTTGTTTTATTTCTTAAATTTTACATATGAGTAAAATCATATGGTATTTTTCTCTTAACTGACTTATTTCTCTTAGTATAATACTCTCTAGCTCCATCCATGTCATTGCAAATGGCAAGATTTCATTATTTTTTATGGCTGAGTAATATTTCATTTTACATATATATATCGCATCGTCTTTATCCATTCATCAGTCAATGGACATTTGGACTCTTTCCATGATTTGGCTATTGCTGATAATGCTACTAAATTCCTGGGATACAAGGTAGTTGAATATTTACAAATCAATATATGTGATACACCACATTAAAAGAAAAAAAAAGATAGGGGCGCCTGAGGCCCAGTCAGTTGAGCATCTGACTTTGACTCAGGTCATGATCTTACAGCCCATGAGTTCAAGCCCCACATCTGGCTCTGTGCTGACAAGTCACAGCCTGGAGCCTGCTTCAGATTCTGTTTCTCCCTCTTTCTCTCCACCCCTCCTCCGGACACACTCTGTCTCTCTGTTTCTGTCTCTCTCTCTTTCTCAAAAATAAACAAACATTTAAAAAAATAAATAAATAATAAAAATAAATTTTAAAAAGATAAGAACCATATGATCCTTTCTTTGTTCTAATGTTTATTTATTTTGAGAGAGAGAGAAAGAGAGAGTGCTAGTGGGAGAGAAGTAGAGAGAGAGAGAGAGAATATCCCAAGTAGGCTCCACACTCTCATCTCAGAACACAACACAGGGCTTAATCCCATGAATCATGAGATCATAACTTCAGCCAAAATCCAGAGCTAGATGCTTAACCAACTGAGCCATCCAGGTACTCCAAGAATCATGTGATCCTTTTAGTAAATGCATTTGACAAAGTACAGTGTCCATTTATAATAAAATCCTCAAAGAAGTACGGTTAGTGGGAACACACATCAACATATTAAAGGACATATACAAATGACCCACAGCTAATATCCTTGATGGGGAAGAATTGAGAGCTTTTCCTCTACCATGAGGAACAAGACAGGGAGCTCCACTCTCACTATCATTATTTAACATGGTACTGGAAGCCCTAGGCTCAGCAATCAGACAACAAAAAGAAATAAAAGAAATTTAAAAAATCCAAATCAGCAAAGAAGTCAAACTTTCACTATTTTCAGAAGATAGGATACTCTCTATAGAAAAATCCAAAAATCTCCATCAAAAAACTGCTAGGACTGATACACAAATTCAGTAAAGTCATAGGACACAAAATCAATATGTCCTGCATTTCTCCACACCAGTAATGAAGCAATGAAATAATTACAATAATTTCTAGGGGCACCTGGATGATTCAGTTGGAAGAGCACGCAACTCTTGGTCTCAGGGTCATGAACTTGAGCCCCACATTGAGGGTAGAGATGACTAAAAGCAGTTTTTTTCAAAGGATAATTTCTGTTTTCTGACTCTACATGGTTTTATGTGATATTATGTGGTCTATCTTACAAAGTAGGTTTTAGTGTCATTCTTTTAGAGTGTCTAGCAAGAAGGTCAATGTCTAGTTATATAGTGTAAATACGCTTGCTGTCATGTGTATAACCAACTTTTCCAGATATTATGTAAATAAAAATTGGGACTTGCAAGCATTTAAGAAGGCTAAGTCCCATTCTGACTGCTCCTGGTGGTCCCCTGGCAGGTAGGCTTATCATCATACATGGATTCATTCTGATGCTACTGGGCCTAGAGCCAACTCACGTGATATTATCACTTGGGTGATGATTTCAATCCTGATGTTTTCTTAAGCCACAAACATGACACCAGTCTTTATACTAACTGGCATGACAAGAACAAATTTTGTATCTTATTTCATAAAACTCTGGCTTTCCAAATAACAAAGATGACAAGACGGGAAAATATTAAGTGGTTATAATAATACTGATTATATAACCTGATCAGAGCTTCTAGAAGTTCAATGTCTTTAATTCATATAAAGTGAGAAACTAGTCATTATTTAAATAAGGATTGGTGGACAAAATCTTCAAACAGATATAGTTCAATAGTGATGAGGTGGTTAGATATAATTGATTATAATTTGAGTTTCTATCATTAAACATGAAGAAACTATAATTCATACTCTAATAATATCAGTACCTTTGATACAGCCCAACTTTATTCTATAAATGCTACTGCACCTTGCAGCTTAGTTGGTGAAGTCTTTACTTAGGTTTTGGTGTCTTCATACTTAAACCTCTGCAATCTTTCCTTGACTGTGCATATAGATACATATACACACACATGCATGCAGACATGGGTGCATCTCATTTTTGGATATTTCTATTCAACCTCATATCTAGTATGTATCTATGTAGCCAATTGGCAAATTAATGTATAACCTTGATTAATGTTTATATCCTCATGCTACTCTATGCTGCTTATCTTTGTGTTCCCAGTGTTTCATTGGCACACAATAGATAATAAATACTTAGAAAATGAGAGAATCTGTCCCTTCTATATTGTTTTTTCTATGCTTATTTATTTTTTAAGAGGGAGAGAGAAAGCATGAGCACCAGCAGAGAAGTAGAGAGAGAGGAGACAGAATCTCAAGTAGGCTCTGCTCAGTCAGCACAGAGCTTAATATGGGTCTGGAACTCAAGAAACCACGAGAACATGACCTGAGTCAAAATCAACACTTAGACACTTAACCAATTGAGACCCCCTGGTGCCCCTATTATTTTTATCTTTTTAAAAATAATCAACCATTTCACCACTAGCAATTTACCATTTTGATGCAAAATGAATGCCTAGCTTGACCAGAATAATTGCAAATCTTTTGTCCTTTTTTACCCTACTCCTCTTAGCAAATACTCTTTTTTTAGTTGATAGTACTAATCACCACCTAGTGGCTAGAATGGGAAACTATCTGATTTGATATATGTTACCTGACACTTTCAAGGCATTTGGGATGTCCAAACATTTGGAATTAGAGGTCATCAATGATAGCTGGAGCCTTAAGTAAACTCTGGTGGACTCCAGTCTAGGTCTTGGATAATCTTACACCTAGATCTTCTTGTCTTGGGTTTAGACCATTTAATCCTCTTTTGGATTCAGACTTTCCCAGTCCAAATCTCAAATCCGCCACTTACCCTCTGAATGATCTTAGACAAATCATTTAGCCTCCCTATGTCATAGTTTTTCCATCTATAACATTGGATTTCTCATCTATAATATGTTATTACCATACAGACCTTCATGATCATAATATCGCATTGAGATTCTTGTGAACAATAAGTGCAATAACTAATGTGAATGATTTAATGCAGTATCTGGCACTTAATCAGAACTCAATAATTGATCATTATTTCTATATTGAGCCAGTTCATCTTCCTGGCTGGGTTTGAAACCACCCTTGATTATATCCATTATACACATGCAATTTTTCCCCAGTCTAGGTCCTGGTTTCCATTTCCTTTCTTTGTCTGCACTAGTGACTGCTTCTGGCCTACCCTAGCCCTGTCTCCTTCGAAGTCCAATGCTTGACTCATTATCTTTTCCCCCACAAACTACCTCCTTGCCTGTGAAGATTTGTGTCTGCAGTGGGGTTCTTACATTTTCATTTTTTATGGCAATAGAGATCATTCCATCTTAGGTAATTTTCTCTTGCCTATAAATATACCACTTTGACCACCTTTACCATTTATACATCTCCCATTGCATGCTCAGTTTCTTGAGTAAAAAAATTAATCAAATCTTTCTTACTCTTTACTCATATTGTATTGTTATCACTGATAATACAACTGAAGATCTATGAAATGATGCGTACCAAGGAAGGAGAAAGCTTAGAAAGTTTTTAAATAATTAGGCCTAAATTATAGGAATACTGCTAATCTTTAAAGACCTTAAAAATGCCTATGAATCTACCTCAGACCCTAAATAAACTTGCCATTTTCTACCTCCTCATCTAATTGAAGTGTACTTTTCTTTAAACACCAACCTAAGGAGAATTATGTTAAAACACTACTTACATAATATTATTGTGAAAAACTGAAAATTTTTTCAGTAAATATTTATATTTCAAGCATATGTTTTATCATATCAAGTGGGTATTTGTATTAATCCTGGAAACCTAACCACCACCATAACTATTGTTGTTATAGAATAACGTAGGCCAAATGAACTTATGATACATGATTCATTTCTAAATTAGGAACTGATTAAAAGAAGAATGAGCATGATCTCTGATCTAAATTATTTGGGCCTATTCTGCCAACATGTCCTCCTGTTATCTAAGTTATTGAGTAATTTGATCTTGGTTGTTTTTTTTCCCCTCCCTGTTGAAACAACTATGCTTTGAAATTTAGAATAATCAGAACAGCACAATGAGATACTTTTCAGTCAGATTTCATTGATCATATTCTGAATATATTACTTAGTGATGACAGTCTTTTGTTCAGTGGGGTGTTCACAGTATGTTGGGCACTAGAAACATCATTCATGGTGTATGGTATGTCTCAGAAACAGGTCAGTCTGTGGGAATTCCCTGGTTTGTTGCTCTCTATCAGGTAAGATAATTTGTTCTCATACATTTGGATGAAGGTGCAGTTATTCACTTATTGATAAGTGCAGCTGTACAGACATAAGTTCTCATTCAGTTCATTCCATTCTCATACTGGACCTTTTTCTCCAAATCACAGACCAAAAGCTAAAGAGGTGAAAGAATATATGACAGTTCCAATTCCTTCTGTCATGGTTTGCTAGCCTTCCCTTGGTCTTCTCGGAATGCCTTGGCAAGTAGCTCCAGAACCAGGCACGGAGCAATGAGACGGAGGTTTGCTCAGATCATAACAGATGAGACTCACATACAGTACAATCTCTTGGCTTGCAGTCCTTACTTTTGAATATAATATGGACTTCAGGAAATTTTATTTTGTGATTTTATTGATAATTTATGTTTCTTTATTTTGTGATTCTAGATAAATCATTAAAATCATAAAATGGAAGAAATCTTTAATGCTGGCACTACAATCCTTGTGCTACAAAGAAGGCTATCAGAAATTATTTTAGCCATAAGATTTTTATGATGGTGGGTTTTGTGAAGTGTGAGAATTTTGCTCCTAAGGTATCATGCTTCAGAAACAAAAGAAGGAAAATGAAAGTTTAATGACACTTCTGTTAGTATCTATGACAAGGAGTGTCTTCTGAGGTGTTTGTAACTAGTTTAGTCAGGTTCTACAGGTCCTATTAATTCACTGCCTATGAAATATTTTTTAAATTATTATTCTTTTCTAAAATTACAAAAGTTGAGGGGCACCTGGGTGGGTCAGTCAGTTAAGTGTCCAACTCCTGATTTGGGCTCAGGTCATGATCTCATGTTCATGAGATTGAGTCCCCCACCAGGCTCTGCACTGATAGCATGGAGTCTGCTTGGAATTCTCTCTCTCCCTGTCTCTCTCTCTCTCTCTCTCTCTGCTCCTCTTCCTCCTGTGTTCTCTCTCTTTCTCTCAAAAATAAATAAATAAACATAAAAAGAAAATAAAAAATAAATAAAATTACAAAGGAAATGAGTGCATTTACTTGGAGAATTCTCATTACTTTTAGAAAAATATTCCTATTAAATTTAAGCCTGCTTTAGAAATAATCACATTTTTGCATTCATCACACATATGTATTCATTCAAAATACTTTTTCCTAGAAGTCTGTCAAACTATGCGATTTTAAAAGTAGCCCAAGTCTCACTTTTAAGAAGGGAAATAGCACAAAAACATGTGATGGAACCAGACAGCAATTATAAGTGAACATAGATGTAAAAATAAGATACTATAAAGCAGTAATCTGGACAAAATGTTCATTTTCAGAAATACTGCAGAAGGACAGTTAAGTAGTATCCAGGTCAACATTACACCATGTGAGATTTAAGGAATCTGGGAAAGAATATCTAGGAAAAGGAAGTCATGAAGTGCAAGACAATGCATCTAGGGAGTAAAATACAACATGTTATAACACCAACGTGTTACACTCAAGGAAAGAAGAGCATTTAAGAGAAGATTCTATTAATTAATATGAAATCCCTCAAAATCAAGTTCTTCAAGAAAATTACCATTGGTCTCAGAGTAATGAGATACTATTTCATTATGAATCAAGAGGAACAATATTTCATTACTTGAAATGTTGTAGGCTATTCAGCACAATATAAAATAATATTAAAATAATAATGAAATAAATAATAAAATTTTAACCTGTTGAGTGTTCAAGGTTTGGCAGGTGAGCATTGATTACTAAATTAGAATTTAATAGTAGAAAGAGTTAAACACAAATATTTAATTCTGGAGATTAAACATTAAAAGACATGAAACTAAATTTGAGAGAAATATGTTAGGACATTATGAAAATTAAGAAAGGATATAAGGCTTTTGGCTAATAATAAACAACAACCAATCAAACAAACAGAATCCTACTAAGGGAAGCATGCCGCTATCACTTTTGTGAGCATAGTAATATTGACTACCCTAACAATAAATTTCTTCTAAAGAACTGATGGAAAAATTATTTGTTATTCAAAGAGATTTCCAGGAAAGGAGATAGTAAATACTCTGTTTCAATGGAAAGAAATATAAAGATCTGAGGAAACATTTACATTAGAGCCCAGAGAAAGCCAACATATTACAGAAAAATTTCAATAATTCTGGTTTTGAACAATTTGATTTAAAACACCAATATTTAAAACAGTGATTTCTCAAATTCTACAAAGACCGTTGCTCCCACATTTGTATTTGTAGAAAACTTCTTTGAGGGCTCTTGATCCTCATTACCTCATCAGCCCAATCACCCAACACTCAAAAGAATAGTTCATTCATCTTGTTCCACCTTGAATCTATCTGTGTCATAACATAATTGTCCATCATTACATATTAACAACTAACAAATAAACTCAAATACACTGGAAACTCCTTGAGGTCAATGTTTATTATACCCCAATTTCCCTACACAGTACTAGCATCTACTAGGATATAAAAATTTAAGAAAAGTATTTTAAAGTTGTTCTTGAATTAATACTAGCAGTTTACATATAGTTTACCATATTCCTTCACAGTATTTTGGACTCTTCCATTTTATCATAATCTTAACACATTTCTGAAATAATTACCAAGTATAACATAATAAATATTATATAATATAGTATATATATTATAAATTATGTAGCCTGGGTTAACCACATAATTTACAGGGCTCAGCACAAAATATAAATGTGGGATTCCCTGTTTGTAAAGCAGAAAAAAATGCCCTAAGTTACAAAATCTGAAGCTTTTTCCTTTCTTTCGTGGTTTGTATTTTAAACTGTCATGGTGTTTTTTATTTCCTATTTAATGTCATTCTAAGAAAAGAATCTGTAAATTTCAAATTGTTATAAATTTTGCTACTCATTTCACATTGTGCAATGCCAGTTTTAAATGCAAATGTAAAAATCTACTCTCAGGAGAATTATTGAAATTATATCATTTCTATTTCTAGCTTGTATATGCATATGTATTTTGTTGCTGCTAGAATAAAGGATACTCTGCATAAAACTAGCTCAATTATTTTGTTTCACTTCGTGATATGCACACATTCTACCAACTCTCTATTTGCAGTTTACACATGAGTAAGGAAGGACTGAAAGGAAAGGAGCTATAGATTGCCTTATTTTTCCTTTTCCTTTTATAACACAGCAGCTTGCATAACCTGTTTATAACATGTTTACTCTACACTTGCTTTGAGTCTTTCTGTACTCCAGTGCATTGGAAATATAGTGGAATTCTGTGTTGATGGGACATCACAAAGGCTACATGCAAAAAGGATGGCAATGAATAGTGGTCACATATATAGCTCAATATCTTCTCTGCTCACGTGTATTCTCCATTATCCATCAAATTCTGCTTACAAAACACAAGTTGTAAGATAAAACTTTTTTTAATTTTTTAAATATATTATTTACTTTGAGGGAGAGAGAGAGAGAAAGAGATAGATGACATGAGTTAGGGAGGGGCAGAGAGAGAGAGGGAGACACAGAATCCAAAGAGGGTTCCAGGCTCTGAGCTGTCAGCACTGAGCCCAATGCGGGGCTCAAACTCATGAGCCATGAGATCATGACCTGAGCTGAAGTTGGACACAACCAGCTGAGCCATCCAGGCGGCCCTAGATAAAACTTTTAAGAATTGAAGATGTAACAACAGGGCTAATAACTAAACACAGAGTCCGTCTGAGGGCAAAGCCTGTTGACCAGCACAGGCTGTAAACCCATGAAGCCAGCCCCATATGGGGCCTCCTATTATTTTTTAGACCACAAACCCAACCATAGAATAAGTTAAGTGGTCAAACATATTTAGCTTGTAAATGTCAGTAGCATCAGAGGGCAGGTGACTTAAGTTTTGCTTTAAGTTGTAACTTGAAGACTTCGATTGTTGATTACTTTTGTTTGTATCCAAAAGTAATGTTACCTTTCACACTGAAAGGAATGCTAATAAGTTTATTACCAAAAACTTTGTAAATTTTAAACTTACATAGATGCTATTTGTGGAAGTACAATCAGACAAAGACCCTGTTACAAAAATACTTCATACTTGAAAAAAAAGGAAGGAAGGAAGGAAGGAAGGAAGGAAGGAAGGAAGGAAGGAAGGAAGGAAAGAAGGAAGGAAGGAAGGAAAAGAAAGAAAAGAAAGAACGAACAAACGAACGAACGAAAGAAAGAAAGAAAAAAGGTTTTCAAGCTAAGGGATGGCACTCCATTAGTAGGTATAGAATTCAAATCACTAGGTTGCATCAGAATTTTTTAATAATGAAATAGACAATAGAAAAGATCAGTAGAACAAAGATATGTATAATTTTATGAAACTTTGCTTCAAATATACATACACATACATATAACACATACACACACATATATATGAATTTAATGGGTTGCAATATAATTCTTCTTGTAGGTCATCATTTAAAAAGCCATTGTCAGTTCATAGCAGCACTCTCCACAATAGCTAAAACCTGGAAAGAGCCTAAGTGTCCATCAACAGATGAATGGATCAAGAAGATGTGGTTTATCTATACCATGGAATACTACATGGCAATGAGAAACAATGAAATCTGGCCATGTGTAGCAACATGGATGGACCTTGAGGGTGTTATGCTGAGCGAAATAAGTCAGGCACAGAAAGACAAATATCATATGTGTGCACGTATAGGAGGATTAGGAGGAGCTTAACAGAGGACCAAGGGGGAGAAGAAGGGCAGAAATGGTGGGGGAAAGGGAGAGGCAAACCATGAGAGACTCTTGAATGCTGACAAAAACTGAGGACTGATGGATGTGGGGAGGAGGGGTGGGCATGGAGGAGGACACTTGTGGGGATGAGCACTGGGTGTTATGTGGAAACTAATTTGACAATAAACTATTTGTAAAAAAAATAAATAAATAAAAAAAATAAATAAAATCCACTCAATTAAAAAAAAAATAAAAAAAAATAAAAAAAAATAAAAAGCCATTGTCATAAAAATCTGTATCCTCAGATGAAGACTATGTTTTTTAAGCTTAAGGAGCCATATTTCCATAGTATAACAAAGGTTAATTTCAGAAAAGGAAGATCAAGTTCATGTAAGTCATACTGACAATCATTTTCTACAAAATGCTGCCTTTCCAAGTAAGATCCCCATGGATGATTATGTTCTCCAGGATTTGTAGATAATGTACTCAGTAATTCAAACATTTGCAACATCCACCAGAGACTGGGCATTTGGAAGACAAAAAACCCATTTATTAATTTCCAATATGTCATTTAATCATCGGAGTAATCTCTAAAATGGATAATATCAGCCTTCTTTTACAGGTGAGAAGGATGAAACTCAGAGAATTTAAGTAATTTCCCCAGTCACATATCTATTAGTGGCAAATGGGACTTGGAACCTAAGTTGTCTGTGTCGAAGTCCAGCATTTAAGTCTCCTGAGGTGTTATAATCTTATAAAAAATGTTGAAAAGATTAAAATTAAGAGGGGAAATAATATAACTGATGCACAAAAATCAAGGTTTGATTGTGTTACAGTCTAGTGAAATATAATTTAATTTTGGACTCCATTTTCCCATTGAACCATACCGTAACTAATAGGCAATATTCTTTTGTGAATCAGAGCCTCAGCATTTGCATTTTCTTGTGGTTACATTATAAGAAATAATGTGCAATGTTTTGATTTCTTTGTACCCACAATCTAAGACATTCAAAAACAACAAAATTCCACAAAAGAGTAGGGAAAAATAAATCTTATAGAATTCTGGAAAGAATAGTATCAACTTTTATAGCAATCATAAGAAAATCATCTACATTCGTATCAAATATCAGGTTTCCAGTACAGGAAAAGAAAACTGCAGTACCTGCCATTTTAAATTACTCCCTGTCATGTTTTTATTCCTCCTCCTCCCCTGGGATGTTAACGTCTTGAAGAAATATGTGTGCACTCTGAAAATATTTCCTGAAGTCAGTGGATTCCATATGTTCCTAGGGAAACAAATTATTCACTCCGTGGGTCATTCCTGGTGACATTTAGATCTTCTAATCAGTACATTTAGGCCCTATGTACTTTATATTTTCAGAGCTCTCTTATGTAGACCTACTAGAACTCAATATTTTCATTGACTCAAACCTCTATATAACCGAAGAGCACACATGAACACATATATGTACTCTCTTTCATACACACTTACATACAAAAATACATACACAAAGACACACAAATATATGTTCTTTATAGTTTAACTATATTGGACATTGATTTAAGAAAAGTAAGACAGCTAGATCAAGCTAAGTAATCCCCAAATGCAAAGGAAACGTTAGAAATGTACATAGAAATATACTCAACATCCTTAGTTCATAGAATTGATCCGAAGAAGGGAGGTAAAAATAATAAATTTTAAGAATGTATTGTTTAGTGTTTTTTTGCTTTGTTTTACAAAAATAAATATCAAGAATTAGAGTGCAACTTTTGCTTTCCTTTGAGCCAAAAAAGAAAAAAAGTACATTTGGTTTCTACTGCCATTCATTCTCTGAAATCTTCTTTAATGATTTTCTCTATACTGAATCTGATATTGGAGCTTCCCCAAGGTATTTCATTGATCCTTTTTTGTTGTTGCTGTTATCCTTAGAAGTTTCAATACTATCACAGGCTTCAAGTGCCATCAATATTCTATAAAATCCCAAACACATATTGTACTCATTTATTGTACATATATTTGTTGATCATTTATATGTCCAGGAATTTTGTGTTATTAGTTGGGACAAAATAATCATGGTCATCACCTTCTTACAAATTAAAGTCAAGTACTGGGGCCATATATTAAATATGTTTAAAAAAAAGAAAAAGAAAAAGAATTCAATTAAATAACAATAGTGCCAGCAAGAATTTAAAAAAAAAAAAAAAAAAAAGGACACAAAGTAAGAGAATAAATTAGGAAGAGAAAACCATATTTGAGATCTAAAAAATAAGAAATATCCAACCTAACAAAGATCAAGGGCAATCCATTTAAATAGCATGGAAGGTCTGTGATTTTAAGATGTATTATAACTGAATTCTAGTTTCCACACAAATCCAATTACCTCGCTTTTTCTTCCAGCTATTTCTTTGTTCTTTTTTTTAATGTTTTATATTTATTTCTGAGAGAGAGACTGCGTGAGCAGGGGAGGGTCAGAGAGAGAGGGAGACATAGAATCTGAAACAGGCTCCAGGCTCTGAGCTAGGTGTCAGCACAGAGCCTGATGAGGGCTCGAACCCACGAAGCTTGAGATCATGACCTGAGCCAAAGTCAGAGGCTTAACCGACTGAGCCACCCAGACGCCCCTCTCCCAGCTATTTCTGTCTTGGTTAATAGCACCATTCACCCAAGTTAACTACCTCAGAAGAGTCTTGCAAGAATCTTCCTTGTCCCTCATACTTAACACAATCCCTCACCACATCCTATGAATTCCACTCCATATGGAAGGTGTTTAATGTTTCTTTTTTTTTAATATTTTATTTATTTTTGAGAGAGAGATAGAGACAGCATGAGCAGGGGAGGGTCAGAGAGAGAGGGAAACACAGAATCTGAAGCAGACTCCAGGCCCTGAGCTAGCTGTCAGCACAGAGCCTGATGCAGGGCTCGACACGAAGCGTGAGATCATGACCTGAGCCGAAGTCGGATGCTCAACCGACTGAGCCACCCAGGCGCCCCTAATAAGTGTTTCTTTTTAATGAATGAGCTACTCTATCAATAAATCAATGAGTGGAAGTATCTTTGGGCTCCTACCAGCTGATGAAAAGTTTCTGAAAGCCACCATAAATCTATCTTAATTACAATAGAACATGTTTCTTCTTCACTTAGAATGTATACTCTGCCTTTCAAAGGAACTTTAACTCCTTTTGTTGAACTCATCACAATATTGAAAGAAGGAGAGAAATTAGTTCCTCTCTTGATACCAAATCTCATTCAATCTAAAATAGTTTATTAATAAAGAGGATTTGGTAGAGGGTACATTTTTATTCTAGAAATTATTACTTCTGGGGAAGAGCATGAAAAGGGAAAATAATGTTCATCTTTTACTATCTATATATAGAAAGCTCACAGATTTTATATTCCCACCCATGCCTTGGCCCTGTACTATTTGTCTGTAGACTTATATATCCAACGCCAACTCGGAATTTTCACTTAAATGTCCAATTTATGTCTTGGACTCCTGATATTCTCCCCCAAACTGTCTTCTTCCAACAGTCTTTATTATCTGTGTTAATAATAATTCCATTCTTTCAGTTGCTCAAGACAAAAACTTTGGGGTCATTTTTAACCCCACTCTTTTCCTTATATCCCACGTTCATATTTACAGAAAATCTTGTTGGCTCTACCATCTAAGTAGATCCAGAATCTGACCAGTTATCACATCCCTGCCCCAACGACCCTGTCAGAAATCAACAATGTCTCTCTCTTAGATTATTGCAAAATCTTCCACAGGGTTTCTGATTCCATACTTGCTCTGCTACAGTTATTTCTCAAAAGAGCAATCAGAGATATACTTTTTGCTCAAAACTCTTCAATGGCTATCTTCATCTTACCTGGATTAAAATCCTGAATCTATACCGATATCTAACATGACCTGCTAAGTTGTTATTCTTCCCTGAAATGTACTTATCTCTGAGTACTCTCCCTTCATTCCCTTTCTACTTACCACATTCATCTTTTTGTTATTTCCTGAGCATTCTAAGTAAGCATTTCCCTCAATGCTATTATACTCAGACTGTTGCCAGAGCCTGGAAAATCATCCTAGATTCTCCCTTTTTTACCCCAGCTCATGACTAACGCTTTATCTCCTTCTTAATTAGTCCTCTTGTAGCTACCCTACTTAAAATTGCAAACCCCATGCCTGTCTCACATTCCTTATTGCCCCTGCTATGCTTTATCTCTACAGCATTTTCAAAGTCTCAAATTTTATATGATTATTTTTTTTCTTTTTAGACTGTTTCCATTAACTGAAATATCAATTCTTTGAGGGCAGCATATTTTGTCTTCTTCATTGCTATTTCACCAGTAACACATAGTAATGTAAAAAATATAAACAAACAAACTACAGGATAAATGAATAAATGCAAAATGGGTATTTATATGTTGGGAACTGGCCTGGAATAAAGATGGGAGATTGGGTCAATACTTGCAAATTAAAAAGAAACCCATCCTTTTTTATGAATACCTAGAGAAGAGATGTTCTACTCTAAATGAGTTTGGCCAAATGTAAATTATGGATGTAGTGGAAAGAGAGAAGTGGGAGGCAAAAGAAGGATGGACTTGCTGTGGGGTAGATAAAGGGGAGAAATGCCCATTGTGACTATTCCAGGTATCTGGTTTAGGAAATTGAGTTTACACTCAACTATTTCCAAATTCCTGGCCTGCTGTAAGTTTCTAAGATTATGTAAAGAATACAGATGTCACCAAGCATCAAGAGAAAGAGGCTTATTAAAAATTTGGCACTAACATTATCTCTAAATTCCCAAAAACTAAAGCAAAAAGCAAAACATGTTGCGTTTAATGTGTGTCTGATTGTTTTGTTGAGGAAGCATGCAATTCACTCCACAAAGACAAATTTGTCTTACAACTGAACAATTGAAAATTGTCTCCTTAGATTCTCTAATGAGGATCTAGGGATATGAGAGTGAGCAACATCTTAAAACATAATTTAATGAAATATATATATACATACACATAAATAAGCATATATTTACATAAAATTTATAATTATTTTATTTATATTTATGTAAAATTTATAACGCTTTCTTGCATTCTCCAGATGCAAAGGGCATAACATTAAGTGAATATATTTTGAGTTTCATAGGATACTTTGTAATGTACCTTGCATGTTTACTTTCATACCAGTCAAATCTTCAGCATTTTGCTTCATACATCCTTACCTCAACATACTTATGACTTATACAATTACATACCATGTAAAAATTACTAAATAAAAGGAGTGAGGGGATGCCACAAATCGGTTGGTACTGCTTTTGGAGGAAAGGCTGTTGAGGTTCTATCACATCTTTTAAAATATTTTTAGAAAATTAAAATCAAGTGTCCGGAAATCCTTTCTAGAAATCATGTCTCTAAATTGATCATTTTCTTTGCCTCCCTCAACCAGAAGTGATTGCTCTGTGTCATTTTGTTCAGATCACTGACAACTGCTAGACATAGAAGCTCTGAGCTCTCAGACTTTTAATGTTATTTTTCTAGCTCTATTGAGGAATAATTGGCAAATAGAACTGTATATGATTAAGGTATACAATCTGATATATATATATACTGTATATGTATATATATACTGTATATATGTATATATACATATATGTATATATACAATCTGATATGTATATATATATACTGTATACTGATAGATATATATATACTGTAAAATATTTACCAATTTGAAAATAATTAACACATGCTTCATTTCATATAGTTAATTCTTTCTATGTATGTGTGATGAGAATGCCTAAGATCTCTTTCAGCAAATTTCAAGTATATGATACTGTATTATTAGTTATACTCACAATGGTATAAATTAGACCTCAGAACTCATTCATCTTATAACTGAAGTTTTGTACCCTTTGACTTACATTGCCCTACATTTCCCCCTCTTCCTAGTCCCTTGCAACCACCATTCTACAATTTGCTTCTATGAGATCAGTATGGGGTTTTTTTTAATCCCACATTATGTGAAACATAGTATACATCCTTCTCTGTCTGGCTTATTTCACTTAGCATAATGCCCTCCAGTTTCATCCACGTTGTTGCAGAAAGCAAGATTTCCTTGTTTGTTACTGTTGAATAATAATTCTATTGTACATATTCACACCACATTTTCTTTATCCATTCATACACTGAGGGGCATTTAGGTTGTGCCTATATTTTGGCTATCATCAATAATGCTACAATAAACATGGGAGTACAGATATCTCTTTGAGATAATTGATTTCATTGCCTTATGATATATAACTTGGAGTAGAATGACTGGATCATATGTTTGTTCTATTTTTAATTTTTTGAGGATCCCCTTATTGTTTTCCATAGTAGCTGCACCCATCGGGTAAGTTTCTCATTTTTAATTGGATTATTTGTAGGTTTTTGGCTATTCAGTTGCAGGAGTTCCAAATATATTTTGGATATTAATTCTTTATTAGATATATGATTTGCAAATACTTTCTCCCATTCCATAGGTTTTCTTTTTGTTTTATTGTTTCCTTTGTTGTGAAGAAGCTTTTTAGTTTGATATTGTCCCATTTGTGTATTTTTTGCTTTTGTTGCTGATGCTTTTGGGATCATATCAAAAAAATCATTGCCAAGACCAATGTCAAGAACATTTTTTCCATGTTTCCTTCTAGGAGGTTTATGGTTTCAGGTTTTACATTCAAATATTTAATCCATTTTCAGTTAATTTTTGTGAATGGTATAATATAGGAATCCAGTTTCATTTTTAAGCATGTGGATAACCAGTAACACCATTTATTGAAGAGATTATACTTTCTCCATCATTTGTTCTTGACATTCTTGTCATAGACTGGTTGATTGTATATTCACCGATTTGTTTCTAGGCTCTCTATTCTGTTCTATTGGTGTATGTGTATATTTTTATGACAGTGCCACACTGTTTTGGTTATTATAACTTTGAAACATATAAATTTGAAAACAGGAAGTGATGCCTCCGGCTTTGCTGTGCTTTTCCAAGATTGCTTTGGCTATTTGGAGTCTTTGTAATTCCATATGAATTTTAGAATAATTATTTTCTACTTCTGTGAAAAGTGCCATTAGAATTTTGATAGGAATCTCATTGAATCTGTGGATTGATTTGGATAATGTAAGACTTTTAATTTTCATCGATTCTGTATTTCTGAATTTGCCTGTTCACTAAAATTTATTTATATCCCACAAATCAATTTCTGCACTGCTTTCCCTGTCATTCACAGACATGTACAGAACAATGAAAAATATGAGTCCCCAGCTGACATATCTTTCAGGGGAAGTTAAACATGGAGATGTCCTGTCTTCTTATTTTAGCTCTCATATGATAAGCAAGTACTTTTTCATAGTCCATTTAATACTTTCTTTAATTTTATGCATTTGGTTGGTGATTTTGCCATCTTATTTTATTTTAAGTTTTTCTATTTTAATTTTTTTTAAAAAGCTTATTTATTTTGAGAAAGAGAGTGCATATGAGAAGGAGAAGGACAGAGAGAGAGAAAGAGGAGAGAGAGAATCTCAAGTAGGCTCCATGGTGTCAGCACTGAGTCCCATGTGGGGTTTAATCCCATGAACCATGAGATCATGACCTGAGTTGAAATCAAGAGTCAGATGCTTAACCAACTGAGCCGTCCAGGTGCCTCCACCCTCTTTTTTATTTTAGAGAGAGAGAGAGAAAAAAAAAAAAACACACAAGTGGAGGAAGGGGGCAGAGGGAGAGAGAAAAGAGCAAGAGAGAGTCCCAAATAGGCTCTATGCCCAGCACAGAGTCCCATGAGGGGCTGGATCCTATGACCCAGGGATCATGACCTGAGCTGAAATCAAGAGTCGAGTCAGATGCCCACCTAACTGAGCCACCTAGGTGCCTCCTATTTAAGTTTTTATTTGAATTCAAGTGTAGTATTAGTTTCAGGTATACAATTTAGTGATTCAGTGCTTACATACAACACCCAGTGCTCACCATGACAAGTGAATTCTTAATCCCCATCATCCATCCAACCTACCCCTCCACCCACCTCCCCTCTGGCAACCACCAAAATAAATTCAAAATGGATTAAAGCCCTAAATGTGAGACAAAATTTTGCCATTTTAAATGGTCACCAAATGTAGTATCTGATGTCTTTTTTAGTCTTCCTAAGTGCAAGAGACTGTAATGTGCATTAACGGAGAAAATGTGTACACTCGATAAGCTTTGTTCAAACATGAGTTATCATGAGTTAGGGTGATGTTGACCATGCATTCAATGTTAGCAATCAAAAGCACATATTAAATAAAATGTCTTTAAATAGAAACATAAATAAAACAAGATTATATACTGATCAATTGTCAAAAATATAGTGACCAGAGGAACCTAACATTGTATTTCTCCTAGGAGCAATGTTCAGTATTTGTTAATTCCATGTTTGCCATGATTTTATAGAACATGACTACCATGAACAATGAGAATAAATATATATAGTCAAAACATGCACTACAAGCTTTGGAAGACTTTTTGAATGTAAAGCTTATACTATGCCACCAGAGCTGCCTTGCTAGATACAGTCTAATAAAAGACCTCAGAAAATAATTACACGTGTCTCTGCTGCTGGTCACTGATGTTTCTAATGAATCAAAAAGAACATGCATGTAACTCCTCCCTTGTACTAGGGCACTCCCTTCGATAATACAGCATGACAGTGATATCTTTCTAAGCAAACTTGCAAACTTCTTTGGAAATTATGTCTTTGAGAAAGACAATACTAAACCCCTAGTAAAAATATATTACATGTATCTCTTCAGGCATTAGATTTGTCAGTATAACTGGAAACTTGAAGGATTTTTATTTTTATTTTCAGGGATTTTGGAAAGGGAGGAGGATTTAAATTCAAAAGACTTATGTTTAGAATCTTTCCTCTACCACTTTCTAGCTATAGTTACTCTATTAATCTGAGTTTCATTATGCAAGATAGGGAAATATCTTTTTCACTAGCCTACTGTCAACGTAAGAGGAAAGTATATATGGAGCACTCTGAGAACTATAAGGATTATACAATCATGCCATATGTGATCTAATCTAATGAAATGCTTATCTCAGAGTATCATTCAAAGGTCTTTCTTTTGTCTTCATCATTCTTGATTCGGCTCAGATACTTTACTCCATTGATTAACTTCTTCCTGAAACAATCTGCCTTCTTTTTAAAAGGCTGCACCATCACATTTCTATTCTACCTTTTCATCACTGTACTTTCCTGGACTGTTTTGAAAGGATCATGATTTGAGGGAGGAGAAAAGATAAGGGGAAGAGAGAAGGAAAGAAAAAGTTTCTGAGTCAGAAAACCCAAATCCAAATAAGGCTCCACTGGTATAGAACCATATACAAGTTACTCCTTGATTTCTAGCTTTCTTCATCTGTAAATTCATACTAAAAAAATGTACCTTATAAGATTCTTCTGAGTGCTAAATAGGTAACAGAAATTATTATGTTCCCAATGACATGACTAAGTTGAATCACACCATGCCCTGCATTCTGGTTTCCCTCAGTCACCACTGGCAAGCCAGCCTCCCTGTGTATCAGCAGGTTTCTACTCTAATTTGGATCTATACATCCCCTAGTCAAACTCAGGCTTCCACATCTTGTCAATACTCAACTTTTTTACTGTGCCCTCTGAAACTCATGTTTTGTCACCATCAATAAACTCAATATTCTCAACCTCTTCCCTATTATTATTTCTCTTCATCATCATATCCAAGTTACCCTGTATGTCTCTCAATCGATGGCTTTTTCTTCCACTCAGGGATATTCTTTGTCCTTTATTGCTTCTTCCAACTTCCCCCCAAAATTATAGCTACTTCCAAGTACATACTATCAGACTCTAATATGTGATAACCCCTCCTTGTTGCAAATCTCTAACTTCTAATTCATTCCCTTTCATTTACTAAATACTTTATCATCATTCTCTTTACCACTAGCTCTATATTATGTTAGGTAATTTCAAAACCTATCCAGCATTTGGGCACTTGGTTCATTGACCTCCTACTCATTCTAGGCTATTCTTGTGCCATAAATTTGAACTAGGCTAAACTCTGTACTGTTTCCCAAATATGCCTTGTGTCTTCCAGTCTTAGAATATTTGCTTAAGCTTTTTTCTGTTTATGGAGCACTGTCCTTTTTCATCTCTATCTGACAAATTTCTACTTATCATTCATTGTTACCCTAAATATCATTTTCCTCAAGCAGTCTTTCTTGATCATTTAATTTGGCTTATAGCTTTCTTTTCTTAAAATCCTGTGTGACTCTTAATAGAGTTAGCCTTTAATTATACATTTCTGCAATCTTGTCTTATCCTCCTATGTCCTATGCAGATGCTAATTATTATAATGGTAAGTCCTTAGATGGCAGCAGGAGCTACTTCTCAACCATGGTAGCATCATTTGAAAAATCTAATATAGCCATTGTTTAAGTATATGCTCAACAATCCCAGTTTAATTAAAGGATTATAACCTTTTTGCTACTGTTAATAATTAAAATATTTTTAATCTCAATAGACTGCTGGTTTCCCTAAAGAATGTACAGTCAGGCAAAGGGCTGGAATAGCATCTCTTTTGGATTCTGAGTGCCTACAACGGTACTTTTAATTCAATTTTAATTGTTAATTGAATAAACTCTGTTCATTAAACAGAGTAAACTCTGTTCTTTTTTGTTGGTCAGAGTTCCCATGCTTAAACACACTTGAAGTAAGGCGTGTCCACAGAAGAGGCAAACAAGCTGCAAAAGTTTTGGATAAAAACAATAATCCTAAGTAAAAGTGGTAGCAATTCTCTAAAACTGTAATACAAAACATTGACTAATTAAAAGAATCATCTGCAGATATAGTAAAAAATATAAATGCCTATAAAGCATCCCAGACATACTAGTTAGAATTTCTGCAAGTGAAACCAACCACCTAATTTATAATCTGGAGATGAGATGATTTTGGAAGCATCTCTCATCAGAGGCATGGCTCAGAGCTTGTTTTATTTCTTACTAATAGATATGACTTCTGTAATACTCTACCCAAAGTAATTATGAGTAACATATTTTTAAAAATCTGAGTGTTTATAATCTATACATTGAATAAGCATCTAGGAAATATAATTATGGAAGAATCGTTGACAAATCTGTAAGTCAGTGATAATTACAGGTAAGTACTTTAAAGGTAGATAATTTAATATGGACCTACTTCATTCAAAGTATATTTATATAATATTTACAATGCAATTTTGACATATGAAAAAAGAATTTCCAGGTTAGTGTTTTTCCTAAGATTGTTTGAATACAAAAAGACTAAGAAATGTTAGTTCATATGTATTTGATATTGTCTGTTCTTGGCTTGTCATGTATAATTGTGTCATATAAATATGTCCAAGCCAAGCAAAGATAATTTATCCATGTAAAAGTAGCATGACAGCTAAGAAAGACTATTTAAGGTTACAGAACATAGCCAGTGGGGTTTCTGTTTATCAATTCTGGGGTTAATCACAGTGGAATAGCACTTTTACTTAGCTAATCCACATCGTCTCCATTTTCAGAAAAAAACTGATAAACCACACCTTGTTCTCAGAAAAGATTTAATAACTAAGAGCTGGAATTAGATTGAAAAGCCAAGTTGCATTTCTCATATTAAAATTAAAAGCATTAGACAAGGGGCAAAAACACTAGACTTTGTTGTATCAGCTATCTGAATTCTTGTGTTAATTCTACCACTGAACTCCTCTGGGGAAAACAAAAGCTATCTTTCTAAATACGCCTGTTTTAAACACTAACAGTATTTTTTTTTAAATAGTAATTAATAACAATAATTAAAGACAAAGGTGAACACATGCTTCATATGTGCTAGGCATAGGAAAGTCTGACCTACAAAGACAGAGCAGAAATAATTAATTCAACAAAAATGATATGAGCATCAAAGCATCATAAGAGGCACTCAGAAGGAGAGAAAAAATAAAACGACTCTACCCTAGCACTTAGATTTATGGTCTCACAAGAAGGAAGGAATATTAAAAGATTTTTAAAAAATGAATATGTTTGTTAGCTATCTATGGTTAGTTTTCTACTATGAGATGAGCTCTTGGTGGGCTTTTGTAGCCATAAGAAACTAAGAAAGACAGAAAATGTAGTTGGGCTTGAAAAACAAATGGAAAGATAATGAGCCATGGAAAGCATTCTAAGTAGTGTGCTGAAACAATAAACAGTATTTTGAAATCACAAGACTTTGGGTCAATTCAGATTTTTGAAAGCCAGTTAACCTTTTTGAACCTCAGGTTTCTCATCTGAGCAATGGGAACAATGGGAACAATACCTACCTCTGTCTTATAATTGTAGGGAGGATCAAATGAAATAATGCCTGCAGAAGTGCTCTGGAAACTGCAAAGAACCATGAATATACTACAGCCTTGAATACACGTTTAGTTGGGGAAATGATGTGAGTGGAGACCCAGCAGCCCCATGAGCCTGGCGTATGGGAAGAGTGCCGACAGTAAGAAACTAGCTTGGCTGGACTGGAAGACTTATTGGGAGTAATGTGAAGTCAGTTAATAGATATAATTGGGGTCAAATGGTCTTGTTTGCAATCTTAAAACGTTATTTGGCATTATTTCAGTGGCCAATGTAAAAGCACTCTAAGCTTTTACAGTTGAGGGGAAAGGGGGCAAAACAAAGCTGAACTATTCTGCCAAAACCATGCAAATGGACCAAATAAGGAAGAACAGATCAAATAGTAAAAAAACTAAAGCATTCTAGAAATGATTTGATGACAATTTGTGCTAGAATATTATCTATGATAATGGAAAGGAAGGACTTTGTGATGACACAATTAACTTGGCTGAGTAGTTGACTTGTTGCTCAAGTGAAATATTCCAAAAAAACACCCAAAACTCATATTGTTGCTGGACCACAAAAAGCAATGGAAAATCGAAAAATAAGATTATGTTAAATGTTTAAGGGAGGAATACCAACAGCACTCTTCACAGATCTAGAGCAAATAATACTCAAATTTGTATAAAACTACAAAAGACCTTGAACAGCCAAAGCACTCTTGATAAAGATGAACAAAGTTGGAGGTATCATGATTCCAGATTCCAAGATACACTACAAAGCAGTAGCAATTAAAACAGTATATGGGTCGCCTGGGTGGCTCAGTCTGTTAAGCACCTGACTTTACCTCAGGTCATGATCTCATGGTTTGTGAGCTTGAGCCCGGCATAGGTGTCTCTCCTGTCAGCACAGAGCATGCTTCGGACCCTCTGCCTCTCTCTCTCTCTCTGCCCCTCTCCTGCTTGCTCTGTCTCTCTCCCATCCAAGTACTAACCAGGCCTGATCCTGCTTAGCTTCCAAGATCAGATGAGATTGGGCACGTTCAGGGTGGTATGGCCGTAGACTATCTCTCTCAAAAATAAATATTAAAAAAAACCAGTTTGATACCGGCATAAAAATAGACACATAGATGAATAGAACAGAATAGGATAGGATAGGATAGGATAGGATAGAATACAATACAATACAATACAATACAATACAATACAATACAATACAATACAATACAATAGGGAGCCCAGGAATAAACCCATGCTTATATGGTCAATTAATCCATGACAAAGGAGGCAAGAATATGCAAAGGGGGGAAAACAGTCTCTTCATTACATGCTACTGGGAAAATTGGACAACTACATGCAAAAGAATAAAACTGGGCCACTTTCTTATACCATACACAAAAATAAACTCAAAATGGATTAAAGATCTACATGTGAGACCCAAAACTGTAAAACTCCTAGAAAAGAGCATAGACAGTAATTTCCTTGAATGTAAATCAAAACCACAGGGAGATGTCACCTTACACCTGTCAAAATGGCTAGAATCAAAAAGACAAGAAATAACAAGTGTTGGAAATAATGTGGAGAAAAAGGAACCCTCATGCACTGTTGATGGGAATTTGAATTGGTGCAGTGACTGTGGAATACGGTTTGGAGATGTGTTAAAAAAATTAAAAATAGAAATTCCATATGATCCAATAATTCCACTACTGAGTATTCATCCAAAGAAAACAAAAACACTACTGTGAAAAGATATATGCACTCTTATGTTTATGGTAGCATTATTTACAATAACGAAGATATAGAGGCAACCCAAGTATCCATCCATAGATGAATGAAAAAGGTGTTATACACACACACACGCACGCACGCACACAGTGGAATATTACTCAGCCATAAAAAATGAGATCTTGCCATTTGTGACAACATGTATGAACCTACACGGTATTATGCTAAGTGAAATAAGTCAGAGAAATACAAATGCCATAGGATTTCACTCATTATTGCTATTTTAAAAAAAAGAATAAACAAATAAAAAAAGAGAATTGGACCTATTAATACAAAGAATAAACTGATGGTTGCCAGAGAGGAGCATGATGGTGGGGAGGGCAAAATGACAGTGAGAGATACAGCCATCCAGTTAGGGAATGAATAGGTCAGAGAAACAAAAAACAAAAGGTTCAGCATTGGGAATATAGGCAATGGTACTGTAATAGTGCTGTATGATGACACATGGTAGCTACAGATGTGGTGAGCACAGCAGAACACATAAACTGGTCGAATCACTAAGTTGTACAATTGAAACTAATGCAATATTGTGCCAATGATACTCAAAAATAAATGAATAAACAAACAACTAACTAAATACATCCATCCATCCATACATACATACATACATGCAAACGTACATGCATACATAAAAGGTTTAAGGGAGTAGGGAGCCAGAGGCAGGGAACAAGAAATATATAAATATATATAGATATATAGATATATATATAAAATAAACTTTGTTTTAATGAAATTGAGATACTTGCAAAACTGAATGTAAAGTTTGAGTAAAATAAAAATACTAAAGTCCTTACAAAATGGACATGATGAGTGTGGAATTAATAAAGGAAATGTTGAAAAACTTTGATTTATTTGTATGAGAGAGAAAAGGTAAAAGATATGTTTATATATAGGAGAGTTGGTAAGAATAAGAACACATACAAAATAAATGAGAAACAATGAACAATAAGTAAAGAATCTTTCAGTTATTTAGTAAGTAAAAAATTTTTATAATACTGAAATTATTAAATGTTCATAATAATTAGATGTACAAAGAACTAAAATGTTCATAATAAAAAAGAAGCCCTTGAGTGATTCTTTAAAAGCACTGAGATAACGAACTGCAATGATGTTCATTGTGTGCATAGACAAAGATAAGGAATCAGGGAAAACAGGAAATTAAAGAAAGAAGTTCCCAGGAGAGACCAAAAGATGAGATCAATTCTTCTGTTTTGTTTTGTTGGAATATAAAAGTTCCCTGTCCATTTTTCTCTTTCCTGCTAAATAATGCCTTTTTTTTTCACAGTGGCACCTCAAGGTGGGTAGGGGTATTTGAAGAAGAAACAAAGCAGGCATTGCCACCCTCTTCAGCAGAGTGGGGCAAATCCACAATGGGCCCAGGTAGCATTGATCATTGTGGAGGTCAGAGGACAGGTGAGGTTGGTGAGGTGGAACTTGGGACTCTCACAAAGGATCAGATATGTAAGTGGGGGGAGAAGTAATTTTTACAGAATCTTTATTAGACATTTAACACCATCCTACCTCCTTTACCTATATCTTAATGAGATAAAGGTACTATTCTCGTTCTTTGAAAAAGCCTCACAGAAATTAAATAATTTGCCAAAAGTCAAATACTTAGTAAGTAGCAAATAAATAAAGATATAAATGTGGGTATGTCAGACTCTAAAGTTAATCTTTTTCTAATCCACTCTTCCATTAACTGTAAAATAAAATTGTGGGACTAGATATTCCCTAAGACCTCATCCAACTCTTAATATTTTCTGCATTTCCATTGTATAACAATGTTATTGAACAACTCACCTTACTCCTTCATTGATGGAGAAGCAGGGTTTTAAAATGGGCTCTTTGACAGGTACTTTCAGTGCTCGATCTTTCTCACCTTCCTTTACTTTCTCCTGAATGCCTCATCCTCATACTTCTTTCATTTAAAAATGCATTCTTGGGGCATCTGGGTGGCTCAGTTGATGAAGTGTCTGGCTTCAGCTCAGGTCATGATCTTGTGGTTTGTGGGTTCAAGCCCCGTGTCAGACTCTGGGCTGACAGCTCAGAGCCTGTAGCCTGCTTTAGATTCTGTGTCTCCCTCCCTCTCTGCCCTTCCCCTGCTTATGTTCTGTCTCTCAGCAATAAATAAATGTTAAAAAAATTTTAAATAGTAAACAAATTTTTTAAAATGCATTCTTAACTTAGTAAAAACAGCATATTTAATTTTGAAAAAAAACTCCCTGTCTGAATCTTTGCCTATTCAGCAAAAAGGACTAGCAGAGTTTAACATTAAATGGTTCAAATGGCTATGAACATATGTTGGGAAATTCAGGTAATGTTATTTATTTTTCTTTTGTTTTGTTTTTTTACTCCAGAGGTATAAAATACCCAAAATATGTTTTAGGAATTCTGTATTCTGCAAAACAATTTTAAAAATAAATCATATCTACAAAATTATGGAGTCAGAAGAAATTTCATGAGAATTTACCCTAGGCCTTGCATTTTACAGACGAAATTACCAAGCCACAGAAACTCTGAGGCAATATTCAGTAATCACGTAGGCTTTAGAATGAGATTGTCAAGAATAAATTTTGGCTTTTAAATATTAAAAAAATGGAGGAAGAACATCTGGGTTGCTTAGTGGGTTAAACTTTCAACTCTTGATTTTGTCTCAGGTCATGATCTAATGGTTTGTGAGACTGAGCCCCATGTTGGGCTCTGTACTGACAACATGGAGCCAGTTTGGCATTCTCTCTCCCTCTCTCTCTGCCCCTCTCCTGCTCACACTCATGAGCTCTCTCTCTCTCTCAAAATAAATAAACCTTTTTTAAAAGACTAAATTTTGACTTTTACTACCAATGGTTTCTATATGTGATTCTCTGATTCTCAGTCAACTCATCTGTAATATGGGGATCATCACAGTACCTACCTGATAAAGTAGTTAAGACGATTAAATGATTTAATGTATACAAAGCATTTACTATACTACCTGGCTGACTACTCATTAAAAGTTATTGTTATTACTACTGTCATCATTATTATTATCATCATCATCAGCCTTGTTATTCAGGGCTAGTCAGAGACAAAACTTGAACCTAGGTCTCATGAGTTCTATTTCAGTATTTTTTCACTTTAGTTCAAGATACTGCACAGAATTTTAAGTTAACAATATTGCACATGAGTGTGGTTTGAAAAATATCTTCTTCTCCCGTACCTCTCTCAACACCAGAAGGTCTGTCTTCATAAACATCACCATATATGTACTTTCTACAACCCTGCGCTTACCACAGTCAATGATGATGAATGTCCTGATGAAAAGGCAATAATTCTTCATCACAAGTGCAAAGAGCATTATTACAGAGCTGATATGAATAAATACACAATAATTTGAAGACAAATGGAAGCTGAAATTTTTCACCAGTCTGGCTGTCTGTGGCACAACTGTTCTCTAATCCCCTCCTCTGTCTTCACATGGTAATAATGATAACTCCCATTGGCAAAGTGCTATCCAGTTTTTAGAAGACCTTCATTCACATCTTCCCATATAATTCTCACACACTGCTGTGCTGTAGGAAGAGAAGGAAGTATTGTCTCATTTTATGGATGAGTAGAGTAAAACTAAGGAGTGACTTGTTTAGGTCAGCACAGTTGGTAAGCAGCTGAGCCTGTACTGAACCCAGAAATTCTGACTCCTGATGTGTATGTACTCTTCCTCCTATAGAAAGCACATTCCCCTCAGTTTGATTACTTGCAAGGCCAAATGATTTTTATTTTCAGATCGGGTTCAAATACAAAAGAGTTGCCGAGGGAATTCTTAGAGTAACTGGCATGCACTGGCATCCTATGAAATGAGTTAATAGACCTACAGAAACATCAGTCTGGTTTTCTGGAGGGCTAGTAGTTCCACGGCTGCAGAGAGAATTAGGTACCCATGAAGATAGCGCTAAGAATCTTTCTTTAGTGCTTAGAAGCATACCTAGTAAACTTTCAGTGAAAACAGAAACCTGACAGAACGAGCAAGCAATGGTCATCTTTCTAAGCTGTTATCAAGACTTCTGTGCAACATCTGAGTCTGCAATCTGTCATTGCTCAAAGCCAAGAAATGAAGAGACAGTGGGAGTAAAGTTCTTTGTGGAAAGCAGTGCAGTTGTTGGGGGCTTTGTTCTCTTACTTCTGCCAAATGGGATGGGACTCTGGCAGCAACACTTTGAATAAATCGCCAGAAAACAGTTCTAAGGGCCAAGAAATTACTTCATGAGGGAGAGGGAAGGAGGAAGAGAAGGAGGTGCTGGGTCCCAGGAGCAATCAATTTATGTGCTGTGGCATGAGGTTCGATCATCTTTATCTGACTTTTATAACTTCAGATTCTATTGGTCACAAAATATCCAGTATTTTATATTTTATTTTATTTTACTTTTATTATATTTTTTAAAGAGAGGAAGAGCATGAATAGGGAAAGGGGCAGAGGAGGGTGGAGGGAGAGAGAGAGAGAGAGAGAGAGAGAGAGAGAGAGAGAGAGAGAGAGAGAGATATGCAGGCTCCATGCTCAGCCAGGAGCCTGATTCAGGACTCGATCCCACGGCCCTGGGATCATGACTTGAGCTGAAATTAAGAGTCAGTCACTCAACTGACTGAGCCACACAGGTGTCCCAATAACCAGCACCTCTGACTCACTTTTTAACCTGGCGACCGGTCTCTTCGTACTGGCTATAAGTTCAATTTCCCCCAAGTAGTTCAGTATGCATTAGCTCCACATTCTGTAAGAGTATTATTTTGTCTTTTGTTAAGTAGTATTGGCTTTCATTTTTTAATTCTTCCAGTCTAATTCAGTTTTCAATATCCAGATAAAATAATCACAGCAGGTTCTAGGAAAGAAATGCTGAATTTGAGGAGGGAGACTTGAATGAAGGTCCTGGTTTTCTTATTAATGAATTGTACAGCTGTATCAAGGTTATTTGTATCAGACTATTTTTAGTCCCCAGGAGCTCAGTTTTTCCTTTGTTCAGAAAAAAAATGTTCATTTATAATTTCTAAGGCTTTAATATTTTATATAATTCTATGACTTTCTTACTTCCAAACAACTTGCAGGAATTCTTATGTTGACAAACTGAGGTAGTATTTCTAAGTACAGTACACTCTCCTTGCACTCTGAAAGGAAAGAAGAACCTAGAATTTACAGCACATATAGCTAAAGCCTTGTTTGATTTCAAAGTATTCCAATCCAGGTGAATTAAATAAACAGAAACAAAATCAGTGAAGATGTTATGTATATGTTCATATCTTGCTTTAATTTACAATTTTGAAGAATATATAAAATAATATGGAAAAAATTAATACAAAAATTAACATAAGGAAATTGTGAGTAGGAGGTCAAGACCATAAAGAAAGACAGAACAAATACATGAATAGATTGATAAAATCTATATTGTTATTAACATTGACATTCCTCATGCTTAATGATCACAGACTTTTGTATGGGGTAGTGAAGCTATATTTATTATATTCAAAGTCATGTATTTTCAATTATTTGTGGTCTTTTCTTACAAAATATCTATCTCAATCAGGAAAAGACCCATCATACACTTATTTCCTAGGTCCTAGATCATATTTGAAGCACTCAGGATTGGACAATCACATGTCTTATGAAAATAATGTATTCTCTACACTTCTTAATGGATATATATCTGATCCACACTGTAATCAGTTTTAAATCCAAGGTCTGGATCTTAACTCCCAAATGTGTGTTATTAGTTGATTCTTTTGACTGTATACTATCAATTCAGAAGATACAAATTAAGTAAAAGCTTGATGGCCATCTGGTGATCTTACAGAAGGTGTTCATACTTTGGGCAGAGTCTGGCTTCTTTTCATAAAAGCTGGTGAAAACTGGGTGTGGACTGGAACCTTGTGGACCAGTTCTCAAGCATGAGAGAGAATCCAAGAGGCCTGTCTGGATCGGGTTTGTTTTGCAGAGCACTGGACAACAGATGTAAGTCAAGGAGCAAGCACTAGTATTATCACAGGGATTACCAGTCACTACCAAAAGAATATTATTAAACAGAAGATTCAAAAAAGAAATATAAAAACACAGACAGGAAAGAAGGCAAAAAATCAGCAGCTAAAGGGATCATGAACTGGTCAGAACTCAGAGTGGAAGATGGGATGATAGTGAAATGTTTATGATATTACTATCTTGGATGTGAATAAATGAAGCAGAATATTTTACTGCGGTCAGGGAGGGGGTTGCAGATATTGAATCGTAGGTAGATTAGTCAGTTTAAAGGTGCATTTGGCTGTATGTTTGCCACTGTAGCTATCCAGTAGAGAAGACAAAAATGTCAAATCCTCTTAAGATGCTCTGTACCATCTGAGGTCACCTTAGTATCATTGTTCTGGCAGAAAAAAAGGAAAAGACTTCTCAGCTTCAGTGATATAAGCACAGGATATCTAGAGAAGGGGCACATTTTTGTCAAATTTTGCTTTGAGCCAAAATTCATGGGTCTCTTCCTTTTTTCCATATCTTGAGCACAGAAGCACCTTCTATCATTTTTCCAAAATATCTTTTCAAGGATGTTTATAAAACAAAAGCCTTGGAAGATGAAGACAGTGTTTCCCATCAAAGCAAAGGGTAGATTTGCCTATCATCTTGTATAATAAAAAGCATATTTATCTTCAGAGTAAAAGACAGAAACAGTTGTCATCTATTATAAAAGAGAGAAAGGGAAGCAGACCATAAGAGACTCTTAAATACAGAGAACAAACTCAGAGTGGATGGGAAGGGGTGGAGGAGAGGGGGATATGGGTGATGGGCATCTATGGGGGCACTTGTTGGGTTGAGCACTGGCTGTTGTTGTATGTAAGCAATGTACCACAGGAATCTACCCCAAAAACCAAGAGCACACTTTACACACACTATGTTAGCCAATTTGACAATAAATTATATTTTTTAAAAGATTCAGGTCCCCTATTCTTAGGATACTTCTAGTTTAACACCGCTGCTGCATGGACAGGCATTACCTAATATTATGGCAACTGTGGTGTGAGGTAGCGGCACAAGAAAATGCTGATACTCTGGCTATTGTTATTGCTGATGATAAGCTCTTTTGTTTCTGAAACAGGAGTCTTATATCTTCTGCCAGCATCTGAGTGATGTATTAGCTTGAAATGGTATAAAATCTCAAAGAAAATAAAAATAATGTAAAATAACTTGCTTACAAAAGAGTTATCTTAGGAGAGACCTATCTCTGTTAACTACCTCTAGTGAGAAGTGATTCTTTACCACAGGCATGGGAAAAATTAAAAGTTTAGACTAACCATTGCGTGTATTTTATGTGATGGTTGTACATTATGTGATATTTTAGACACCAAAAATATTGGCTTTACCCAATTTTACTTCGGAATCCTAGGCATAGCTACTAAAATTAAACCCATTCACACCTAAATATGCATTGAGTATATTATCTCTATCCTAAATAAGACTTCCTCTTGGTAGATTAAACTTTGGTTTAGGAATCCTATGAATTTTCCTCTTTGACTCTGAGTTTCAAAGGATAACCTCAGTATCCTTGATTTCTACTCCAATTTGCACTTCATTTTTATTTATATACTCAAGATGTTCATTTGCTAGGTTCAAATAGTAATAATTCATAATTGCATTATATCAACTTATTGTTTTTCAGTTGTCATATCTACATTTGTCTAGATAGAGATTGTAAGTCTTTTGTTAAAAACTCTAGGAAGTATGAACCATATCTACACAGTGCTCTTTACGAGGTTCCTTGGAATTTTTTTTAATCCATTTATTTTTTTGAAAAGTACTTGTTAGTATTTAATAAAACCCCTCCATGTGGCTTCAAGCCAACACACACACACACCATAAATCTCCTCAGCTCTTCTACTGAGAATTTGGCCTTCATGATAACAGGCCATTTTGATAGCTTTCCCTTTCTTAAAACTTTATGGTAGCCTGATCACACCACATCAATGATAAGAGCAGCTTCATTCTTGTTTTTGGCAGCATTTACCCTTGTCTGCTCACTGACCAAGGTTCACAGTTTATCAAGGTTGACAGCTGGGCAGAAGTTCTGGTTCCTCTTTAAGTGGTAATGCCTCATGCCAACTTCTCCAAAGTAACCTGAGTGATATTTGCCAACGTTGATCCTGTGATGATGAATGCCACCAGCATTACCTCAGCCTCTGGGGTGCTTCCAGTACTTGTCAATTTGGCTGTGGCCATGGCTCATATGGCCCCAAAGTTTTCATGTCTTCCCCAGTCAGGATGGCATGTAAGCAGCCCAGACTAAAGAATTTAATTCATTTTTGAATGTTATCAGCATTATATCTAGATTGGTGTAGTCACCCTGGAATACAGTTTTAGAGAGATGCAAATGCAGAGGATAAAGGGTCATAATATGTAAATATAAAAGAAACAACAAAACAAAGGGATTTAAGTTGAATGTCAGACAAATAGGTAAACAGGGCAGTAAAGTCCAGAGAAATCCAGAAGGAGCAAATGTGACAGGTGATGGCCTGAGGCAGACATGCTAGTATATCTCAAGTTTAGATTATTGAGTCTTATCACTTTAATGTCCCAAACAACTCAATCAATACAAATGCACCACCCTATTCACTTGAGGGAAACTTTGCCAACACTCAGTAAGTTTCAATTTAAACACATCACACATCTGTTTACATTCAGTAGAGAAATTTGAGAATTTTCATCAGGATATACAAAAATTGAATCTGGAAGTTTGTGGTCTAACAAGTCCTCCTACTCAAAAACAAAGGCATTATCGCCAAAAGAGCTGTTCTGAACTTGGACCAAAGGACTAAGGTTTTAGAGACAATGTGGAATAGTGGGCCCTTCCCAACTAATCCCTGTTAAGAATCAAGCCATCTTTCTGACCACACCAAATTGGCCAAGACAAGATTTTTGTGTTTAGTTAACTTGGTGTCACACAAAAGACGAAATGTTTATACCAATAATTACATATTAGAATTCACAGTTTTCATTGTCTTCAAGACTGCATGATACGGTCCTGGGTAAGAAACAGTTTCCTTATTTCTATCAATGGAAGTGTGTTCCCTTAGAATTTACATTTTACTCTCTGCTATTCGTGCAATAAAAGTTATTGATCACCTACTATATTTAAAGCACTTTCCTTACCACAGAGCACCAAATGATGAATAAAACAAAATCCCTGCCCTAAAGGAATTTAAAGTAGGCAGTTATCTTTGGAAACAGACCATCATAGAAGCAGACTCAAATTGCCACTCCAACAAAAATATTTAGGTTGTTAGTTGGTTTAACTTCCTACATTTATTAACTGATTTGACCTATCAAAATTTTAAAAATGTTTATAAATATTATATTTATGTAAAATATATTTACATACATGTTACTATGCTTTTTCAAAGCTGAAAACAAAACAAAATTACAAGTGGCTAGACTCATTCTTGTAATTCATTTTTATTAAATTATAAGACACTAGGAATATAAAAACTAGCCCATATTAAAACCAATAGCAATCATAATTTGTGGTTTTGCTGTAAGCACTATAATCCTCAGCCTCGTCATGCCCGCAGCACTTTGACTTGGTCACTCTTTTCTGCTTGTGTAAAGGTGCTGTTAAGTTACTCTCACCTGGTGAATTCACTGCCATCATAAGGTTCTTATTTCTGAGAAAGTGAATCCAAGGAAAGTAACCCAAGGAAAGTTGCAGATAGCACAGCCAAGGTAAACAGATAATAAAGATGTTGAAGACTCTTCATACAGCCATCCAACAGCATCAGTCATCTGATTTACTTATTGTTGAAGTTCATCCTTATGACAGCCACCTCTGTTATTGTACACAGGATAATTATTACACTGATAAATCAGGCCATAGCCAAACTGCAACTAAGAAATCAGCATAGATCTATTTAGGTGATGCTAGGCCACATGAACAAAAATGGAAAGATCACATCTTAGAATGTTTTACTATCCTATTGTTCTTTGCTTCGGACAGTAAAGCCACTTTTGTTCATTCATATGTGGTCTGCACTTGATACCTGGCATGCCCAGTATGTAAAGAAAATGAGTAAATGAAGTCTAAATACAAGCATCTTATTATTACCATTCATTGCAACGCTTATCTCCTCCAAACTTCTTTTACAAAAACTAAGACATGCAGTCTTCAACCAAATTAAGGTCTCTGTTACCTTCACTTTTCACTTTTCTCTCCTAGAATATTAACTATGTACCCCCATGTCCAACATAAGTTGTTTTAGTTGCTTCTCTACACAACCTATACCCCTATAGCCTCATATTTTTATTGTGTTTTTGCCAGTACATGGTCCCTGGTCTTTTTGCAATGCTTGTCTAGAAAACCTCCAAACTTTTATTAGTTTAACAAATATACCTTCTTCCTTCTTAACAACCAAGAAATAAGATGAAAATCACTTATTGTAAGAACCATGACCCCTAAAAATTGCTGGATTCTGGCTGGTCTTTATCTCTGCCTCCTATTCATGTTGGACATTCCAAATTTTCACTTCTTAGGCTCTATGCTCCATTACACTTGCTGCAGTTTCTTCCATTTAGGTAGTTAACCTCCATACCTTGTTTTTAATTGTACATTCAAAGTAAGCTTCCTGAAATTTGAAACTTACCTCTGTTTATTTTATTACTGTTTGGGAAAAACCAGTGATAATTTCTTTCCTAGACTACTGAACATCCTTACTGATCCTCTGCCTATAGTCCTGCTTTTCCCTATCATCTGCCCCCTTACAAACAACATTTATTCACTCTAATCCTACTTCCATATGCTGATAATTCCCAAACCCATCGCTCCTGTTCCAACAGATCTCCTAAACCACAGATCCATAGTTACAACCACCTTCTGAATATCTTCAAATGGACATTCAGTAGACTCCATATGCTTAACATGTCAAAAACTAAATTTTTAAATTTCTTTCCCTACAACCTACCCACCCCGACACACATTAAATTATTGAATCAATCAATTGTGCAACTTAGAATCTGTTAGCTATTGTCGGTCTCTTTTTCTTATTCACCAGTCTCCCCAGATATGACAAATGACTGATTACTAGTATTGTCATTATACCACCAAACAGCTCTTCAATCTTTCTTCTCCTATTTAATCTTCTTACTAATGATCAAGTATTTTTCATTTAAGGTTAAAATCATGAATGTCATGAATGTGGTCTACTAACTACTCTTGTTTCCTCAACTTTATTCCCTATCTGATACCAAAGCATTATTTCTAAGACATATATACATAATTCAGTATGAAAAGGCTGGAAAGCATCTGTAAATTTCACTATTTACTATCTAAAATAAATGAAAAGATAACATAACACTGACATTAAGACTGACAGTAAACTAACACCACGATTTAGGAAGCATTTGGGAAGGATCCTCACTAAATGCAAAGTCAGTGGCACTGCCCACCATGAAGCGGAAGGAATATACATTTGTACTTACCATGTATCAAATCACGCAGTAGATGTTTAGTTACGAAAGTAATTCATCACAACTCATCAGAGCAGAAGCGTACTCTCCAGAAGGAATACCTATACATCCTTAGTTGTAAGTGCAGGTTTTAGAAGCAGGTGGAGGGCTTCTTCCCACTCCACCTCCCAACCCACCATTTGGACTTTCTTTTCTACATCTAGTCTAATCCTGCAAACTCTAGGAAACTGGTTATGGAATAAAGTGTGAGAACAATTGTAATGGCACATTTACTTCTAGAAAGTATACTTCTTACAAGTGAGTCATGACAGGTATAGGTAGAGACAAGATTTGTGGAAGCAGGTGATATTGAAGTTTGTGGCTTTTAATGTGCATATGTGCTCAAAATGACATAGAAGGCAGTGGAATGAAAAAGTAAATCACATCTTAGATAGCGACACTAGATAAACAGTTGCAGAAATTAAAAACAAAACAAATTCTGGCCATCATAGCCGTAAGTCTGAGAAGTGGACTTAACCGTCACTAAAGTAAACAGACTCGGGAGACCAAAGGTCAAAGCACACACCTGGTGTGTGCCCAATACCAAGAGTGAATAAATCAAAAAAGAAAAATGAAAACAAAAAACAAAACAAAAGGTAGCTGACTTCTGGAAAAAGAAGTAATGGAGACCTGAGAAAAGTTACACTAAATCTAAGCCCCAATGGAAGAAAGAGAGCTTTGATAATTTAATAATTATTAAATTTAACCTAATATATATTAGTTTAATATAAGATATATGTGAGATTAAAAAAAAGATTGTTTCCTCATGCTAAAATGCAATAACATATTTAAAATCTACACTGAAAGACATAAGTGATGATATGAACACTGTGAGAAATGAAACCAATGATGTAGTGGACAGGCTTGAAAAATCCCAAAATACTGTGGAGAAAGAAAAAACCTAAATGATGGATATGTAGGCAAGATTAAAAAAATATCTAAGAATGTAACAATATTTAACACTTAAAGAGCATCTTTTAAAGCACTTTATTTTACATGCATTCTACCCACTTAATTCTCTCAATACTCCATCCTTGTCATATTTATAGATATAGAAATTGCAAGAAAAAATATTAGTCCAAGGTCACAAAGCTAGTAGGAAGAGAACAACCAAGGCCATCTGACATCAAAGTCTGTGGTTAGCCACTATGCTATAAACTTTCTCAAAAAGAATATCTAAAAGAAAGAAACAGTCAAGTAAAAAAAAAAAAAGAAATTTAACTGATAAAAGATTTGATAAGTTACATTATGGACTTGTTATCCATAAAGGAAAAAATAGCATAGACAAAAATTTTACATGATGACTATAAAGAAAAAGCTTGGGGCATCTCAGTGGCTCCATCAGTAAAGCATCTACTTCTTGATTTCGACTCAGGTCATGATCTCATGGTTCATGAGATCAAGCCCCATGCTGGGCTCTGTTCTGAGTGTGGGAAGCCTGCTTGGGATTCTCTCTCCCCTCCACTCTCTCTCTCATTCTCTGTCCCTCCCCTCATGCACTCACATGAATTCTTTCTCTCTCAAAATAAACAAACATTAAGAAGAAAAAGAAGAGAAAAAGAATAGCTGACACAGCTCTTTTTTCCCCTAAAATAATTGGCAAAAAGAGTTGAGAGAAAACTTTCTGTTCCAATAGTTTAATATTGAGCCAAGTTATTATTCATCTATGAAGGCAAAACTGAAGATGTTCTAATGTTCAGAAATATCCCTCCCTTGCAACACTTATGAAAAAAACAGATATACTCAAGAAATGTTTGCATTACACAGTTAAGTGGGAAAAGCAGGCTATAAAACAATAGGTATTATGTGAACCATTTTTTGACAAAATGTGTATTTTTGCAAATATATTCATAGAAAATGTCTAAAAAGTTTTATGGCAAAATGTTAACATGTATGAAGGGTTTTTTTTAAATTCCCATTTTTGTAGTATGCAACTGCTTTTGTCATAACAGGATAATGAAAGTTAAAATTAAAAAATGTTTTGGAAACAGATTAAGAAGGCACTTGATAGGCAATCATATTAAAAATGAGGGTTAAGTATTGAACTCTATAAAGCATAGAGTCAAACAGAAATATTTACTTGATAGTTAAACCTAATGAGAACCCACAAGAAAAAATAATTATTTGCTAATAATAATCTTGTATAAAAGTCAGTACTTTAACAAATCAGTACCTTAGTAGCAAGAAGGGCTAAAAGGAGTCAAAAATTCCCATAGAGCTCATCATACATGTGGGCCCAAAAGATAGCATGATGGAATAGGAACAGGCTTTCTTAGAAGAACTTTTAGGGGCAAGGAAATATGAAAAGCTGTTTGTCTTCCTAATTAAGGAAATATAAATTAAAATTACAATGGAATGTTCTTTCACATATGAGCATGGCATAAGTAGAGGTTTATTATCCAGTGCTGTGGAATTTGAAAAATCAGTGAAACTGATCACAATAAAAGTGTGTACAGATGATGAGAGATGCAGGATTTAGGAGTGGCTGGTAAAGTTTATAATGTGCATAACACTCATGTCCAACAATCTTATATATTTCTCTATTCCAAACAAGCCCTTCCAAAAAATTTACTGCAGCATTATTTGTAACACCAAAAAATTTGAAACATGTAAATGTGAGTTAAAAATGGAATGGGGTAAATCAATATGGTACATTCATGCTATGGAGTACTGTGTTTTTAAAAATGAGAAAGAACACTATATACTGGTACAGAACAATGTCCAAAAGTCATAGTTTTATGAAGAAATCAACTCAGAAAAATACATACAAGTTTATTCCATTTATATATTTTTTAAAAACTCCACAAAGCAAAAAGATACATATTATTATCTGCCCTAAATATATTAAAGTGTCTATTCAAAATCTGGAAAAGTGGAAAAAGAATGGGAATTTTTGTTTTTACTCCTATATTTTATAAATCTCTATGGGATTTATTTTAAAATAAAAATATTATCTGTCAAAACCCAGATTTCCTAAAACACAGAGGGTAAGGTAAAGCTTGGATCTTAATGCCTGACTGAGGGGAAGAGAGCAGTCAATGACTGCAGGAGTGGGAAAAAACAGAAAATGAGGCAGAGAAGTAAGGAAAGCAAAAACAATATGGGGCAGGAAGGAGCTGGCACAGCTTCATGGGAAAGCATAGCTGGGGACATGTCCTGGCAGGCCACATGGAACATCTGCACCGTGGAACAGTTGGGGGTAGGCTGGGGAGTGGACTAGAGAATCAGCTCTCTCTCTCATCTCCTATTCCTCAGCGGTCAACTTTTTTCTCATAAGTTAACTCCCCCGTACTTCTAGGTCATGTTACTCATTGTATCTGAAGAATCTTTGGGAAAGACAGATCCCGTGTGTAATACTCAGTGCTCATCTGAATGCAGAACCAGTGGGAAGGGAGAGGACCGTCATGTACTTAGTTGAGTTGAGCCTAGTTTAGATGGTGCTGCAGATCTCACCTGATCAGGTGCAATAATGCCCGACTTCCTGCCAGTGACACCAGAAGTGGCAAGGGGTAGTTTGGAATGCGGTGATTTCACAGGGTGATGGAGATCACTGATCAAGTGTCCCATGGGGGAAGGCACACAAGTGTTTAATTCCACTGTCAGTGTATTAAATTATGTTAATACACTAATTACAGAATTTAAGATGAATAACTAAACAAATAATAGTTATTAATATATTTTTACATTCTCTAATAAGGAAACTGAATATGGGGTACCTGGGTGGCTCAGTCAGTTAAATGTCTGGCTCTTAATTTCAGCTCAGGTTATGATCCCATGGTTCGTGAGTTTGAGCCTCACATTGGGCTGGTCTGCTTCAGATTCTCTCTCTCTCTCTCTCTGCCCCCCACCCCAGGCTGCTTCTCTCTCTGTCTCTCAAAAAATAAACAAACTAAAAAAAAAAAAAAGAAAGAAACTAAAGAAGGAAGAAAGAAGAAAGAAAAAAGATGACACAATCTAAACTGAAATACTAACAGTAGGTCAATTCCATGATAAAATTTATTTCCACTCTATTAATATATAATATATATGTGAGTGTATATATATATATATGTATATATTGGCCATATATACATATACTTTACCACCACTTATATATTTATCAGTAGCATAAGGAACCAGCCTGTTGAAGTAGGTTCCAAAATCAAGAGAAAAGAATGATACCATTCTGTAAAGGCAGACAGCCAGCTGCTTCTTAGTAGTATCACACTGGCTTTAGTGCTCACACACTTAGCTGAGTTGAGCCTAGTTTAGATGGTGCTGCAGATCTCACCTGAGCTAGATCTCTAGCTCTCTAGAGATCTCACCTAGATCTCTAGCTCTGAGCTGAGCTGAGTTGAGCTGAGCTAGGAGGCAAGAAAGCCACAACAAAGTCGAAAAGATTCAATGTAAGTAGAAGGAAGAACACCTGCCCACAGCCACTGGTAAAGCCACTTGGTAAAGCCATGGATGTTTGTAGAATGATAATATGAAGGACATGATGATACACAAGGCCTTCCTGCTCAAAAATCTCAACCCAAGATTAATTAATTACCAAGGGGAAGCATACCCCACAGTGTAAGCTAATACCTGAAAGGAATAGAATGGCAGCCTCTTGAAAAAGAAATACATAAAAGCTAAATACAGAATGATAAGTTAGTAATAAAAAAGGCCACTGAGAGTAGAGGTAGCTGTAAGAAAAACAATAGTCCACATATGTCACTCATTTCCCTGAATTTTCCATACACTGGTTAAAGAAAACGAACAGTGAGAATCAAAGCAAATAAAGTATGTATTGGGCACCTAGTATATAAATGTCTTGCTGTAGCTGTGGGCTATAAGGAACAAAGAAAATGTAGAAATGAAAGTAGGAAGACAGAAAAAAGGCATAATAACAGAAATCAAAGTTATAGCAATAATGAAAAAAATGTGAAGCAAAATCCTAAAACCTATCTTGTGCTAAATGTAAGAATTTCTCATTTCATGTCCAGCTCTATTTGGAGATTTGATCCTGTTGAAATATGGAAATAAACTGGTGCCTGATGAGAAAAATGCTGACTACTCCTCATGTCCGAGGCTACATCTACAGGAGGTTGACTGTGTGAAAATGTTATGCAAATCTAAAAAGCTTTCAGTAAAATCTGCTTGCTTTGAGTAAATACCAACTTAGAGTTGCCACAGACCAAAACTGAAACTGTATGATTTCTTAGAAATAAATATGTAAAATGCAAAAGAAAAAGAAGTATAAAATATTCCCCCCCTTAATTCCTAAAAAGAAAATGTCATAAACCCAATTTCCTCATAAATACAGAAGCTGTGTCACCATTCAAGTATGAAGCCTGAGAAACTGCAATTCGTGACAGTAAAACTGACTCCATGTCTTCTTAAGCAAGTTTTCACAAACTAGGTGTGCTTTTTCAATAGCTTTCTTTTATTCATTCTGTCAGCACATTTTTGTTGAGCATATCCTATAGGCAAACCATGTTGCTTAAAATGAAGAATGTAAAGTTTAGATCACTTTATCCCTACATTTACAGAGCTTGATGATTTGTTGAAGAGGTAAGATGCATCCAGAAAAACAACTATAATGCAATGCAGAAGATGTCAAAACAAAATTTAAAAATTAAAGCAAAATGCCAGGAGCATTCAGAGGAAGTAGAAATCATAGAAGCAAGACATTTTTCATGGAGCACATGCCAGCTTAGTAGAACCCTGAAGAACACGTACTATTTATTTAATCATAGAGAAAAATTGAAGGAATTCCAAGTGAAAGAAAAATTGTAATAAAAGAAGCAAACATGAAAAAGCCCAAGATGTACTGGGGGCCGGGCAGGTGTGGGGGAGAACATATAGTCTAGTTGTGTATGTTTAGTGTGCCTGTTCAGGATATTAAGAACAAAATGCTAGACTTCTATGATTTTTCTAGGAGCTACTGGCTTATATTCAGATTTTCAAGGCATGCTTTTAGACAAACCATAAACTATCTTCTGTTGAAATTATATTATTACATTTACATCTGAGACCTTCTGGCTCAAACTTTTATTTTAGCAGAATTGAAAACTTGAACTTCAAAGAGGATAAATGGTATTTGCAAGTTCATATAGCTAGTTAATGGCTGTGCTGAGACTCACAGTGTGGAGTATATTATTCCCGTCCAGGAGGAAGGATTTTCCCTGGGCCATAAATGCTCTCTTGCTCCACATCTACCCTCTCACTCTCTCCCCTCTCATGCCAAAATATGCATTGGTTCACAGTCTGACTCATGCAGTCTATGACCAAGGAAGAGGGTATTTTCTAGGTAAGACACTAATTTTTAGGGAGTCAGTCTCTAATGTGACCTTGTTAGCTCCCAGGTTGTAACTAACTCCTAGACTAGACCTTAACTGAGAAGGTCAAAACAACATTGCCACCAAGAAAATTTCTAAAAAGAACCAATAGCAGTTGAAATGTATTAAACATAACTTTCTTAGATTTGACTCCCTCTAGAGTATGTTGGAGGAAAAGACTTCATCCAGTGAATTCTTTTCCAATACACATTTTAAAACATGGAAAGTTCATGATACAATATGCTCCCTCTCCTGCAAAATCTTTAAGTTTTCTTTAAAAAAAAAAAAAAGCTAAAACAACCAGTGTTTCTTAATGGATAGAGCTAAAATGTTTCTGCTGAGTAAACTACTGATTTATATCTCTAATTCATTCACCAACTGATACCAGGACCAGAGATCTCTAAAGTACATCATTAAATGCTGGCTCTGTAATTTAAAGAATTAAAATTCCGAATTCACAGCAATACCATTAGTATAAAGCAGGTTTTGTTTTTTTAATGAGATAGCATTTGGCAATTGTTATCAAACCAAATAAACCCATCATGAAGCACTTTTCTACAATTTCTACAGAAGTTCATTAACCTAATTCAATGAGATTCAGCTTTTCTGAACATATATAACCAACATTATTCATTTGTAAGTGTGAAAATGTAAGTTCTTTTATGGCAGGATATGCATGTATTCATTCCCTATTGCAAAAAGAAAATCAATTAACTTACTTAATTCTCCTAAAATCTGAAGCCTTGAACACATTTAAGAGATTTCTTTCATGTGCATTCTCAGTCTGAGGTAGACTTATTCAACATAAAATTTTTCTCAACTTCACTGAAGCATGAAGTACCTTACATCAATAATTATAGAAGTATTTATGAAATCCCTCATAGGAATAATATCCATGGTAGGATAATCAAATTACATCCAATCTTTTTTGTCCTTTCCCATTCTAGTGAGGAAAATACATAAAGCGTATACAGTATGTGTGTATATGCTATAGATAGATATAGACATAGACATAAATATATAGATATAGACATAGATAAACATGGATATACATGTATATTAGTGAACTCTGTTAAATGAGCTTCTGTTAGCCTATGTTGGTAGACCTATTACAGTGTTATTTCACTACCTGTCACCACCAAATTCAGTATAAAGAAACTTGGATATAACATGGAAGAAAAAAACCATAAAACCTTAATTTGAAAATACCTTTAACACTCATCCCAATGTATGCAGAAATTCCACTCTGCAGGAAAACACATTCCATTTTAGGCAGCATTCATGATCCAAAATTACCCCTTAGGTCATTCTCTCTCAGTAATGTTTCTCCCAGTACAGAAAGCTCTCATTAGGCTTTTAGTCCCCAGCTATTAGTTGATTAGTAAAGTGCTTTGGCTTGTCTACTAATATTAATAATTAACTTGATTGATTAATATACATTAAAGAGGCAGGGGAAAGTCATGCTGGTGGGAACCTATAACAGATTGGTTATTTATTTGAACACTGGGGCATTAAGAGTTCATTCTGACTTCCTTGAATACTGCAAAGCAGAGAATTGCTCACTTTCCGTAGGATTGAGAAAAAAATTCCATTTTTTTCACAAGTTGCAAAATGTAGTGAGTAATCTTTATTACATTGTATTACACAGTTGTATGATGACTCCTGATGTCAATAGACCATTTCCCATTCCACAGACTAGACATACTTGACTTTCTGTTTATTTTAGTGACACTCTTGTTTGAAATTCTGGGTGCTTCTTATCCCTTTGAGTCACACACTGCGTCTAGGAGCCTCTGCTCTGGCACTTTTAGCACCTCATTAATTACTAACTGTAGCAAAGTCCTGCTGTTTTGCAACTCCTCTGCCTTTGTTGGGAAATCACAACCCCTTGCTAGAATGAGAAGGCAGGACAATAGTTATCTGCCAAATGCCCAGTTTGTGAACATATTACAAAGGCTAATTATCTTAGGGTCTTACAATTTCCCTAGCTATCCAAACTTGATAAGTCATTTTGTCTCTGAAGTACCTTTAAGTTTTGAACCAGGGGAAATCCAGGAAGCTTTTTCATTCAGCTAATATTCAGAGAAGTTAACTAATTATTAAAGTTAAAAGTGAGAACAGGTGATGAAACAGAATATACTCTCCTAGTTAACATAACCATCTTTTAGAGGGAGAGCACAAGGCACAATACGCACAGGCAGGCAAAACAGCACCCTCAACTTCTTTTGCACATACTCTCTGAATCTTCCATTGGTTTTCAGTATATGCTCTGCTCCACTGCTATTTGATTTTTGTGCAACACTAGTTCTGAAACCAATCTCCCCTACCCATGCCAATAAATTTTAAATCCCTCAGAGGCAGGGACTATATCCTCCAATGTTTTTTATCTATAACACCTAGAAAAATGCTCCACATATTTCAATATACAGATACTTAAAATACAGGGTATTTTCCTATTAACAAAATATAACAAATAAAAATATAAGTAATTCTCAGAATCAGTGCAAGATCTTGCACAACAACTAACAATCTTATGAAGAAATAACCTGTCAAACCAACCTGGTTTTCTATGTCAAGATGGCAGATATATTGAATATAAGTATTATCCACACCAGTATTAAAAATGTGTTATTTCCCTTTATGTCACATTTATCAATAAAGAGACTACACATTCTTGAAATCAATATTCCACAATCCGGTGTTCAAATATGAGTAAAAAGATTCCAAAGGATAGCTTTCCCCAGTACTGAAGAGTCCCTACCCCTTCCCTTCATAATAAATCCTAAGACTCAGAGTCAAGTTAATCTTTCTGATTTGCTCTCTCTCTTCCTGCAAAAACTATGGTTATCTTGTCTCAAATGTTCCCTTTCAGCACCAGTCCTTTCCCAAACAAAGAGACTTAGAGGTGTTGAGAATCAGTCACTGATCTAGGAGCAGCAATAGCTCTTAATAAAGATAAGGGGATGCCTCACTTGAGTACTAACTCCACCTCTGCTCCCACCCTATCAGATATTTTCGAATCTCATCCCACAATCTCTCTTTTCCATGGTGACCTCCCCACTTCGTCAGTCTGTTCCCTCCTGTCACCTAGTTAAAGGACAGAGAGGCTCTGAGACAAAAATGATCTCCCACAAGGTTACCAGATAAAAGGGATGAACACCAAAGGATTACCAGTTTTTCCCAGGCTTTCTTGTTAACAAATGGCTTGTTCAATATACTGAACATTCTGATTTCTGATTCAGTAGGTCCCAGACCTAGACTCTGGAATCTGTTTTGTCAATAAGGGCTGTAGGTGATTCTTATCTTTAGGTCTATTTGGGAAAGAGTAGAGCAATGTGTTTCACCCTGCTGGCACACTAGAAACTCTGGGAAGTATTTAAATCATACAGATGCCCCAGTCAGCAGATATTTTGATTTAACTGGATTGAAATAGACCCCATTCATCACTATGTTTAAAAGCTCTCCCAAATGATTATATCATGAAGCAGCTTCTCAAGCTTTAATGTGCATACAAATCACTTGGGAAATGGTTAAAATGAGTCAGTAGATTGTTATTCTGCAAGTCTAGGGTGTGGCCTGAGATTCTGCATTCTAACAAGATGATGTCTGTGGTGCTGGTCTGTGGACCACATGTGAGTACCTAAGACTATTAAGTGATATCTTTGGGATGAGAGTCAGAGTTAGAGCACTCACTCACTCACCTTCCCTTTCCCTCTCCCTCTCCCACACACATTGTTTATATATTTTACATTTCAGTAGTAAGTAAAATGAACAGCATGGAAGAAAAGATTGAGAGTAACCCACCAACCTGTCTAGATGGGAGAACTATTAGATGAACTAATGTGACAACATGACACAGGTACCTGATGTAGAGCCTAAAACGTGAGTTCTCGGAAACTGGTCCTGAGTGTGAATCTGAACATTGTGAGGGAGTATATGCACAGAGTGGGTCATTCAGTTTGTCTCAAAAGAGAGAGAAGAAGAATTGGAGCCTCAATCTTTCTTTTGAACAGGAATAACTATAACACCTCAACTTCCCTCTCCCTATATCTCTCTGAGATTTGCTTCAAAATCTGGATTGACACTCAAGTCTTCAAAGACTGGTACCCTTGGAAAGAACCTAAATGTCCATCAACTGACAAATGGATCAAGAAGATGTGGTTTATCTATACGATGGAATACTACATGGCAATGAGAAATAATGAAATCTGGCCATGTGTAGCAACATGGATGGACCTTGAGGGTGTTATGCTGAGCGAAATAAGTCAGGCAGAGAAGGACAAATATCATATGTTTGCACGTATAGGAGGATTAGGAGGAACTTAATGGAGGACCATGGGGGAGAAGAAGGGGAAAATAGTGGGGGAGAGGGAGGGAAGCAAACCATGAGAGACTCTTGAATGCTGAGAACAAACTGAGGGCAGATGGGGTGGGAGGGGAAGGGGGGGTGATGGGCATGGAGAAGGGCACTTGTGGGGATGAACACTGGGTATTATATGGAAACCAACTTGACAATAAACTATAAAAAAAAAACAAAGACTGGTACCTTGACTGAACTGCTCATCTGTAGGCTAAAGAGCAACCTTTTTCTAGGGATAAGAAAGGATACGTAACATAAAATTTTCATTGTCTATATATTTTTTATATCTTCTTCTTGACTAAATTATGAGCTCCTGGAGACCAGTGACCTTTATTTCTTCTGTGGAACTCTCACAACATTTAATAAACTTAAATTTATTGCCTAAAGAATACATACTCAGTACTCTCAACAAGTGGCAGTGCAGAAGCAAATTCCAAGTGATTTTTGTATTTGCAGTAAGTTGAAAATAAATGGATAAATTTCAACAGCACAAGTTAGCTTGTAAACACATTGCCTTATTTATTTGGGCAAGTTATAATTTTTTTCCCTTAAGTATGACTAAAAAATAAAAGCAGGGCCACTGATAGAGCAAATTTATGTTGAAGTTCTCTATTATAAAAACAAATATGGGCTTCATTTCCAAAAGTAAATGCAGGAATATTAGAACTTCCTTTTATTATATTCAGAATAGACTTTTAAAATGCAAGTATATCAATATCAATTAAGAAGTATTAAAAAAAACAAAATTAAATGCAAAGATATGAATAAATTCATAATTATTTTAAACTCTATGAAGAGTTCTTTATTGGAATTTGATAATGAGAATTGAGGACAATGCCCAAAGAAGATACTAAAGGAATATTAAGTAAATATAAGTGAGTGAGTGAATGAACTAGTGAATGAATGAGCTGTTCTCAAATTCCACTGATATGAAACAAAAGGATATAAATTTTTAGTTTTTTTTAATATTTTTTATTTATTTCTAGTAGAGAGAGAGAGAGAGAGAGAGAGCGTGAGCAGGGAAGGGTCAGAGAGAGAGGGAGTCACAGACTGAAACAGGCTCCACGCTCTGAGCTGGCAGTCAGCACAGAGCCCGACGCGGGGCTTGAACCCACGAACCGCGAGATCATGACCTAACCGAAAGTCAGACACTTAACCAACTAAGCCACCCAGGCGCCCCAATTTTTAAAGTGGCATAAGTAATGAAACATCATTCACAATCCTGGTGTGATCAAGAGTATCCTACTAATGAAAAGGAGTGGGGGCACCTGGGTGGCTCAGTTGGTTAAGCAACTGACTTCAGCTCAGGCCATGATCTCACAGTCCACGAGTTCGAGCCTCTCATCTGGATCTGTGCTGACATCTCAGAACCTGGAGCTTCAGATTCTGTGTCTCCTCTCTCTGCCCCTCCCTAACTCATGCTCTGTCTCTGTCTCTGGCTCTCACTCTCAAAAAAAAACATTAAAAAAAAGAAAAGAAAAGGAGTGGATTTTATTCTCAGCACTGACCATAGGGCCTTGGGCAAGCCATTTAGGCTTCCAGGTCTCAATTTCCTCATGTACAAAATAAAATAATATATACTAGATGATCTCTAAGAGTCCTTACAGTTCTTGAATTCTATGAATCTGCAAGCCAAACTAAGCTAAAACTTACATTAAAAATCAGAAGTTTTACCAGTTTCTAGGCAAAGACTCTAGTTTGCTTTTGAAATTTCAACTCAACACAGAAACTTGATGTTGGCATAGCTTGCACTGGTGTGAAATGAAATTTGTTCTGCATCTTTAAAGGCCTACATAGAAGACTGGAAACTCCTCCAAGGTCTTTAAAAACAGTATACACTATCCTCTCTCAGAGATGCTTTAAATGTTCTCCTACCTCAGTTTCAAGTGGCAAATAGGTTTCCCTATTGTATTCCAGCCCCCATTGACTGATGGTCATAACACAGAGCCCGATATGTAAACGATCCTAAAAGCCCTTAACACTTGAGGGTTCAGAGTGCCATGATCACATCATTATTGAACACTTCTGAGGGAGGGAGTTGTGACAACAGACTGAACATTTGCCAAGTGTGAAAGATTAAATTAACTGCCAAACTGTTCAAGTTCTTCAAAATACATGTATTTCAACTTGGTATTAAAAGTAAGCACTCTTTGGGGTGCCTGGGTGGCTCAGTCAGGTAAGCGTCTGACTCTTGGTTTCAACTCAGGTCATGATCTCAGTTTCCTGGGTTCAAGCCCCACATCAGGCTCCGTGCTGACAGCATAGAGCCCTCTTTGTATTCTCTCCCTCCCTTTCCCTCTTTCCCACCCCCACTCATGCTGTCTCTGTCTCTCTCAAAAATAAATCAATAAAAATTTTTTTAAAGGTGACCATTCCTTCACAATGGACAAGAAATAAAAGAATCCATTCAATTAATTCAACAACAGAAAATATATTTTATTCCAAAGGATCCAGATGTTCCACTTTTCAGTCAGTCTTGCACATTATCTGTAAGGACCTATTGACTCTTACACTGAAAGTGATCCATGACTTCCCTCTTTGTTATCTTAATACAAACTGTCTATTTTAATTCCCTTATTTACTACCCTTCTGCATACTAATTTTGGTTTGCTTATGCTAGATTCTATGCTGATGGAAGGAATCAGAATCTGACTTAAGTGAAACCTCAGAGTCCCAATAGCTGCAAAGTATGTTTCTCACTCATGCACTATGTCCAGCATAGTCATCAGAGGCTAGGGAGTGAGAGGGCTGTTCACCATGTTCCCAGTGAGCTAATCCAATAAAGGCTTAATTTAGTCAAGTGCTTCCATGATCGTGACAGCATTAAAACGAGAATGTGGTAAATCTACCCTGACTTAAAACTTTTATCTCAAACGAATTAGTGTCACTTCTGCTTTCATTTCTTCCAATGTATACATTCTAAACCTAACTTTGCTGGACAGCACCATAGCTACCACAGAAGGCCATGTCAAGGCCAGCAGCAAAGAGAAACCTTTTTTGGTCACTTTATACCCATGCTTGAGTGCTGTACAAGATGTCTTTGGCCCCCAAGTAAATTTGGTCTTGAACTATTATATTAGGTTCCACCAGCATAGGGAGGAAGTTTGTTCCTCTTCTGACCTTTGATTATAAAGTCCTCATGGACATTTTACACAAGGTCTGAGGTATCTATGACAATTCCACTTCTATTATATAAAAAGGAACATGAGTGATCAACTGTCAATATGAGACTGGACTGTGACTTCTTTGTCATACTCTCCCTTCCTCTCTCCTTTGGTTCCAGAAAGACTCTCTACTCCCACTTCTCCTTTTCTTCATATCCTTGCAAACACTTACTTGGGATGGCTTGTTTTTTTAATACTAGCCATTCTGACTGATTTGAGATGATAACTCATTCTAGTTCTGATTTGCATTTGTACTCATCTACTTTTAATCTTCAGTGCACTTTTTGGATAGTTTTCTTGCGTCATAGGACATGCCTACTCAGGTGAATCATGTCAGGGTATTTTGATTTTTTTAGAACAATCCACTTTATAATCTTTAATCCAATCTCTTCCTACACTAAGGAGATTGCAACAGAGTGTGTAAACTAAATTTTTATTAATGCTTTATTGGGCAATCTCTAGAAAACTAAGTTCATCCTTGAAATATACCTCCCCTCTCCGACTGCTTTTTCTTACAGTTTCTGTTTCTGCCCTCATTTTTCACCTCCCATAATCACTAAGCATCCTTATTAGATGCAAATCTCCCAAATACTCACCTTTCATAATGCCCTGCACAGGATGGACCTTCTCTGCTTGCCAAATGTCAGAGATCTGTTACAAAGAAAACAATCTAATTAAAATAATTCATGAGTTCTTAACTTTCTTGAGAGTATTTGCACTTAAATTTCCAGGTGTGATGATTTTAAGTAGTGCATATAAGGACATCCATAATTTCATCAGTAAAAATATATGAAAATATACATACGCATTCATAACAGAGCATAGCAAGCTATATGTATAAGTATCATTATTTAGGGAAACGTCCTCAGGTTATTATCTATTAGAAGTTAGTCTGGCCTTGAATTTCTAGCTATTATATTGTGTATCTTTAAAAAAATCATGAATGACCATATTTTATGTAATTTGTACTGTTGCTAAAAATAAAGTATTGTTTCTTAGGACCATAAATAATGAAAATTCACCAGAAGTCATGCAAAATCAACATTATCATTCCTAAGTTAGAGACTCAATTAAGAGTGAAGGAGTAAATTCATTAGTTTACTTGCCTCCCTTCCGAAACCCTGGAAAATCTATTTTGTGGGGCAAAATCAGTGTATCCATTTCATTAAATCTTAGAATTACTGAATTTAATAATATAGTAGCTCCATGTTCTTGTCCACTAAAATGATAAGTCGTTCAGTCAATTTTAGTAGACAAAAGAAAGGCTTCCCAACAAGAAGGCATGTACACAGTGGTCCTCTTTAATGAGGAGACTTCTATGTTATATTCATAAATCCTTAGTAATCCTATCTGAGGTCTTGAGACCAAACAGAAAGGAGGGAAAACGGTAGGGGAAGTGGGATAATGGGCATGGAGGAGGGCACTTGTGGGGATGAGCACTGGGTGTTATATGGAAACCAACTTGACAACAAACTATTAAAAAATAAAATTTAATTTGATTTGATTTAATTTAAAAAAAAAGAAAGGTAGGAAAACAACATGCTGAAGTTATCTCTACATAAAGCAAGCCCTGATGACTTCACCCACAATCAGAATGCTCTAACAATGTTTCTTCTACTAATGGACTTAATGCCAAAGCCTCATTGCAAAAGTAGTCTATGCTGATTCAATATTCTGAGGTCTCAAGACTAGAATTTAAACTCAATCCAGAGAAAGAACTTACCTAGAACCAGAATACTCTTTATAGATAGAGTATACGGTAAATCTCATTTTGCTTTCTTATTTCAATTTGGTATCAGTTTTCTGACATCCCAAAGGGTTTGAAATCTTGACTTTATACAGGGATAAATAACCTATTCATTACCTCTGTGATGGGTTAAAAATAGCCAGTAATTCTCATGTTAAAAGACAGCATCTGTTGTGTAAACCTTGGAATCTGGGCTAGCCCTGAAACCTCCTTTGACCAACAGAATGTGGTGGAGATAACACTGGAGGACTTCCAAAGGGCCTTGCAGTCTCCCTCTTCATGCATCTAGAACCCAGAGAGCCCTATGCTCAGAGGGTGAAAAAGCACCTGAGGAGAAAAGTGCCATCTCAGATGAGCCCACACTCAGTGACCTGCATACAGTATATGAGGGAAGCATATAAGCATAGGCAAAGAGGGGGCGCCTGGGTGGCTCAGTCGGTTGGGCGTCCGACTTCGGCTCAGGTCATGATCTCATGGTTCATGGGTTCAAGCCCCACGTTGGGCTCCGTGCTGACAGCCAGCTCAGAGCCTGGAGCCTGTTTCAGATTCTGTGTCTCCCTCTCTCTCTGACCCTCCCCTGCTCATGCTATCTCACTCTCTCTGTCTCAGAAGTAAATAAAACATTAAAAATTTAAAAAAAAAAAAAAAAAGCATAGGCAAAGAGACCAGCCGGAGAACCAATCAACCCACAAAACTGTGAGAAGCCAGGAATAGTCAACAATTTCAGGCACTAAATTTTCAGGGTGGCTACAGCAATTTGTAACAGGATTCAATCTCCCTAGGAGGAAAATCATTTGTTTTCCTTCATTTTCTTACAGAATACTTCTCACTGAGGCAATTGGAAAAAAGGCAAATAGACTAGCATGCAAATGTCTCATTAGCAAATAGACCAGCCATTCAGAATCTTTTCTATTCCCCACAATGACTTTAACTCCTTACATCTGTGGCATACCCCACAGGCCAATGTAAAATTAAAATGTGTTCCTAGAAAGAAAAGAAGAAAGAGAGAAGGGAAAAACTAAGGTAATCCTTAGTCACCACTACATGAGCTAGGGCGAGGTTTCAGAGTAGAAATCTGCTAATATGGAGAGGTGGTCTAGACAGCAAAAAGGATAAGGCTCAGCAGGGAACTTCTGGGTAAGGATGGGGGCATAAAACGTTGGTGAGAACAAGTTGCAAAGGAATTCTAGAATGTGTGAGGAATGGTGGACCATGAGGCTGGGGCAGGAGAATGAGAGCAGCTAGACACCTAGGGAGTCTGTTCCTCATTTCTTTGTTGGTTACTTGAAATACACTCAAACCCATGTAGTAAATAGGAGAAATGAAGTGTCATTTTTCTCACATGAGAAGAATCTACCCACAGTGTATCTACAATAAACTGGTCAAATCATTAACCTACATAGGCCCCCGCACAGGTATCAGCCATTAACAACATTCCCACATGGTCACTATTGAGCCACCTTGAATTGCTAGAGAAGGAGGAGTCCTGATATCACTCCCAGAGTATGGCTGCCTCCCTCCCAGGCAGGCAGCGAACTGTGACCACTAACCTCCAGAAAACAAGACAGAAGATCTTACACCTCCACCTCTGAAATCAGCACCAGTCTAAAGCAAAGGAAAAAGTCTTTCCTTATCTACTTTAAGACTTACCATCAAATACTATAAATGCTGGTATATCCTAGCACAGAGTTTATCTCTAGGCCCCCACCCCCATGCATTGTTTCTCTTTCCTCTTCCCAAAACATACCACATAGACTCTATCACATAGCATTTATTTCATGTAAGCTTCAATGATTTATACATCTCCCTCCCTCACTGAGGGTGTTCTACTTGAAGGCAGGGCCCTACTTTTCATAGTTGTGTATCTCTAGAAAGTAGCACAGTATTCACTACATGTTCAGTGAATGCTGGAATAAGAGTAACCAGCTGACCATAAGTGGCTACCCAAGCACATCAGTGGTAACAAATGTAAACCATAAATGATAGGTAATTATACAGATGGAGAAAGGGTTTTATTTTTTAATATAGGGGCTTTATTTTCTTTTAATGTTTATTTATTGATTTGAGAGAGAGCATGCTTATGTGAGTGGGGGAGGGGCAGAGAAACAGGGAGAGAGAATCCTAAGCAGACTCTGCCCTGTCAGTTTAGAGCTCCACACAGTTCATGAGATCATGGCCTGAGCCAAAATTAAGAGTCATATGCTTAACTGACTGAGCCACCCAGACACCCCTAATAGAGGTGCTTCAAAGAGAGATTTCCTAAAGTTTATTGTTGAGCATCTCCATATGTGCCTCTACATGCTATTTTATTTCTGTCATAAACTGTAACATGGCTTTTAACCCAAAGACCAACACAAACTATAAAGTCATCTCTTCAATATTCTTGTCTTAAGGACCATAAATAAAATTTCTGTTTGTCTAGCCTGGAGTCAACCATAGCAGGCAGCCTTGACAAACATTTATGGGATGAATGGATGACTGATTTACCTTAGTTGCCGCCCTTTACTACCCTTTCCAACAATGTACCTTTACTTACCTATGAATTATTCAAGACTAGTTTTAGATCCAGCAGAAATAAATAAATAAATAAATAAATAAATAAATAAATAAATAAATAAATAATAGACTTTTTCTTAAAGTGATTTATTCGAAACAGCCTTTAAATCAATGTCATCTTACGTTGCTGCTGTGTCCCGCCTTGCTCCTTCTTTTGCTCTTTATCACCTTGTTTCTAATGCTGGGCTACAATTTCGAACATGAAAGTTGGTCTGCTCCTTGCCACTCTGATTCCAGTTATTGTCTCTGGCTTAGCCTATGACCTTGCTCTGATGTTGTGTGCCCACTTCTTTACATGATAAGACTTTCTGGCTTTAATCCTCCAGTCTCCCTTGATCCCCTCCCCTTCATCCAACTCAGTTTTAATCAGGGTACATTTTCTGGAAAGTCCAGATGACATGGGAAAAAAAATCACTGGCATTAAACCAGGCAAGCTGGTTTCAAGTCCCAGCTCTGACACTTATGTGTTACTTAAGAACCCAGCAAGAATTTTTGGAAGATACTTTTACAAAAGGACTCTTTATAATAGTGCAGAGTTAAGGGATACAACAGGAGACGTTGAGGAACCCAGGGACTAGGAACAATGGGAAGCCATTTCCACTCCTAGGCAGCGAGGGTAGAGGGTGTTATTAAAACTTGGGAGAGCTAAAGCCATGGAAAAGGCTTGTTTGACAAAGGCCCTCAGTCACCCTGAGGGATACACTGATTTCCAGAATGATGCCAAAGCAGGGAGGGAGCTGACTCACTCTTTCCTTGCATGTTCCCTCTGGTGTCCCCATTGACTGAACTCAACCAGAAAGCAGAAGAATAAAGCTCTGATGACTGGTCTATAGAAGTCAACATCCTGGGGTAAAGGAGGACAGAGAAAATAGATGTCAGGATAATATAAAATAACAAGAATAGTTTCATGTAAATTTAGGCAAGTGACTTTCCCTTCCTCACTTCAGTTGTCTCCTCTATGCAACAAGTGTTTTGAGGTTGTTTTGAGATAACACATGCTAAAATAACTACAAAAACATGTTCATTAGGGGCACCTGAGTGGGTCAGTCAGTTAAACATCCAACTTTGATTCAGGTCACGATCTCATGGTTTGTGGGTTCAAGCCCCACTTGGGGCTCTGTGCTGACAGCTTAGAGCCTGGAGCCTGCTTCTGATTCTGTGTCTCCCTCTTTGTCCCTCTCCTGCTTGTGCTCTCTCTCTCAAAAATAAATAAAAACATTAAAAATTTTTTTTAAAACATGCTCATTAAAAGTATCTTTACTCTAGCCTTGCACTCTCCATCTCATAGCACTTTTATGTCTTTGATAGTAAGCCCTCAACCTAAAGCTGTGACCACAGTCACCTAAACCTCACTGTTGGTTTTCTGAAGAGTTCTTGGGGCAAAAGAGGCATGGATATAAATCCTCATCTGAACATTTAGATAGAAAAAAAGAAAGGAATAACACAAAATAAAAGGGAAAGTCCTCATTCAAGGAAATCCCTGTTCCTTCCTCATCTATAGAATTTTGAAAACAGGAACTGAGATTGAGTGGTTATCTCCAGAATGTTCAAAAGTCTTTTCCTTACCCACTCTGAGCATCTGCCCACAATCTGAGGCTTAAAATCTGTTCTTCCTTGTCCCAAAGCCTAGAGACATCTAGAAAGAGTAAATTGGTTCTGGACACATTTTGCTAGACCAGAGTCATCTAGGATTCTTGTAATGCGTTAGGCATTTCCAGAAAACCAACAAGTTTGCAAGCAGATTTCTAAATCTGGGCCTATTGAATTAAACACAATTCTGTAAGTGAAAGCTGTGATGTCACATAACTAGAAATAGCATTGACATTTGCAATTACAAGTCTGCCTTTCTTTTTTGGATATATTGTCATTATTTTCAGAGCTAAAAGGCACTTTGGAGATCATTTAACTGAATTCTCTCATTTTTCAGATGAAGAAACTTGAAACCAATGACAAATTCATAACAAGAACTTCACCTTGATCCCTGGATTGCTAGTCTAATGTTCTCCTTATGCAACACATAACCTCTTTACATTAAAGTTCTACAATCAAAAATTTCTGAGGTATTAAATTCTTTATATCAATACTACTATATATTTGTTTTTTAAATGACCCCAGCAATTAGCTTATTTGTGAAAGAAAGAAGTTTTTAAAAATAGGCACTCTAGACAGTGCTCACCACAGTTTTCTAAGTATCCTATAACTTCATCTGGGAGGAAGAACATTCTTTCTTGTTGATAGAAAGTAATCCATCATGGGTCTTGACTTTCTCATTTTCTTAATGCTATATAACCATTTACCCATTTTTAAAATTGCTATAATAATTCTGTCTTCTTTATTTCTCACTCTAAAAATAGTAGCTGTCCTTCATCAGCTAATTTCAATGGCTTTTAAACACTGCCGTCTGCTCTATATTTCAGGGATGACTTCTAGCTGCGTCAGTTACTCCGCCAGCAATACCCTGTTTTGACTTATTCAGATGCCTCCAGATCTGAGTAAGTGGAGAGCTGAGCATTTTCAGGATCTGCATGTTAGCTCTGTGGTATAATGACTGATGTCAGCTTGAACTTTGCCAAACATCTCTCATCACTACTAGTTATATCCCATTCCAAACGACTGGGCTTGCTCTCTCTTTCTGGAGCACACCCCCTTTCACATATTTGAGAATGGATTCAACAATATGACAATCATTTTCTTTCCTTAAAGTGCCACTCCCGCAATGGACAAAAATAACTTGTTACTCTTGTCACTGCCTGGTGGGGGAGGTGGTAAAGGTGAGATGAGAAGTTGTAGTAACTAGTCTGGATGTATTTAGTCCCTCATTTTTTTTGTTTAAATGTTTTATTTATTTCTAGGAGACAGAGAGAGAGAGAGAGAGACAGCGTGAGCAGGGGAGGGTCAGAGAGAGAGGGAGTCACAGACTGAAACAGGCTCCAGGCTCTGAGCTGGCAGTCAGCACAGAGCCCGACGCAGGGCTCGAACCCACGAACCGCGAGATCATGACCTAAGCGAAAGTCGGACGCTTAACCGACTAAGCCACCCAGGCGCCCCTTTAGTCCCTCATTTTTATCCGAAACTATTCTTTTCTCCTGACCAACTCTCTTAAATTCCTGGTTATCCAAACTCCCTGGGACTTTAATGTTTTCTGGAGAAAAATAACAAACGTTGACTTCTATGCTGAGCCTATGGTTTATAACTTGCTTTAGGCTTGGGCCCTGGAATACACTAGCAGCCACAGGCTTCTATGACTGTCGTTTTATTGATTTAAAAAAAAAAAAGATGGGGGGGGGAGGGAATACTATGTTGCACAAAATAGGCCATGGCATGCTTTCCAGGAGCAGCTAGGACAGTTGAGGGAATGGACGGCTCAGCCAGGCAAGTAAACACACGTTTAATAGTACGGTAACATGAATCAAGAAAAAGTTATTCTAAAGCATAGCGTCAAGAGAGAAAGAATACACTCTCCATTTATTTAATGTTTTCCTTATGTTTCCTCAGAACAGTGCCTATTCCCTGACAAGCTTTTCCTGCACACTGCATCTAGTACTTCTTTCCTGGGATGGCCCAAGAACTGCAGCCTGTCTCTGTGCTTGTTTATTTATTTACACTGCCATTTCTATTCTCATCCAAACTAACATATGTCTGCACAATACAGAGTGAAAAGTACATGTCTTTCTTCGTGTTTATTTCCCTGAAGTTGTTCACCAAATTGCTTTTTTTACATCCCTTTTGCAATCTCATCCCATCCGGCTCAAGTATCCCGGATTAGAAAGGCAGTCTCTGGAGTCCTTTTCAAAGGGAGCCTCCCACAGCCTTTAAATCCCCCACATTTTATGGTGCAGATATTCAGGATCTGAGGTATTAAGTAAGAAGGAAAGCAAAGCTGACTGGGACGGGCTTAGAAAAATAGAGTAGCTTCTTGTTTGGATAATCATTATTGGAATTGTCCTAGTATCTTTAACTTTTCTGGTTCAAAGTGATAAACTCAGTCATTTGCAACTGGACATCATGCAACAGATAACGAAGGGGAGTGTGTGTGTGTGGGGGTGTGTGCACATGTGCATGCAATGTACAGAAAATACAGTTCCCCCACAGAGAAAGAGAGGTTGCAAATGGCAATTCTTACAAACAACTCAAAAATCATAATCTTGAGGGAGTTGTTCTCTTCCCTATAACATGAAATCTAAAGAAAACTCCTACCTTCAAAATTCCAATACAGGTATACAAAATAATTAATATTTAATTAAGGAATTAGCCTGGAAAAACCAGCCTCTCAGATTCTACTCTGTAGCTTTTCAATAAGAATGTATATTTCGTGTTCCTTTCTTTTGCTTCCAGGTCACTTCATCTCCTCAGTCCTCTCTTCTGGGATGTATAACAACTACACCATTGAAGACTTCAGAGACCTGCAACAATCTGAAGCATTACAAGCTTGCAAAATGGGATGGGGTAGGAGCGATGACCTTTTCATCCCTCTCATTTATAAACACATAAATAGAAGGGAATCCAGTCTAGGGATTATAAACTGAGGAAAAAGGGAGAAATACAAATCTTACTTGCTTCCCAGAAAGGCTTTGGCTATTTTCTAAACCTAAATCATGTGAGTATAACAGCAAGGTGTGTATGAATCAGGGACTTTTTCAAAGGGACCTCTCAGGGGCTATGTAAAACTGTAATGTTGTAAAGTATTGTCCTCCGGTTATTATTAAATACAACTACCTACTAGTTTATATTAAAATCACTTTGAGGGCTTGTGACTTTCAACTAAATACTTCTTCAGTAAATTCTGGAAGCGCATTGACTTGTGCTACTGGATAAAAGAGGTGGGACGCTTACCATTGACTAATAACAGCCAGAGTGTATACCGTTCAGAAACGTCTGTCCTCGGTTCTCCCATCCCTGGATGGACCAGTGAACCTTATTCCCCAGATGTCATGGGGCCCTTACCTGCGCTGGGAACAGAAGGAAGTAGTGGGCCCTCCCCTCTTTCCCCTAGACTGAAAAAAATCTTTCCAAACATGATTCCCTGTCCCCTAGATGAGAAACCAAATTGCACAACAGATCCTCTCAAGATTGAGAGACAGAGGGTGAGGGAGAGAGTGCGCGCCGAGCGAGCGAGGACAGACTAAGGAGAGAACCGCCTGGGGAGTGGAGGAATCTTCCAGAGCGGCAGCAAAGGCTCAATTTGGAAGAAAGCCTCAACACAACTGAATTTCCAAAGGGACGGTCCTGAACGCACACACCGCTGGGTCCTACCCACTCCCGGCAGGTAACTCGCGAGCGAGGTGACCGTCAGCGCCCAGTCACCTCCGGACCAGCCGCCCAGCACCCAAGGGCAGCTACCTTTATTGAAAGGAAGAAAGAAAGGGCGCAAAGCTACAGAGAAGGTCTTCAAGAAAACTGGAAAGGAGTCCGCAGACGGAAAGCCTCCAGCGATCTGCTAGGTGGCGAGGGGAGAGCAGTCGTTGAGCGCCGGCTCTGGGAGCGGAGGCGCGAGGGAGCTGGGGCGCTGGGCTCGGGAGAGCTGGGTGCGCCCCGCCGGCGGCCGCTGAGAGTAGCGGGCTCAGAAGCGGGGGGCGGGCGTCCGCCGGACCTTCGGCCTCAACACTCCCAGCGCGAACGCGCCCACCTCTCCCCGCGAGGCGGCCTTCCGAGGGGCTCTCCACGCCACGCAGTGCCTCCCCCACTCCCCCCCCCTCCCCGGCGCGCGCTCTCCGCCTTCTTTGCAGTGTCCGGAGATGCTCCGTCGCAGACCCGGGACCCCTTAGGCGCCTCTTCCCGTCCCTCTGCCAATTCGCAACGCCTGTACTTTTCCAGCTCCCTCTTTCCCTCTTGAAATTGAAAGTTATTGAGGTCGCTCAGGGTTGTTGCTCCAGCAGTTTCCTTCCCCGCCCCCGAGCTCCCCCCGCCCCCCGCAGCCATCTCCCCCTTCCCCCTCCCTCGTCCAGTCCTTCCCTCCCTCCCTCCTTCCCTCCACCACTGGAGCGGCTCCTACTCGCGAGCGGCAGAAGCAGCTCGGGGTCTCTCCGCCGCCCCTTGGCCATGGCCGCGGTGCCGACGGCGCCCGCTCCCCTACGATCCCCCGGCCCCCGCCGTTGCCGCCGCAGCCGCCGCAGCCTCTGAGCCCGCTGGGCCGCCGCCGCCGCCCGCCCGCCTGGATCCCACCCGCCGCCGCCGCCCACCATGCTACCTGCGGCCGTCCCGGCGAGGCCGCTCGCTGCTCGTGGAACCTTCGCTCGCGGCGTTGACAGCCACCGTTGCGGAGCCGCCGCGGCTCAGGGCTCGGACAATTTGAAAGTACAATAGTTGGTTTCCCTGCACCCGACCCGCTTCGTCGCCGTCCCAGCACGCCTATCGGATCTGAGTGGAGAAGTTGTCCGCGGCCTGGGTTCTCTCCCTCTATACACCCAACACCTACCTATATTTCTAAAACATTTAATATCATTAACGAGGAAAAAAAAAAGGAGAGAAGGAAAGGAAACATTACTGGGTTACTATGCACTTGCGACTGATTTCTTGGTTTTTTATCATTTTGAACTTTATGGAATACATCGGCAGCCAAAACGCCTCTCGGGGAAGGCGCCAGCGAAGAAGTAAGTGCAGGTTTTTTATTACACGTTTGCTCTCTCCCGCCGCTTTCACCTGTCGGGTCTCTCAGCCTGTCCAGAGTCAGCTCCCAGCTGCAGGGGTCCTCCCGCCTGGCACCCGCGCCTCCGGCAGGAGGTGGTAGTCCGGCTCCAGTACCGACGGCGCCTTCCACGCCGGCCCCTACGGGCCCGTCTCTTCCCCCGCACCCTCGCGGGTGCTAAAGCGGGCGGACGGGGCGCGAACGTGGCTCCCGCCCCCTTCGTACTTGGAGTTCGAGGAGAAGTTCGGTCTTACGTTAGACTAGGTCTAGGTATTTGTGCTTTCCTTCCATAACTCGGGTAGGGGCCCCAAGCCCCAAGCATTCGAGCCGCCCGGCCCGCGAGACGCCCCCGGCCGCTGCGTCAGCGCCTGGGGAGGCGCGGCCACGGCGCCCGCTCACCTCGCGCCGCCGCCTCGCGCGGGGAGACCCAGCACGGGCTGCGACGCGCCCGCGGGGCCAGCCTGGGAGCCAGCGAGCACGCGCCTGCGCGGCGGCTCTCCGCAGCCACGCACCGACGGAGCCGGCGGGCACGCGGGGCGTCAGGGTGCGCGGGTCTGCGCGCTGGCTGAGCCGCTCGCCGTCCCGCTCCGGGGCCGGGGGAGGGGCCGGGGGTCCAAGGACTGCGGAGCCCGCCGCTGGGAGCCCGAAGTGCGGCGTTTCCAGTTACGATCTTGCCCGTCACGCGTGAGCGCGTTTACCATCTCAGGGCCTTTCAAGGGTCCCCTGGGGGCAGACACGAGTGAAGGTGGAAGTCCCCCCAAAGACTCGCCTCCTAGCTGCCCCGTATTCTGACTCCTGTTCCTTGCAAGGTTGCCTTATGGAGGCGTCATAAAACAGTGCCCTGGCTGGAATTACACAGGTAACCCAGGGCACCCTCGACCCGGGCTGCTCTGTCTGAAAGGTGGCGTCTTCCAGAAACGAGGAGGCAGACGCGCGAATGGGACGTCTCCCTGCTGTCCAGTAGCCAGGCGCGCTGGCGTCTATGCCCCCACGGGGAGTCTGTTCGTAAACGGCAGGGCCAGGGGCGACCCTGGCTCCGGCGTGGGGGGCGCTGCTAGGGGACCGGGAGGGAGAAACCTTCCTGGAGCCCGCCGGGGACAGAGAGCGACGCTCCTGCGGAGGCCCCTCGGACCTCCGCCGCGGGAGAGCCAGTGACGCTTGCAGGCGAGGCGTCCCGCGCGCGCACCCCTCGTGCAGCGCGGACCCGCCGAGCCTGGCGCGGCGGGCGCGGGTGCAGCGCCAGCACACAGCACAGGCTTGTGTGGCATGGAGATTTAGTAATCGCTCCTCTGCCGCTGCTTGTCTCTGCCCTGCCCCTGGACGTGAGAGTCCCCTGAAAGCTCCCTTTGTGCCACTCACCTCGGGCAGACAAGGTCTGATTCACCTGAAAATTGCCTTAAAAACCGTAGCTGGGCCCAAGCGCCAGGGGATCCGGCTCGGTCTCACCCGCCTCTAGTATCGCGTAGCAAGGGGCAGGAGAGCCCAAGCTAAACATGTCAGGGCATCCGATTTATTATTCTTGGCCTCCGAATGGTTTGTGTTCTTCGTAACTGCTCCATCCACCCCTTCAGCCAAGCCGTGCGGCCGCCGCACAGAAGGAACGGCCTGGGGCTCGAGCCCTGCCCTTGCGTCCTGGGGAGATTTCGTCTCTGGGCGGTTGGGAGACGGATGCCGGGGCCAGGGGCAGCCTCTTGCTTCACACCGCTCTTACCCACTACTTCCTTCACCCCTCTAAGGACCCCAGGGGCAGGAGCTACGCAAATGCTGAGACGTGACAGGGTCCCCACCGTCAGGGCAGAGATGCCTCTGATTGCTGTTTAGGGGACCCTGTTAAGGAAGGAAGACACGGGGGCGCGGGGGTTGGCGGGAGAGAAACCTGGCCATCCATTCGTTCCTACCTCCCCCAGCTGACCCTCCCCGCCCGCCCCGTGGGGACAACCGTGCGGGAAGCTGCAGGGTGATGCACCCCAAAGCTTCTGAGAGCAAGGGATGGCGCACCTCTAGGCTCATACTAGGCAGACATCGCAAAGAAGCGGAACTGCTTTCCGACTTGCCTTAATCATCTCAAGGCCAAGTCAGAGGCGCCCTCTGGTTGCATAGAGGGGATGGGAGAAGGGGTGGGTGGCATTGGGTTGAAATTCCAATTATTCTGTGGGAGTAGTGCTGGAAGGGAGCTCCCATAACAAGGGATGCTCTTTGCTTCTTAGCCCTGGAGTCGGCCTTTGCGGCTGGGTTTGCTGGTGCAATACTGGGACAGGGGCGACCCCTTGCGTCCTCTGAGGAGACAGACGGGGCTCTTGGCAGGTGCAGTGTGATTTTTGGAGAATCTGGAAGGAGTGGAGGGTAAGGAGAGATCTTTGCTAAATGTCCTTGGAAACTTCAGGCCAAATTGCATGTATATATACGAGTTTCTTTGGAAATTTCGGAAGGAAATGTATAAAACCTTTTTCTTCAAACACGGTCTAGGGGAAACGTTTTTATGAAAGATAATGTAGTAGTCAAATGTATTTTAGGGGGAAAAAAAGCGGTCCTTACTACCTAAAGGAGACAGCTAATGTGAACATTTAAGAGTATTCTTTTTGAGGATGCCTGGGTGACTCAGCTGGTTAAACGTCCGACTTCGGATTCCGCTCAGCTCATGATCTAGCCTTCACTGAGTTCGAGCCCCACGTAGGGCCCTGTGCTGACAGCTTGAAGCCTGAAGCCTGCTTGGATTCTGTGTCACCCTCTCTCTCCCTGCCCTTCTCCCTCTCTCTCTTTCTCTCTCTCAAAAATAAACATTGAATTTTTTTCAAAAAATTATCCTTTTTGGCTTGTAGTTAAATAGCTTTACTTTTCTAAACGTTTAAAATCTTAACTAAGGATACAAGAGGTAGAAAATCAAGGTGTAAGAACTGTTTTTTCAATGTTTTTTAAATGATCTCTTGAATGTTTTAGTAGAAAGGTATCTTGCCAAAAAAAAGACATTTGTTTGCAGTGTTAAATATTGTCAAGTCTAAGGAACTATGGCTAATCCTAAGACGTAGCAGATAAAGTCACATTAGTATTCTCCTGTTTTCCTGAAACAACTGCTGCCCCATTTGTCTGTAGTTTGTGAAAACTAGTGATTTTTAAACATGAATTTTGTACTTTAAAAAATCTGTGGAGTTATGAGTGCAGCAAACATACAATAACTTTTTTTACCTATGTGGATTTATATACAGCTTCTAGAGATGACTAATGACTTTATTTAAGATAAAAATGAAATACAACTCTTACTTAAAATTCCTCAACCAGCAGTGTTTTCAGAGGCGAGGCTTGGCTTTAAGTACAGTGCTAAATCAAGAACCCCAAATCCAGTTCTTAACTCATTTACAGCTTAGCCTTTGCAACAGTCAGCTTCTGAATTTCAGGTTATATGTTAATAAAACTAAAGGTCATATTTGCCATAAAGCTAATAACCACAATACCTTACTATCATGTTGCACTTTCACCTGAATTACTCATTCAGATCCCTATGTAGTAATGTGATGTTCAGGCATTAATATTCCCATTTTACGGAGAAAGAGTCTGAAAAATGGAGACTAAGTAACTTACATACAAAAGCATACAACTAGTAGGTAGAATTTGTCTCCTGCTAGTCACACTACCTGCTGATCCATGTCAGAGAGAAGATGACAGTTATGTTAAGTAATAAATCTGATGGTCTCCAGACCATCATTTATCCACTTTGGGGAAGAAGCTGTTCTGGTTGACTGATGCCAATGTTAAATAATTATCTAGTAATAACAATAATAATGCATAGTAATAGTGAAGCTTGCTAAATATAATAGCATTATTTGATTATTCAGATGGCATTGTGGGATCATATTATTCCAGAAGGTTATTGTTAGAAGCATCAGATGCTTTTGTAGTATCCATCTATTAATTGGGTTTTAATCGTCTGGATTGTAGATACACGCAAGTTGTGAAAAGCCATTGTGTGCATAATAATTATAAAGCTTCCATTGCACAATCTGCGAAACTTTTAAAAATCTTTCATAAATATGTCTGAAATAAAAGAGTAAGAATACAGGAGAAATAATTTTAATGGTAAATGAAATAAAACCTTCTTATTGGAATACTCAGTATTTCAGATGTTGTGCCATTCTTTGGGATTCTGATACACCCTTGATAATTACACTGCTAATTCTGGTAAATAACAATTTAACTATAGGATGGAAAAAACTTTCATTCTACTATGCATTTGTAGTATTAATTTTGAATAGAAATATAGTCTGGATATTGGCTACAATGCATTTTCTTACCTGTCTGCCTTTGTTACCAGTCTACTTTGTTTTTGGGAGAAATATTGTTTAATAGATGAGAGACATGAGTAAAATGAGCTGGAGAAAATATATTCTGCAACATACCATATGATATCTGTGAATCAATGCCACAACTTTAAATTCTTAGACAGTAATGGCAATATCTAAATACACTCAAAAGGTATTTATTTTTTGTAAATTCTGCTCTAGTCACTATAATACCATCAGAGTTATTTCTTAAAATGTCTTTTTGTTAACTATTTTAATTCCTTTTAAACTTAAATCCTTAGGAAAGATTTTACGTAGAGTATTAATGATGATTTTTAAATATTGTCTTTTTAATCACAAACAATTCTATGTAATTAAGAATATAAGAAGGAGTGTGAAATTGACTTAGTGTCATCATTTCATTATTCCTCTAAGCATGAAATATGAACAGTATTTCAATTTATAAGTAGATAACTCTTGCTAAATCATTTCTCCACTAAATATTTACCCATAATTTAATATTCTACTAATTAGGTCCCCAGGAAGCAATAAATGGAGATTACAACATGTAGTTTCATTTGATTTTCAAGTTATTATGGGGAAACCATACATGCCACGATACTACAAAACAAATTTATTAGTCATCTGATCATTTATTTGAATCTGGACAGAGATTTCTAGATTGCTACTAAATAAAAATATTTTCCAGTTAATTTTTTTTAATGCAGTGTTCTTTTAAATTTTATGTATATACTGTATGGAGTTATCAGAACCCAAAGTAGCATGAAGACCAAATGATCCCTCTGCAGTTGTAAAAAGGAAATATCAAACAATAAAACCGTTCTACATATAGTGATTTCTTAAATCATCTTTTCCCACTTTATCTCTATCTAAATGTTTCATTTTGGATGTTGTCCTAACCTTTCTTCCTATTTTCCCACTGTCAGCTCATGCCACCCCCAAAAAATCCTTTTCCAAGTAGTGAATTCTTGAAATGCCATCAGAGTGGGTATTATATTTCATGAAATGTAAGAATCAGCTTTGGTTACCATTAGGAAAACATCATTCAGTTCTGAGAGCATGGTAAGGATCATGCAAGACAGTGTGTTGAAATTACATGTTTTACTTGGTTAGAGCTATTTCTTCTCTGAACAGTGCATTTTATATTGGTATGCTTTTGAGAATGATCATTTGAAAAGTGTTGCATCATAAATTATATAGTTTTTTTAGCTTGCTTTTTGATTTTGAGGAAAAATGTGGATTGCTCTCTTAATTGTGAATTTTTTCTTCAGGTTTAAAATGATTGGATTATCTTAAATTTACCATCTGTTGGACAACCTAGTAAGTTTGAAATGCTTTGCAATTATACCTTAACAAAACATATGAAGTGTGAAATGTACATATGTAAAATTTACTTCCCATTTTTTTCCTTTTACTTAATCCTACCCATCAGATCTTTCTATTCAGGAAGATACTAGCATTTTGCTTAAAGTACTGATCAGCAATACTGAAAAGAATGGAATACTCTATTCCCAAGGATTGTGGGGGGTGCTGAGAGTGTTTAATGTCTGAGTGCCATTGAGTACTAGGAAATTCCATTTTATGCTCCAAAGAGTTTGCAACAACATGAAACTTTTAAGCAAAATACCTACAATTTCACATTTGAAAAGTTTGAATGATTTCAAAAATTCATTTAAAATATATGGTTACAGGTGCCTCTAATCTGATAGGAGCATTTCTGCTTTATGTAGTCTTGACAAGGGACCTAGTTGCCATCTGCTGTCATTAAAATTCTTCTGGAAGTTTTATAGAGAAAACTCAATGGTACTACAGAATGATTCTCCAGTTATATATATATTTAATAGCTTTTAATTGTTGTTATGCTTTATGCAAAAATCTAATCCAGTCTTGAAACAATAGCTTATTCATGTTCCATCTGACCTTTAAGAGTGTGATGAAGAGCAACATCATTAAGTTCATGATAGAACCTGGGACCTAAGGTGCCAATGAGGGAGAATCAGGGTGTGCTGGAGAAGTAAACTGAGAAGTAGAAGACCTGGGTTCTAAATCCAGCATGGTTACTAATATTTGGATGATGCAGGCAAGCCCCTTTACCACACTAGGCTGCAATTCCTCATCTTTGAAGTAGGGCGTTTGTTCAAAAATTTATATCTAAATGATTCCTATAGTTTCTTCAACTTACAAGCTTTTAGCTTGAGAACATAAGTCATGGCTAGTGAGTTACACAGTTCTTAGTTGTCTTTTTCAACTAAGTTTAGTGGATGAAGAAGAATGCAAACAAATACAAGTATTCACTTATTATAATGAAATGCATATAAAGATTAATTCATAAGCACCTTGTCAAAGTACAGAGTGAATTAATTATGATATTTCTCATTCTTCATAATTTCTAGTGCCCAAAAACCATAACCATAGCATCAGTCAGCATACTCAGTCTTCAGCAGGTCCATCTTGTCCTTGGGCTTGGAATCATAGGGAGCTGGTTTGGAATCCAATAGAGAGATCTTGCAGAACTCCCCTACCATGACAGGCTTTCAGAAGTGTCTTGTGCTGGAATGGAAGTAGCAGTTACAATTGCTCAGGTTTAAGATAATAAGGCCCTGTGTTATGATAGTGACTGATTGAGTAAGGGAGTGTATAGAACAGATAATTTCTATTGATCAAATGTAAGGGTCTTGGTAACTAATTGAATATGAAGGGAAAATAGATGGACATATTTGGCAGTAAACTTTGTCTTATAAGGACTCAGATCTGGCTGAATGGAAAAGCAATGGAGATAAACAGAAAAATGGGAAGGTGAGAGAGACAGATTGGGTAGGGAACTTATTTTTCTTTTGAGCTATCTTTAGTTAGAGGGCCAGTAGAGCATTTAGTAGCTCAGAATCAAAGTTTCAGCGGGTCAGGGCTGGAGATAAGTGTTTTGGAGTCACATAAAGGAGATGGTTTGAATGCATGAAATAAAATCTACTGGTGCCACATTTATTGTTAATAAAAGGGTTTGCATAGCTAACACTGAGATTCGCTCTTATTGGTAGTATCAAAATAAAATTAATTAAATTAAGGTACTTTGTCTATTTTAAAGAATCTAATACAGCATTTTCAACCACAGCTTCTCATTTTCATAAGAGAATGGTCATTGAGCTGCATTTAAAAAATTATTTTAGAAAGAGAAAGAGCGCATGCAAGTGGGGTAGAGGGACAGAAGGAGAGAGAATCTTAAGCAGGCTCCATGCTCAGCACAGAGCTGGACTTGGGGCTGGATTCCACAACTGTGGAATCATGACCTGAGCCGAAATTAAGAATCAGATGCTCCACTGACTAAACCACCCCAGTGCCCCTGAGCTGCAGTTTTAAGTTGCCAAATCATGCAACTGAACATCATACTTGGAAGTCTTATCACCTATAGACCTGTCTTACTTTGCCACAGATCATAGGAGACTTAAGAAACTTTATGATAATGAAAGATTTGCTCCCAAAAGGTATAAAAATGCTTTTAAAAAAAATATTCCACTGGGATCTAGCATCTTCTCATAACAGTGGCATTCTCCTTTCAAGCAGATTTCTCTCCAAAGTGTGCTGTCTTAAAATCAGAGGTTCTGAGGATGGGGTAGAACTTAAAGGAGCCCAGTCCATCTGGACAGTGTATGGATTCCCCATGCAACATCCATACTGTGTAGTTATCCAGCCCTAGTAACAGCTAGGACCCCACCCCCTCTCTGCTCCTATTCAATTTTGGCCTTCTGTGTCAGAAACAGGTAGTGTTTTCCAGTGTGTCTGTTCTCTTGGTTCTCTTCTGAGCATTTGGCATGGGTATAGGATTCAATTCAGTTACCTTAAAACATCTTTCTAAAATGAATACCCAATAATGCTATGCACTATATTCACTCCTAAAAACTGTCCTCAAAAAACTAGCTGGTAAGCATATTTATAATTATACCCCAATACAAAGCACATTCCTGAAAGCAAGTGGTAAAGCAGCCCCCATTTTATAACCACATAATACAAACCACCACCACACAATATAAAATAACAAAATTTGTGCGATGCTTATTTTAGAACACTGTTTTTTTAACATATGCTTGATAAGTTGGTAAGAAGAAGAACAGCTCGTTTCTCATTGTTATGTTCCTTTCTTATTCAAAGGGACATCAAAGTTATGAATACAGTAATCTTGACAAAGGCTTTCACATAAGGGAAGGTGTATTGGTCACATTTTACTGATAAGAAACAGACAAAAATGGTGTGCCAAAGTGAGTGTAAATGCGTTGTGGCAAACTATAGTTTTGTAGTCCTCAGGTCACTGTTATTTCATATATTTGTTATTTTACTATACATTTATATTTATTTGTTAACATGAGTGTTGAGATACTGATTATTATTTATATAGCTGGGTGGCTTATTCAGTTAAGCATTTGACACTTGACATCGGCTCAGGTCAAGTGGTTGGTTCGTGGGTTGGAGCTCTGCATCAGGCTCTGTGCTGACAGTGCAGAGCCTGCTTAAGATTATCTCACTCTCCCTCTCTTTCTGCCCTTCCCCGGCTCTCTCTTTCTCTCAAAATAAATAAACTTAAAAAAAAATAGCTGCCATGTTTTAATCACTGGTGAATGTACATGATGTTTTTGCAAACGTTACCTCATGTAGTCCTCACATTCACCCTGTAAGGAAGGAACCAATAGTCTCATGTTAGTTGCCTAATAGCACTTACCAAAGATGTGGTGGACCTGGGATTTCAGCCCAGGTTTGGCTCCAAAGCCCATGTCTTTACCTGATTTCTTCACATCTCCTCAACTACTGGGATTAGTACTTGAGACATTAATGGTGCATTTTCTCAAACCCCAGCTCACCTTTTATTTCCCTTACTCTCTCTTTGCTCATTCTTTCTTCCTCCTCCTCTAATAAACCATAGCTGCTTCCTAACATTTACTATAGAGGTCATTTCTGGTATTTTAGTACCTTCTCCTACTTCTCTTCCTTTTTTTCTACTCCTTTCCTCCTTTTCTTTAAACTTGCCCTACTACTGATGGTTTTTAAACATAAAAAGTTGCTGATTTTTTTTCATTAGAAACAAAATAGCACATCTTATACTCTGGGATTATTCTTCTCATGCACTGTGTGCATATCCAGGAGAAGATTAATTTAGGCATGAGGATGTAGGAAAGTCTATAATTTTGCAGTTAAATATCAAAAACCTTCTATGTAATTTACAACCACAACAGATATTTCACTGGCTAGTTTTTGTTTTCCAAAAAAGTTATCTTTACGGTGCTTCATAAAATCTGCTGTTTATATTACTTTTACCATGAGTATTAACAGTAACCTCCACTCCAAAATCTTGCTTTATGGGCCTTGGTACAGTGCTTTTCAACCCTGATTTCAAATTAGAATCACCTGGGGAATCTTTAAAACAAAACAAAACAAAAAACTAATGCCAGACTCCACCCTGGGCCAAATGAAAAAAAATCTCTGGGGATGGGCCTGGATATCTGTATTTTCAAAAGTAGTCCTGGTGATTCTACTTTGCACCCAAGACTGAGAACTACAGTTGGACCCTTAATTCAAGAATAACTATTACAGGGGTGCCTGGGTGGCTTAGTCGGTTAAGCCTCCGACTTTCGCTTGGGTCATGATCTCGCGGTTCGTGGGTTCGAGCCCCGCGTCGGGCTCTGTGCTGACTGCAAGTTCAGAGCCTGGAGCCTGTTTCAGAGTCTGTGATTCCCTCTCTCTCTGACCCTCCCCTGCTCACGCTGTCTCTCTCTCTCTCCTAGAAATAAATAAAACATCAAAAAAATTAAAAAAAAGAATAACTATTACAGGGGCACCTGGTTGGCTTAGTCAGTTAAACATCTGACTCTTGATCTTCGCTCGGTCATGAGCTCATGGTTTGTGGGTTCAAGCCTCATGTTCAAGCCTCTGCAGCTGACCCTGCAGAGCCTGCTTGGGATTCTCTCTCTCTCTCTCTCTGCCCCTTCCCCGCTCTCATGCTCGCTCTCTCTCTCTTTCTCTCAAAACAAATAAATAAACATTTAAAAACACCAAACTTCACACCCGAAAAACAAACAACCCAGTGAAGAAATGGGCAGAAGATATGAACAGACACTTCTCCAAAGAGGACATCCAGATGGCCAACAGACACATGAAGCGATGCTCAGCATCGCTTCTCATCAGGGAAATACAAATCAAAACCACACTGAGATACCACCTCACGCTAGTCAGAGTGGCTAAAATGAGCCAATCAGAGAACTCTAGATGCTGGCGAGGATGTGGAGAAACGGGCACCCTCCTACACTGTTGGTGGGAATGTAAACTGGTACAGCCCCTCTGGAAAACAGTGTGGAGGTTCCTCAGAAACTAACAATAGAACTCCCCTAGGACCCAGCAATAGCACTGCTAGGAATTTACCCAAGGGATACAGAAATGTTGATGCATAGGAGCACATATACCCCAATGTTCATAGCAGCACTCTCCACAATAGCTAAAACCTGGAAAGAGCCTAAGTGTCCATCAACAGATGAATGGATCAAGAAGATGTGGTTTATCTATACCATGGAATACTACATGGCAGTGAGAAACAATGAAATCTGGCCATGTGTAGCAGCATGGATGGACCTTGAGGGTGTTATGCTGAGCGAAATAAGTCAGGCAGAGAAGGACAAATATCATATGTTTGCACGTATAGGAGGATTAGGAGGAACTTGATGGAGGAACAAGGGGGAGAAGAAGGGCGGAAATGGTGGGGGAAAGGGAGAGAGGCAAACCATGAGAGACTCTTGAATGCTGACAAAAACTGAGGACTGATGGATGTGGGGGGGGGAGGAGGGATGGGCATGGAGGAGGATACTTGTGGGGATGAGCACTGGGTGTTATGTGGAAACTAATTGACAATAAACTATTTATAAAAAAAAAACATTTTAAAAACAAGAATAACTATTACAGCTGAGCAACTGTTAAAAACAATGCCAGTTTCATGGAGGTCAGACAGACAAAATGGGCTTGTGTGAGGTATGACGAGAGATGAGATAGATGTCCTCTGAGCAGATAGTAGTTTAAAATATAAAGTAGTCTGATAGCCCGATCTTGTTTATCAATAGAATATTATTAATTAAACCTGTGGCACTGACCAGCACATATAAGACTATCTGACAGAGAATTGTCTCACTAAAGAGTCTAAGAAAAGAGAGCAAAGTGCACACAGTAGGCCACAATAGTGAGTTTAACACTGACTGCACAGGGCGCCATGCACCCAGAGGCAAGCCTGCTTGCTGCTGAACTCTTCCGTTGGGTAAGTGAGTCAGTAAATGGATAGAAGATGGGGATCAGTCATACCAAAATTTTTTTTCAAAGCTACTTAATAATAAACAATTGTTTTCATGTCTTACCAAATGGTTGGTAATGTGCCCTAGAGCCCTCTTTGTTTTTAGAACACACGTAATGGTTAGAAAACTGCCTAACAAGAAATAAACATTCCTTTCTTTTATAGTTTCTACAATTGCTGACTAACTTTATATAGACTACTGTTGATGAGTAAAACTACTATAAATAACATAGTTTTAACTCCATGTTAATGGGTTAAGTTTTGTGGTAGGTTGTTTACTCATGAACTTACTGCTTTTTAACTTCTCTTTTAATGTGCTCTTCTGTGGGTGGTTATCTTCATTACATCTCCTCTATTATTCTTTCCCAGTCCATGAAGGATTTTCAAACCTTGTCACAAACCAAGGAAATCTCCATGTAAAAGTGAAGTGGAAGTCTGGGCTTCCTGTCAGACTTAATTCTGCTTGTTAAGGGGGCTCCTTGGGAGAATTTGGGTTCTAGTGAGTCACCAGGCCAAATCCCAATAACCACAATTGCCAAAAGTAATTAGACTGAGGAAAGCCAGGCTCCTTGGGAGGAGGGTCATCACAGCACACTTGAGCATTGCTCCGTGGTCAGACCTAGTTACTTGTCCCTAAGGAGTGGGAGCAATCATGAGTTATAGAGAGCAGGAAATCCACCAGAACACAATGCTTTTCCACCACTTTTTTTTTCATCAATAGATTTTTTACCCTAAGCATGCAAGAGATGAAACTTGCCACCGGTATACACCACAGGCCATGTCACCATCAACTTAACAACCACTTTGTCTGCCTGCAAGGGTGCATTTGCACACACATGGAGCTCCTGCTGTCTCCGCTGCAAGTACTCTCCCTCCCATCCTCAGTAGATAAGAAGGACCTAAGGAGTTTACTCTGAGTCTTTGTAGAAGAGGTGTCTGGTTAGGATGGGAAGGGAAGAGATCCTTGTAAACATCCTAAGTTCAATTTAGATATAATATTACTGAAGTAACATTTGGAAATAAGAAAATCATAGTACATTTCCAGGAAAAGTATTCTAAAAGCCCCAGAACTAGGAAAAGGGCCATGAGTGCACTTATGATTTCTTGTAAAAGAAAAGAATATCATTTAGAAACATGATGCTATATGTAGCTAAAGAGAAGTTATCAATAAGTGGTACTCTAATTTTTTAAAAATTTTTAATGGGTTTTTTTTTTTGAGAGAGACAGAGTTAGAGCAGGGGAGGGGCAGAGAGAGAGGGAGACATAGAATCTGAAGCAGGCTCCAGGTTCTGAGCTGTCAGCACAGAGCCCGATGCGGGGTTCGAACTCATGAACCGTGAGATCACGACCTGAGCCGAAGTCAGATGCTTAACTGACTGAGCCACCCAGGTGCCCCTAATTTTAAACTTATAAGACTATTAAACCTTTCTGTAGGGAAATATTCACGTGGCACAAATGTATCTGTGCTTAATAACCTAAGGGAAAGTTCACCTTTGAAATTATTGGCAATTGCCTCAAATATCCAGAAAGGAGACTCTGTCACTCTAGGTGATGGATCTTTAATTGTACAAAGACACAGAGTTCCCACTGTTCTTTGTCCTTAAATGTGGTTGGTTTCATATTCCTTTATGATTCAGAATAATTTCAGTATATTTCAATACTCCTATGACTTTGGATCACTAGCTCTTTTTGTTTCAGCATGTGGATGGAAGATATTGCTTACTTTAAATCCAGAGAGAGGCAGGCGGTCATACTCTTTTTCTGGCCAGCTTTCTCTGGCAACTGGCAACCTCCAGGTAACATTTGGCAAATAAACCTTGACCTCATGCACTGTGCACGCTGAAGAGTTATAATGACCTGTAAACAGGTCATTATATTACCAATTTTGTGGCACTGTATATTTGATTTTCTTGGACCTTGAATTTGACCATGAGATAATCTAAGAATAGAAAAGTTTAATTTTTGGAAATTTAGCAGAACTGTGACCTCTGTTTACTTGTGTCACTATCTTTTGATGGCATGTCATTTCTGCCATTAAATACAAAAGATAGAGACAAACGTTGCTTGACCACAAGCTATATGACCACAAGCTCAATATGACCACATATTGAGCTGCTGCGTATTTGTTTCTTACAAAATTCAATCTTGTTTCTTAAATTTATTACTGATCTGTTGATCTAGGTCCAAAAGGACCTTCATTACTGTTTGATAACAAGAAACCCTACAGGTGGCATCCTTAGATTCCCTGACCTCCATTCACCCACTCACTTCATGCCATCCTCAGAATAACTTGGGGTAACTCTTAGCCCCTTCCATAAAAAGGAGGCAGTCTCTCTTTCCTATGGCACATTTCCAAGACATCCCCCTAGCTTTCTAATTCTATTCAGGGCCTGATGTAGACCCAAGCTTTTAACATAGATCAGTGGGATTTCCTAGAAAGCCAGTTACAAACCATGTCGATGCATACTTGACCATGGTATCAATAATCAATAGCATGTGCCATTCTACCCAGCAATGAGGCTCCAGGACCCAGCCCTGATTCATATCTGTTTTCAGACTTGTGAGCATTATGAGCCCAAACCTCAAAGTTTAATTTCTAATAAAGTAAAGAACAGTTCCAGGAAAAGAAGTTCCCAACCATTTCAGGCTACCACCGCCATTTTCAGCATCCATGTGCACATCTCACCGAAATTCCAGAAATTAATTAAAAACTGCCTTTGAACTTAATACTATTCATACTATAAATGGAGAGCACATAATCCTAGAAGCTATTTATATAATAGTTTTCAACCTAACTACTAAATTAACAGGCTGAGGGGGAAAAGTACTATTGTTCTTCAGGTAAGAGCACATTTCAAATGAAAATTGGCAGGATTTTCCAATGCAAGATATTTTCTCTACCCTAGCCCCAAATCACTTCCTCAAACACTCTCCAAATTCTAAACCACTACGAAGATGAGTTGAACAGTCTTAGTTTTAGAATCTTCCAAAGAAAAAACAAACACACAGACAGCTGAGTTAATTTATAAACCACTGCTGCATTTATCTTGGCAGATTTCAGTTCTCTCCTGTCTAATTCTTGCATGCTAACTCTCACTCAGCAATTCATGGAAGCAACAAGTCATTTCTACATATTAAGCACATTGGGAACCATTGCACAGAGTAAGATTGGTGCTTCTTCACACTTCTTGTACAAGTTTCTCTTCTCCTATACGATTTATTTACTGGGTCTATGAAACCTAAATAATCCCTTTACTTTAAACCTGAAGCAAATGGAGAGTTATTTTTACAAGAGCAATAAATGAAAGTGGTTGTTGAGATACTTTACTTGAATTGGTCTGCACATTGAAGTACCTTTTTGTTAATACAAACCCTTCATATTCTATCAAGCAGCTCCCTGAAATTCTAGGGCTGCTTAAAATTATATGACCAGAGACCAGGAATCTCCCCTCCCCCTACCAGTTCCCTACTCCTGGGAGTATGCCAGCAATTTTGCAGAATTCATTCTGTCAACTGTTCTGGTGTAAATATTTAGAGAAATCCTTCCATTAGAGATTAAACAAAGTGTAAGTAACTGCTTCTAAATGATAGATCTTATTAATGTTTGCAACAGCAGGCCTTATGCTATCTGATGCCCAGATTCCAATACACTAGAAAAGACTAAGGGAAAAAGATCAAGACAGGAATTACACATAACTCTACATACTGTGAACTGAAAAGTATTGTCTTAAGGTATAGCTAGAGGGACATGGTTTAATTTGAATGTAGGAGAAATGGATTAATTTAAATTGAAAATAATAAAAATTTGCTACTGGTGTTTTAATGGTTTATAAAAAGATTGAGGGGGTAGTAATTACAGATCTCTTTATCAACAGGTTCAAATGCAGTTCTTAGCTATTTCTACACGTTCCCTTCAAAACAAAGTAATAATATATCTGAGATCCTATCTGATATAAACTCTGGTTTATATATTGTTATTTAAAGATTATAAAAAGGGATAATGGCTGGGCTCTAGTGCTTATATCAAATATCACTTGTTAAAATAAGGTGGTATTCTAGCCTCAGAGAGAGAGAGAGAGAGAGCACCAGTTGGGGAAGGGCAGAGAGACAGAGGGAGACACAGAATCTGAAGCAGGCTCCAGGCTCTGAGCTGTCAGCACAGAGCCCGATGTGGGGCTCAAACTCACAGGTCATGAGATCATGATGTGAGCCGAAGTCAGACGCTAAACTAACTGAGCCACCCAGGCACCCCAATAAAAAATATTTAAGGGAGAAGAAATGGAAACTTCATAAGCTGCATTGCAGAAGAATAATATCTTTCTAACTGCCATTTTAAGATCTAGACCTTCTTGAGTTTGGACTTTAGTTTAAGAAATCCCAGATTAGGGGACAGGTAGATTGATTTCTAATAATATTCTGCTGTATAATTTAGAGAAACCATTTTTTTAGTCTACGATTTATTTGTACCCACTATAAAATGAGATTCATAATCTTTCACTTATCTCAAAGCAGGAGATGTAATGTGAACTGCAAAATATTTCCTCCAACAAGAAAATCAAAGAGCTCTGCCTTTTCCTTCTGGTAGCATGCTCTTCCCTTAGGTAGATAGTTGTCTATCACGACTTCAGTATGGAGTTAAGGCTTCAATTCGAAAGTATGAGTTTCTCTTTATACTTCCATGGAGTTATTTAGACCATAGGTTTTTTAAGCTAACCAGTGAAAACAAAATTCTATTGGGAAAAAAATATGAGGACAAATTGAAATTAAACTTAGTCCTCATTGAAACAGCATACATTCATTCATTCAGCAGCCATTTATTGAACATTTAGTATGTGCTGAGATTACAAAAGTAAGCAAAGCACACATTCAAGCTGGCTTTGTGGCATATCGCAATGGTTAAAGAAAGAAAATATAAACCTAGAATTAAACATTATTCAGCTGAAGATACATCAGAGGTGTTAGACACTCTAAGCTGTATAACATTTCGTTTAAAGGCTTGTTTAAACCGAATTGGAAATTAATGAGATCGTTTATAAATGAGTCAATGCACATTCAGATTTTCCTCTGAGAAATAAAGATACCAGAGGGCATGTGAGGAGTGAGGACGAAGCAGGAAGGTGGAAGGAAGATCAACTGAAAACACTGGAATTTATTGGGCCTCCCAGTATTATCTTGTCTGAAAATTTATGACCAATGAATAAGAGCCATAGTTTAGCATGACATCTGTGACAATCATAGGAAGTATGCTATGCGTACTGTAAACGCAGTTGGCATTGTTAGGTAAAGCTTGTAATGGAGTGCCATAGTTTAGCTGAGCAAATTTCCATTTTCGGCGCATTGACTAATTTCTATAGTTGAACTTTCCCACTAGTTCACTAACTGGAATTACTTTTACCAAACAAATATTAAAATATTGTATGTTTAAAAATAGTGCATTTTTGTCCATCTCACAGAGGCATTTTTCAAACCTTTTATGGTAACCCCTTGACCACTACAGGGAACATATAATCCAATCTGCTTAAAGCATCAATTTGGTAAACTCATATCAACACATTATTTGGATTTCTTATGTAAGTCTGCAGATGACCTTACCTAACATCAATTGATAGCTTTAAAGATGTCCGTTGCCAGAATTCAGAGCCTTGAAAATAGCATGATCCAATTCTTTTCTGTATGTTGTTACTAATTTGTGAAACTTTTGAGTAAAGAAAGGTAAATATCAGGTATTTTTATATGTATTATCTCTTATAAACCTCACAACAATCTCATATTTTAATTATTTTATAAGTGAAGAAATTGAGGCTCAAAACCATTAAGGAATTGACCAAAGTGACAGCCAACAATGGTACAAGAAAGAGTATACCTGGCCCTTCTGACTTAAGGCACAGCTTTCCCATTACACTCTGGTTTTCACTCAGAAGAAAAAGCCAGAGAAGGTTTAAATGGAGAGTTCTCTCTACAGCTGAGATGATACTGCAAATGGCTCCTCAGACAAGAAATGAAGTTGAGCGAGAGTAAATTGCACTGTCAGCAGTGGTTGCTTGGGAAGAGCAGTGAGAAGACTTTAAGTTGTTTTTAAAGCAGGGTCCTGATAAGATCAGAACTATTGTTCTTAAAAGATCACTCTAGGGGTTAAGCAGCCAACTTCAGTTCAGGTCATGGTCTCATGGTTCATGAGTTCAAGCCCTGCGTGGGTCTCTGTGCTGACAGCTTAGAGCTTGGAGTCTGCTTCAGATTCTGTCTCCCTCTCTCTCTGCCTCTGCCCTGCTGGCACACTACCTCTGTCTTTGTCAAATGTAAATAAACATTGTATGTGTGTGTGTGTATATATATATATATATATATATATATATATATATATATGTATGTATCACTCTAACTGCTAAATGGTAGCATAGTAGTGGTGGGAAATGCAAAGATGTGAGCTCTCTTAGTTAAAGATGTAGAATCCGTAGGGAAGAGTGATTGGAGATGGGGATCCTAGACTCCTGGTCTTAGCAACTGGATCGGGGCCATTTATAATAATAGAAAATACTAGAGAAAGAGCACATGTGGATTCAATGTACAGCATGTTTTAATAGGTAGGAAGATTTTGGGAAGCAGTGTATGCGGCATAATCTCCTTATATTACTTAAGAAGAAAAGGAGAGGCCAGAGAAATAAGTCAGTTGACTAAAGCCATTTTGTAGTGGACCAGAGTGTAGAAATAACTCCCGTGGCCATTCTGTAACACGAAACGCCACATAGTTCCAAGACCGGACTTCCAAAGAAGTGTTCTGTGGCTCTTCTGGCATTCTGATTCTTCTTTGTATAATTAATGGTCATTTCAAAGAGAATTATCTGCTCGCTGGATCAACACTTATTTCACAATCTCTTTATTTCGTTACTCTGTGAGATCCAAACCTAAAAAGTTACTATAACCTGTTGCCCTAGTCTAACAGGACTCATGATGGGGCACAATTTAAAACAACAAACCACTTACACACACTTTCAACAAATACAGCTGCTGGTTTTCTCATCAAATGTATTCTTATTCTATTCTTGGGAATAGTTAGATTCAAATCTGGCCCTGAGTTGGCAGAATATCATTTATGCCCACTATTAACTATAACATATTGATATAATTTTGTACATCTTATTAACATTGTCTTATTTGATTTTTTTTTGATACCCTTGTGAAATGGGTAGAACAGGGTTTACCATTCTCATTCTACAGAGGAATCTCAAAGATGCTAAGTGATTTGTATAGTATCACAAAGCTGGTAAATTTGAGCAGAACTTAGTCTCAAATTTCTGATAGGGGCATATTTGTTTTGTTTCACAAATCTGTGGCCTTTCCTGCATGGCCACAATCCCCATTTATCTCCTATGAAGTTCCTCCTATTAGTATGATGTTTTTGGATTTGACAATAATGGCATATAAATTGGGGAAAATATTTTTTATGAATTAGATTATTCTTAGTGGCCGACAGGTGAATTGGTAGGTCATTAAGCTTCTTTCCATTTAAGTACCCATGTGTGAACCCATCCAGGGGGAAAGAGATGCTGAAGGAAAAGACTGCTGAATAAGTTATTTTAAAGACTGAAAGAAAATGCTTTCAAATCTAAAAGTAAAATTCTAGGCCCATGGATCACCTACTAGTCTTTATAAACTAAAAGAAACAAAAAAATAGAGACTCATAGTGATATAAAGTTGTCCCTCCTTATCTGCAGGGGACACATCAAGGACTCTCCAGTAGATGCTTGAAACCAGGAATACTACCAAACCCTACATATACTGGGGTTTTTTTCCCTGCGCATACAGATCTATGATAAAGTTAAATTTATAAATTAGGCACAGCAACAAGTTAATAATAACAATTAATAATAAAACAGAATGATTAGTGCCGCATACTGTAATAAAAGTTATGTAAATGTGCTCTCTCTCTCTCAAGATGTTTTGCTGTACTCTTCTTCTCTTCTTCTTGTGATGCTGTGAGATGACCAAATGCCTACATGATGAGATGAAGTGAAGTGAATGACATAAGCATTAGGCTACTACTGACCTTCTGACACTGTGTCAGAAGAAGGATCATCTGCTTCCAAAACATGGTTTCCACAAATAACTGAAACAGTGGAAAGCAAAACCGCACGTAAGGGGGTTTTGTAATACTCTGTGAAATGATTTTTTAAAAAGATATTTCCCATTTTGCTATTCACTGTCTGTAATTAGTATTTTTGTCAGATATAGAGTAATGAATTAAGATTCTGAAATTAGCTTCCCCTAAAAGTTGATTAGTGTGTCTTCTCGTGACACGGTGTACAGTCCAACATGCCTATTGGAGACAGAATGCAAAATGAGCCAGGTTATGTCTCTTTTTTGTAACAAAAGATTTTGGCTCTGTAGTCTCAATGTATAGTGATCATTTCTAATGGACCACAGAAAAATGTCTCTTATCCAGTAAGGAAGGCAGAAAATCAGAGGAATTTTGCTGTCTTTGCTCCTACTCTGGGCAGTTTTTGTGACTAACTTTCCAGGACCTCTCTCTACTGTGACTACTCACCAGAGCTGAACATTAGGGAATGATCTCAGACTCTGGAAAATGTAATCGGATATTAATGCTATGTGAAACTAAGCTTAACTCCACCATTTTAGCTCTCTTTGGCTTTGGAAAACTCTTGGCTTCCATACCTAAATTCATGCATGCTCAGGTGTGATGGTTGAAATGCTGGGTTAGAAGAATCCCCTCCAGTTTGTTTTCTGAACTCCTATAATACATGAATTTTTCCTAAAATTCCATAACCTTTCAAAACCATGGTGTTCCCTTATTATCTTTACAGCAAAGTTAACTCCTTAACCTCCTATTCATCTCCTCATGTCTGGTCTTAACTTTTTCTTCCCTCTATTTCTCTCCATAATTTTTACATTTTAGTGAAATAAAAAAACCTCTGAAGAATAACACTAAGGCCAGGCAATCCTTCCTTGTGAAGTCACTCGAATCCCCTAATCTCAGCTCTTGATTTGGGGGAGGGGATTATTTTTTATTAAATGAAGGGGTTTATTTGTTCTTTATTATTTATTATTAACCCATCTATATGCCTAGTCCTGGGCTATGAGTTTGGAATACAACAGGAGAATAAGATAAGTCCAATCCCCTAGGACCTCAATATAATCATTTGTACCTGATCTCCTCCTTTCACCTGTCCTTCTAGTTTGATATTTCTGAATACTTTTATCTCAGTTAATTACCTCATTGTGCCCCTGATCTCCCCAGTTAGAAACTCCCAAATCAATATTTATTATTCCTTTGCTTCCCCATGTATAGGTTTTTTTTTTTTTTGCATTTACCCACGTAAAATTGATTGTCAGATCCTGTCAGCCTTGCCCATTCATCTTTGGAAATAATTTTAAAATCCCGCCTTTCTTTTTCCTTTTTCCCATTAATGCTATTCTAATTTAGCTAATATCAGTGCAGGAATAGAACATACCATCCTATTAATTCAACTTTTAGTTTCTCTTCCTCAGAAATTCTTCTTTTTGTCATCAGACTATTCACGTAAAATAAAATTAAATCATGTCACTGATTTGTGTATAGACAGATATATAACTTAAGATCCCTTAAGTTATATATAAGATTACGTTGAAACCCCTGGCCAGTTTCCTCATGTTTCTCAAAGTCCAGACTGGATGTCAGGTTTCCTAACTAGGTGGTTCCAGAGGGTTAACCAAGGCCTTGTACATAATATTTACCACCCTCGTTTTACTTTGTTTATGGTCTGTCACCATACTTCATACTCCTAGATCTTGTCCATCTTTCCATCCAAAGCACCAAGCTTTGTTTGACAAACTATCTTAAGGAAAAAGGAGAAAATGTATTAGGTATGTTCTATGGTACTAGAACTTCCTGAAAGACAGATTATGTTCAATATAGGCACAGATTTAAGATGTTCAATAAGTAGAGATGCTATAAAATAAATATATTGGCTGCCCCCAAATATCATAAGAGTTGTTTTACTAGACATGATTAAATGGACTATTCTGGGGAAGCTGTTTGAACTAAATCTTTCTAAACTTTCAAGGGTTTCTGATTCTATCAGTTAAAAGCTAATTAATTATGTGGACCACAGTGTTCTCATCTGAAAGTTAAGAGAGAAGGAAGAACTGTAAAATCCTCTTAAATTCCACAGTTATATTCACCATTCTTCCAAATCTTCTTTACGTATTCATACATAACACTCTTGCTCATAACATTCTCTTTCCCCTCCCCATTTGTCTAAGGTCTTCTTTTCCTTCAAGTCTCATAACTATTCCTAACTGCAGTCTGCCACCCTCAGATACCTCAACCATCAGTAATTGCCTTGTGATTTCTGTTGCACTAAATTTCTAGTCTGTATATGTATGGGCCTTAAAATATAAAAAGACTGTTATACTAACTGTATGGTATGCTTCTTGAGTCAGAGACCATGCTTTGTCTCTCAGTCACTAGAAGAGTAATCACTGAATAAGTACTTATTTGTGAAAACAGCAATGATGTGATACTAAAAGTGGGTATCTGTATCACCTGCATCACATTAACCTGGGGTACTTCATACAGATGCGACTACCTGGGCTCATCTCTTCATTCCTGGATCAGAATCTTTTGGAATGAAGTCTATGCATTCACATTATTAAAAAGTACTTCAGCTCAATTTAACTCATGGTACAGTTTTAGAATTTGACCGGCATAGATCTTCAGGGTCTCTACACCATTCTGGTATCATTTCTGTGGTACGTCTTACCTCTTTCCGTCTATTTAATCAGGTCCTTGTCTTCAGTGGGTTGCTAGAGTCCCAGAGGACTTGTTGCCCAGAATGTTGTGTGAGACCAATATAGCTGATACTCATTAAAAGCTGTATCTGTGGTCCTTGAAAGGTAGCCCCTTCCTATGACTGTTAGTGAGTTCCAGGCTCCCCGAGTTTCCCCAAATCTCCTGTGTTAGAAAGAAGCATCAGTGTTCTGCTCTCTCTCCAGTTTCCTTACTTGGAGGGTTTTGAGAGAGTCATTATTGACTAAAGCTTCACAGCTGCCTTGAATAAGAGTAGAAATAGCACAAGGTTATAGTTAGTACTTCTTGGGTAAAACGAAATGCCTTATATATACTGACTTGTAATGAGTTCCTGTAAGAGTGCTATGTGCTTACATATGATCTCACTTAATCCCCCCAGTACCTATCAAATAGATATTCCCACGTTACAGATGAGAAAGCCTAGGTTCAAAAAGCTTACACAACTTTTGTGTAACTAACTAGACTATGAATTCCTTGACACAGATTATTGGTTTTATTCATCTTTGGATGCTCACTAACTAGCAGCGTGTGGATGTTGGACAGTTTGTCAAAATTAGTAACTGGATGAAGAGATCAATTTTGGTGACTCAACTAGTAAATGTCAGAACTCTGTATGAACCCAAAGCCAGTTCTCTACCTCCCAGTCCCTGTGCTGTTCTGGAAAGTGTGCAGGACCCATATCTGAATGAGGTAGTGATGCAGTGGTCCATACACAAAAATGTATCATATGCACAAAGGTGGATGTCTAGCACCTTCTGTTCTGCCAGTAATTTTGTGAATCTCAGAGAAAAACCCACTTATTTTTTCTGCTCAGGATTTTAGATGTGACCCATAAAGCTGGATTTATTTAATGGTATACCCTTTATTTGCACATCATCTTGTGCCTGTTAAAATACCACAAGTCTTTCGCCTGCTGTTTGCTTATGCTAAGACTTCAGCCATCAGATATGCTGCTTTAGCATGCTATGTGGCAAGAAGATCCAAGTTTATTCATAATATAACAAAGTAGAGTTTGTTTTTAGCACAAACTGAGGTTTGTTTCTTTCAAGAATGCTAACTTAGTAGTTATGGAATCACACCCATGCAGATTCATTACCATTAAACTATCACATTTTCTGTTTATGTTGATTTCTAATTAATTCTCTCCTTAAAAAAAAAAAAAAAAAAAAGGAATGGCTCTCCCAGCCAGACCAGAGCACATAATGATTCCCACTGTTGGATGAACACTGTTGGATCTGTCTCATGAAAAACACTGTTATTACCACCCACTAACTCATCAACAGGTCCTGGCTCTGTACGGAATCTGGGTCTCTGTTACCCCTATCCACTCCCTCTTGTCCTCTGTTCACCTCCACTTGGGAACATGGCCACTTGGAAAGGGGAAGCTTTCCCTTCCTTAGCAACAGCTGGAGATGCTGATTCAGTACCTTACATTTACACCCGTAACAGGGTGCATTAACCTTATGACAGATTTTCTACTTGTGGTCAAGAAAAAACCCCACTATTTTTGGTTCTACAAATGCTTTCTGTTGCAGCCTCAACAGCAGAGTCAACTACAGTTATCTGGTAGGTCACAGGAAAACTAATATGGCTTTCACTACTTCTGAAGAATGAACTTGGAATGAACTCACAGGTTATTAATTTATTTAACAGAAAAAAGAACAGAATAAAGAAATTCTAAAAAAGAATACTATATTAGAAGTGAAAACTATAATGCTGTTGTTCTATTTTGTCAATATGCATCACTAATGGCAAGAATGCAGAGAAATGCAGAAGAGTATATGCAAGACTGCAAAATGTTTTATTTTTTATTCTTATGAATTTCATAATTTTCTTGTTTATCTTTACCACCACCACTATAATAAAGAAGAATGATTCCACTCCAGTAAAAAAGAATGAAAGTGTAAAACCCCAAAGCAAACACAAATTACTGCTAGAGACAGATAGGAGAAACAAAGGAAAAATGAATTATCTCCAAGAGCAAAGATGTAAATTGATGTACATTCTCTTCAAAGATTAGAATCTGAATGTAAATCTCTATCTTGTGGCTAGTCAGAACATTCTCTTGTAATATAAAAATTGGTAAGACAACATGTTTTCAAGGAACACGAGATGCTGGTTCCATTTCATGATCCATGAAATTAACAAAAATTAAAGCGAATAACGATGTCAGGCAAAATGTGTTCTTTTTTTCCGATATTCACGTAGCAACATAGAATCTAAATACACTTGGTATATAATCTCAGCTATTTATTTTGGCGCACATGGTTCTGTAGGATCTGGCTCTACCCTCCTTCTTTAACCTCATCCCCTACCACTCGCAATGCTGCAACCTCATTGGTTTCCCTTGTGCTGTTCCTTATGCCTGGTTCTTTCCCATAGCCTTAACATCTTTGCACTTGCTGGTGTTCCACCTGGAATACCTTCTCCCCCCTCACATTTTCATAGTTGATTCTTTCTCATTCTCTAGGTCTCAGCTCAAGAGTGACATTCTAAAAGGTGCTTGTCCTAAACACTCTATGTAAAGTAGCTCCCCAGAGTTATTCCCTGTTATATTCACCTATTTATTTCACTCACACCGCCCATCACAATCTTTAAGCATCTAATTGTTTACTTGTTTACTGACTAATTAACATCGTAAGATCAGGAACCAGATGTCTTGGTCACTCCTACATTTATTATATCATGTGTAGCGTTAGGCACATAGTAAGTTATCAGAAATCTGTGTTGAAAACCTTAATCATGGTCTTCACAATGTATAGATAATGCAGCCACTTTCATCTGCCTTTCATTTCTAGTCCTAATTCTGTAGACTGTGGATGGACAAAGCCCAGCCATTGGCCACCAAGTTGGCATCTAGTTACCAAATATTCATCATAGCTTAGATTTCAGGAATTCTATATCTGCCATCATTTGCTAGCCATTTTCTTAATATTTTGAGCTGGCTTGATTTTAGTGGAAAGTCTAGCTAATTGCTCTTTAATGTTAGGTCTGTTTTATTACTGTGGTTTTATTTTAAAGTATTTATAGAATATAAATATTAGACTCCCTTTAGGAAATTATTATTCAGTAAGAGAAAGAGAAAGATTTTCCAAGTTCTCAAAGAAATAGTTTCCATTAAAAACAGTATGTCTCCCCACATAATAATGGTGGAGCCCTAACTGGGCTGTATTCAGTAGCTGGTGAATACATTTCTCTCTGAGACTTTAGGAATTTTGTGAACCCATTGGTGTGGGCACAAATTTTCAGAGTATTCAATGTTGATTCACTGAGACAAAAGATGTGACAGACTCCATTATCCTAACTACTCAGGTCAACTTATGTCTGTGCTATTAACTTTATTAAAAGACTATATAAAGTGTGTACACATCGTTGTCCAATTACATGTGTGTATACACACACACACATACAATATATATACTTATGTACACACCATCTGATGCTATACTGTATTTCAAAACTATCAAAATCTATATATGTTGGTATATATAAATCTATGGCTCTCAACAAGTTAGTAGTCACAAATAATAGTGGAGAACGATGGTAGACCTACATTGATCCAGTTATCATCATTTGAGAATGTAAAGTAGTATTATATACCAGTAAGTAATTATATCCATTCAAACACCTTTCCATAGTGTGCTGTCTATACCTAACAAATCATTATGGAGATCTAACCATTGTCTATTCTGCCTTGGCTTCTTTACTTATGAATAATTAAGAAATGTTGACTCTCAATATTTTATGGTATTGGTTCAATAGAATTTGAAAGAGAATGCCAAGTAATTCAAAATTTTAACACTAGAATTTTCTTAAAGTGAATAATGTTAAACATTCAGGGGACTCATGAAACACCTCTTTCTATGACCATAATGCCATATTAAACTTAAAAATTATTCCATAATAATGAAGACCCTAGATATGATATAAATGTGCTATCTTTGCATAAGCAAGAAACAAGTGTATATTTTCTTTAGGTGAATAGATAACTGACATAAATGGCACCTAGAAAAACTTTTATTATCTTATATATTATATTATTATTATATAATATATATAATATTTTATATATATTATATCATTATTATATTATATATAATATGTTATATATTATATCTTATATATTATCTTATTATCACTTATTATCAATGAATGATCTGTTTCATAATTAAACATCTTCAAAGTGTATATGATTTGAAACTTTATTCCTTTACCAGGTGTTTATGTGCACCGCCCACTTAAAATCAATTATCATAAATACTTTCTATTAGGTGTTTACCTCTTTGGCATCTTTATTTAAAAAAAAAAAAACAAATAGCTTATCTTTTATGTTTACTGCCTTCATTTCTTTGGTAATCAGAAATTCTTCACTGATAACCCATTTAATAAAGAGCTTCCCTATGTAGAACCTGAGAATTATCAAAAAAATTAGAAGACATTATCAAGACGGACCAGACCTACGTTCAAGAAGCTTCCGGTCAATGTGAACATCCTTGCAAAAGGAGAGGACATGGAAGAAAGGACAGAAATGAAAATAGCTTTGCTTCTAAAATTCCACTGGCCTCTTCTCCCTACCCTGTCTCTGAAGGCCACCACGTAGAGAAAAGCAAGCAGTGAATGCTGTGAAAACAAGAATGCTTTAGGAAGAATCTGGGTTTTTTTACTATTATCATTAAAAAATAACTTTTATCATATTTGTTAATTTATTGTTTTTTATTCTCTGGATTATAAAATCAGTACATTACTTTCATATATTTAGCACTTACTTTAAACTTCAATCAAATCTTTTATAAACCTGAAGTCTATTACATTTTGTACTTCTGGAAACTCTCTAGCCACAAATAAATGACCATCAGAGGTAACTGGCAGCATACAACACTGGATTTCTTCCACATAGCAATTTGTAATAGATGTGAGTATATTTGCAGTTGGGCTTTAGAAGGGGATTAAATTAAGGCAAATCCTTGAAGCTTGCACTTAAATTGTTACAGAAACATAACTTAGATTTCAATGCTGCAACTGGTTAAGTATATCATAAACATTGAAAATAACTAGCCAAAGATTGTGTACTTACCAAATGCTCTACCATGTAAAACTCTATGTTCTGGATGTTTTATCACAAAAGTTGAATTAACTCTTCTCAGGAGAATAGCTTTTATGAACCATTGTATCAGTTATGCATCATAAGATTACCAAATAGAGAAATAGTAGGAAGGCTTAACAGCTAGGAAAATTGAATTCACTCATTCAGGGGGTATTGACAGTTCACACACTGAAAAATGGTTTAAGTTATACATTAATATATACTGTTTTTATCCTTAACCTTTGCATACAGGTTAAGAAAATATGCTTTTCTCTTTCCCAGCTTGAGGGAAGGATACACCAATTTTACCATGTATTTGACACATTTATAAAACAAAAAAGTCCCAATTTAAAGTTTTCATGACTTATGCCTGTTTTTTCACTCATATTTACCCTTGTTACACATCTAGATTTTACTTATATATAAAGAAATTGTTACCAGATATCAAGATCTAGGTTCTAATCTTTGAGATCAACTTGCTATTTGTCTTGTAGTTTCAGAAGTTCTTTGAGTCCTAGTTTGGGGTTTCAAGATAAATAATTGTGATGGCTTCATTTTTACTAATAAGGAGTTGATTTAGCTTTCTATGAGATGCATGCTTTGAAAGCAAAAGTGTTGTAGAAATTCAAAGTGTTGTTAAAAATCAGCTGAAAATATATTTTTTTCTTAGCAAATATCCCTTATTTTGGACTATGTTTCCTTCTCCTGGCATTCTTCAGCTTCTTATCCTTTCAGATGTCTTCTCTAAGTAGTTACAGTTAGAGACTCACATTTACATCTCTAGCAACCAGTACAATATTAAGTTCCATCTATTAACGATCACTTTCTGGATACTTCATAAACTCTTCAAAATCAATGATCTTAAGCCATGTTTATATTTTTAGACTTCTCATAATTCTATGTACTTGCCTCCACACTCCAACTGCAGGCTTTTACTCCCCCAGCCGTCCCTCTCCTCTTCTATTCCCTCACTGGCTGGAACTCAAAACACTCCTCAAATCCTCATTCTTATTCGGTCCACATTCTGTTAGTTACTGTATTTGTCTGACTCCATCTCTTAAATATCCTTGAAATAGTCATACCTTCCTCACCACATTACACTGCCTTTGTTATATTTTATGCTATCATCAGTCTTTTACTTTGATCACTATATTAGTCTTCCTAGTTTCTGTGTTTTCCATGCTGTCAGGGAAATCACCTTTCCAATACAAATATGATCACATCATTCACCAGGTTGAAATTCCCCATATCTACAGAATAATGTCCTTGGCACAAACAACAAAGGGTTCCATAATCTAGATCTACCCTGTGCTTCCAATCTTTTTAATACTCATCATATTTTCATTAACCACTCTTTATGCATCAGATATGTTGAACTCATGCCAGTCTCCTTCTTGCTGTGGATAATTGGGGTGTTCCCTCCTCTGGCCTCATGATGGTCACTTATATACGGATAACTTCAACTTATTTTCTAAGATTAAGTTTAAACCTTAGATATTTTATGAAACCTCCTCACCACTAACAGCTCTATTGCCTATATAAAATAATAGTACTAAAACATTGGAAAAAAGGCAATTTGGAAATACAAAATGAAGTTATTATTAGAATGGAAAAGGAAGAAGGATGAAAAAGTAGAATTCTGTTTTTTGTCTTAGAATCCTAAGATTTTAAGGCTGAAAGAACTGTTACAGTCAATCCAGACCAAAGTTTTCTGTGGTTTTCATGTAAAAAGTAAAAACTTGCCATAAGATGAAGTTTGGGGAATTTGTGTCTAGTTGTGTAATACAGACTGTAAAAATTGAATGACTCTTACATAGCATTCAAGAAAACAATCGCTACTCTACTCAGCGTAAAAAAAAAAATCTATAATCCTAGAAATTGAGCTTCATAGTCTTACTTATTCTCATTTCCCACAGCATAACACTGAATCCTTTCTGAAGAAATAAAATTTGCTTCTTTACTCTTCCAAAAAATCTGTTTTGCCAAAAATTTTTGTCTAAAAGGGCAAAATATGAAAAAAAGCAAGCAAACTGAATGTAGCACTACACTATGAGTTGATTATGCTAGATTTCATCAGTAAAAGTTTTAAAGAAAGAATTGAGCAAGGTGCTTTGACACATCTCATAATTCATGACTCTGTTATCAGTCATGGGGCCTGTATGGAACTCCTTCCTGAAGAAGTTCACAAACATCCAAAACCAATTTTTTTTAAAAAAACTTAATGCTTATTTATTTTTGAGAGAGAGAGAGTACAAGCATGAGTGGAGGAAGGGCAGAGAGAGAGAGACAGAGGATCTGAAGCAGGCTCAAGATGACAGAGAGCCAGATGTGGGGCTCGAACTCATGAACCACAAGATCATGACCTGAGCTGAAGTTGGACACTTAATCAACTGAGCCACCCAGGCGCTCCCAAAACCCATTGTTTAAGTGAAATTTACTTTAAGGTATATCAGTTTTTGAGGCTTTGCATATGTAAATCATGTTTATTCTTATACCTCATTTAAAGTTATATCATAATTGACAAAAGCTTTAAGGTGCTTGAAATTACAATTTTGTTTCACTTTAGCAACTGCATTTCAGAGAGAGAGAGAGAGAGAGAGGTTGCTTTGGGACAGTTAAACTTAACTTTATTCAAACTCAGAGTCACTTAGTGCCCTGGGCTTGGAGTGACTTTCTTTCAAACTGAGGTCCACAGACAGTTCTTACAAGATTTCACAGGTTTTTACCTACACCTCTTGTATCTTAAAATGGACCAGACTAAAGTCTGAGCACCAGAAGCTCTCTTCATCCCTTTCCTTTTTAGGGCCTTTGGCTACTTAAAATATGTACACATTTTCTGTAAGTCTGCAATGCTGAGTTACTGCAATGAAAAATTACCCTATTACTTGGAAAACAGTTTTCACTTACAAGTCCCCCAAGTCCTATAATGCCTAATCCTCCTGTGCCACTTTACATATTCATCCCACCCCACAGAGAAACATGTACAGGAAAAGCAGACTCCCCTTCCCCCACACATTTCCTCAGTTTATTTACAGAATGCCTTGGAATGAGAATGAGCTGCTTGTGGTTCTTGTGGCTGATTCAGGGATGCTTTCCTCCAGGCAGAGGATGCTGGTCAACCAAATGACCTCTCTGTAGCTAACCCTTGCACCCCTGTGGTAAGGCTGATTGGGCTTATAGGTACCCTTTCTAACTTAGCCTGGTGGGATTTGTTTTCGCGGTAAAGAACTTAGCAAGAACCAAACATCACTCTGAAGACAGACCTGATAATGGCAAGGCCCATCAGAGCCCACCCCAACACACACACACACACACACACACACACACACACACACACACACACCCCACCAACAAAAGAAATCAGAAATACACTGAGATGCCTTTGCACTCCTTGTGTATCAACCTTTGTTTCTTATAAAGGTCAGAATTTTTGCCTTCGGGATTCCTAGAAGGACATAAAGCTACTTACAGTGTATTTGAGCACAGAATTCATTAGAAGAAATCATCCCAAACACTAGCTACATGAGAGATGTACTTTAGTCAGCAATTTTACATCAGCTCATTCATAGGTGTTGATGACCAGTTAATAATCATGAGAATGCTTAAACTTGTGAAGATCTCAACTAAACATGACTCTTCCACGTGTTTGTTTACATTTGTTCAGATTTGCTAATAAATAGCTTACCACACACATCGATGACTCTTGGAAACCTTAGAATTCTTAGGAATGTGTGTAACAGTAGTCTTTAGTGTCATGCCCTTACCAAATAAATACTTCACTTGAGTAGATAGAAGATGAGAAGGAGGCACCTGAGCGGCTCAGTCGGTTAAGTGTCCGACTTCGGCTCTGGTCATGATCTCACAGTTTGTGAGTTCGAGGCCTGCATCAGGCTCTGAGAGTCTGCTTCGGATTCTGTGTCTCCCTCTCTCTCTGCCCCTCACCTACTTCTCTCTCTCTCTCTCAAAAATAAATAAAACATTTAAAAATTTTTTTAAAGATTAGGACCAAAAGACCTGAAAAATTCTCTCCAAAGGAAAAATGTTGAACGTTATAAATATAAACTATAAATATTATTATAAGTAACCACATGATCATGTAGAAATAGTGGTAAGATAAATATCATGTTTCCATCATGGTATCAGTTTGAACTGATAAATATTAAACTTATGTGAGAGAAAATATCTTAAGAAAGTATGGAGGTGGGGGAGTCCCAAGGACCTACATAGTTTCAGAATCGATTTGCAATGGATCAAAGAGTAATATTGTGTTCTCTAATAGACTATAGTTGAAAAAAGATATCCTAAAACAAAGTGTCCTTACTCAAGTTAAGCCTTTTCTATGTTGTCATCTTTGCTTGAAGAAATTATATGTGTGCTTATCATCCGTTGCATAAATGATGAGCAAAGCTAATATGCATTGATTTTAGTGATTAGGCTCAAAAGTACCCAGTCTCCAATCTGTCAGGGTGTTAGTTCAATGAGAATATTTCACTACATATAAATACATATATGATCTATAAATAGTTTGAGGCAGTATATTCTTAGTTTCCAAATGTCCAAATTTAATCATTTTTACTTTTTTACTTTTTTTTAACTTTCCAGTTAAAAATGATATATGTATGTATTTAAGGGAAATGCTAGATCACAAAGAAGAGAAGGGAAAAATCCCAACTCATTCACCTACTACCACCAATTGAAAGCTAGTAAAACAAATGTATTTCTGCCTAAAGAATGTCATTGAACTTCTATATTTATGATTTAACATTTGTTTTTGTCTTTGTACATTTGTCCCTTCAGTGCATCCTAACGTCAGTCAAGGCTGCCAAGGAGGCTGTGCGACGTGTTCAGATTACAATGGATGTTTGTCATGTAAGCCCAGACTATTTTTTGTTCTGGAAAGAATTGGCATGAAGCAGATTGGAGTGTGTCTCTCTTCATGTCCAAGTGGATATTATGGAACACGATATCCAGATATAAATAAGTGTACAAGTAAGTGCTACACAGAAGTATGTTTTTATCTCATCCTTAGGGACTTTCCAGATTTGAAATGGCCTCTAGCATATTCAGTGCTAAGTTAATAATAATATTTACCTGATAATTAGGCCAATGCATACATGGACTTAGCCCTCAGAGTAAGAAAATTTTCACCTCTTATAAAAAACACTCGGCTTTTGTGGGGGATTTTTTTCCATTGTAAAAGCAAAAACTGAGAACATGATTCTTATTCATGGAACCTACCGAAAAGTACTATAAGCATTAATGCCATCTGAGTTCCCATTACTGTCACAGCATCCAAGTCTTTAAAGACTTAAAGAATAAATTCAGCTATTTTTGCTTCAAGAAAAATCCGAGTATAACAACTAAAAACATTTATCTATTTGTTGGAAATAAATGTTCAAAATGCTCTCATATCACCTTTCATCTGGACACCGAAAGTCGACTCTCATACTGTAGAGTGCGTAACCTTTGAAAATATGGGTTAGGAAACACCATTCCTCTCTCATGCACCACATAATAGCTGCCTACCTCTCAAACTCCTGTCCTGTGACTGCAGCTCACCCACTTTGCACCGACCTCACTGGCCTTCTTGCAAGATCTTCCCACCTCAAGATGCTGTTTTACACTCACTGTTCTGACAGTTCTTAGCCCACATCTTTGCATGGCTGGTTCTTTTCTTTCATTTAAGATTCTGCTCGTATGTCATCTTTGCAGAGAGGTATTTCATGACCAGTTAACTCACAATAATCAAACTTTTCCTCTCTCAGTCATATTCCATATCTTTTTCCTACCTTTTGTTGTCATTTTTTCCAAACCGCCTCTTACTCTGGAACCAGGCTGCCTGGTTTCAAAAACCACTCATAAACTTTTTGAGTCTCAGTTTCCTTATCTGTAAAATGGGAATTATAATAGGGACTATCTCACTGGGTTATTGTAAAGTTGAAGTGACTTAATATTGTAAATACTTGCAGCAATATCTGACTACTAATCACCATATACGGATCAGCTATTGTCAATGTTTATTGAGTCTCCCCTCCTACAATGTAAGCTTTGTGAAGTCGTTATCTCTCTTTTGTGCACTGCTGTCAATCAATATCTAGAATAGTGCTAGGCACATAGTGGTCAATCATATACTTCTTGAACGAATGAATAGACCTCTAAAATAGCACTAAAGCAATATCTAGTATGTTTCATTAAGGCTCTGATGAAACATTTTTTACTGTTATTTTATATAAGTGGATGCTTGGTCTTATAAACATTCTTGACAGTAGACATATTGCCAAATTTTTTTCATAGGACTCTCAGTACAGTAATTTTGAAATCAATGACTGATGTGTACCAACTAAATGACTCTGCAGGAATCCATAATTTAACTTGGAAAAATAATTTTGAATCCTAATTGTGTTTGACACAAAAGTTGCATGTGCCTGTGTTGTAAGCATACATACCTGGACCAGCAATAAGTAGGTGAAGATAATGAGAGCATATTTCTTTTCTGTCTTTCTCTTTCAGAATGCAAAGCTGACTGTGATACCTGTTTCAACAAAAATTTCTGCACAAAGTGTAAAAGTGGATTTTACTTACACCTTGGGAAGTGCCTTGACAATTGCCCAGAAGGGTTGGAAGCCAACAACCATACCATGGAGTGCGTCAGTATTGGTGAGGAGGATTTCTAAGATTGACAGGGGAGGACAAACACCTCAGACAACAATGTCAGTCTCCAGGGAAGTGCTGCTCAAAGTCCTATTTCACAAGAACCTGAAGAAATATATCCAAGAGGCTTTCTTCCTTCATCCTTCCTTACAAAGATACCATCTTAATAGTGCTCCCACAGCCTTAGCCAGGACATTTCACAGTACAGTTTAACACCTCCTGGGTGCTCCATTATTTCTTAGGGAGTGTTAATAACTGCTTTGGACACTCTAATCATTACAGATTTATTTCATATCATTATTTAATGAACTTTTACTTACAGTAATTTAATATATACATACTTGCATATATTACATATGTTACACACACACGCACATGTGGTCTTAAACTAAATTTTCACTTTAAGACATGAGTTTCACATAACACTTAGGTCTAATGTCAATCAGTGAGCAAAGCTGTTTTTTTTTAATGTTTATTAGTTTTCTGAGAGAGAGAGAGAGTGAGCAGAGGAGGGGCAGAGGGAGAGAGAGACACAGAATCTAAAGCAGGCACTGAGCTGTCAGCACAGAGCCTGATGCTCGGCTCGAACCCACAGACCAGGAGATCATGACCTGAACTGAAGTCAGATGCTTACTGACTGAGCCACTCAGGCATTCCAGCAAAGTTGTTTTCTTAAGGGAAGGAAACATTCTCTGGTTATAGCCCGTTGGTACTCAGTAGATGAGCCAAACACCTACAGAAATGGAACTGATATAGTTAAAAATCTCACTTTTTTCTCTTGTCCTGCTTTACTGAAATGTCCTGTTTGCATAGGTATTCAGAAACGAGAGGATTTTGGACTTCCTCAAATTGTCAGAAGGACACAGTCATAGGGTCTGATTAAATGCAGGCTGAATTTCCTGGAGGGGAGGTCCCTCAGACCAGTTGTTTGTCTAAATAACGGATCACTGTCAGGCTTTATTTTCTCTCTTTTAAATGTTGTGCAGCTACTACAACGACGAGTTTGATGAACAGTTGGGGAGCAGATGCTCAACCAAATGGGAAAGCAGCATACTCAATCTCAAAATCCCCTGGGCAAGAGCTATGAGAACCTTTGATGCTGCACTGATATTGGTGTATGCACACAAATGTCCTCCTGATTCAGTACAAGATAGTCTCCAGGACTCCCCTGGGGTCCCCACAGAGAGGTCCCCCATTAGAATCAAAAGTGCTGGAGTAGTAACTCCAAAGTGGTTACTTAACTGTTTCACGTCTACAGGAAACACTTACTTCTAAACAAAGTTTCTAAGAAAATGAAACAAATAGATGATATTTCAAAGATAATATCAGAAGCATCTGGAAAACAAGCATGAAACATTTCATGGTTCATTTTGGTTTAGTTTTTTTTTTCCTTCTAGTCAATAATGACACAGAGAAACTACTTAGAAATGGGGTAAAACGTACATGAGAAAGCACTTTAAGTTCATCTCTTTCTAAGTCCTGAAGGCTGATGATTAAAGGTAATAAGTTCCAAACTGTGGAAAAAATAAGAAGCAATTCTGTGGAGTATTCAAGGACAGAAACTCAGGATGAGTTACAGAAAGTTTGTGGTATTTCTCTACCCAGAAAAAGGGACACTTGTCTAAATTTTCTTAGTTGTTTAAAGTGTAGCATGCAGTCCTTGAAAGGCTCTTTACCTTAAATGTATTAAATGCTTTTCTATCATAGAGAGCATTTAGTACCTGGCACTGTTAGATTAGCTAGTAAAGCTTATTGGTAACTTTTACTACTACTTAGACAAAAAATATTTCTTAAAACAATGAAATTTAAGAAATGTATATATTTTAGAATAGGGATTAGAAATCTAAAAGCCAGTTAGCGAATCTGGCTCATTGAACAGTTGGGTATAAATCACCTAGGACACAGGGCAAATCCACAACTTTTGCTCAGGGCCAGCTCTGGCTGGCTGTAAGTGATGTTTCCCATCACATGCTGTATAGCCAACAAGTAGTAGGTGGGCCATGACTGAGGCTCGCCCCAGAAGTTTATGAAAAATGATGACCTGCTTGATTATCACAAAGTAACATTAAAGCCTATTCCTTTAACAAATATGAAACGAGGATCTAGAGAGCTTGAAATAATGATTCCAAGGACACAGAATGAGGTGTTGTCAGTGCTATATTTAGTACCTTGACTCCAGCTCTCTAGTGCTCACCAAAGATATTGAAGACTGTGTCCCTCCCTCTCTTTGCTGAAATCTACATTATGTGACTTGTTTTTTTCCAGATTATTATTAAGAGGAAAAGCGATAAACAGATAAACTACCACCCTGATATAGAGCTAGGGTGAAAGACTTCTGCCTCAAAATATCCACTCCTCATGGTTTTCTGTCATACTAGGCATAAATGTCTGCTGAACCCAATTTTATAGAATATATTTCTTCTACTTTATGCTATAGATATTGGCTTTCTGCACTGTCACTGTGTATACTCATTGCTCTTCTAGGAGAGTTGGCCTCTTTTGAGTAGTCACAGAAGGAGATATCCAGCTTTAAACAGTGAATAGCAAGGAACAGGCCCTTGATATGTTCTCAGTGTAGTCGTGCAGTTGGTCAAAGAGAATGAGAGCAAATGAGTAATGGTATTGTAAGGCCATTACTGGTGGAACATACAGTTCAGCTTTTCTCCAATTAAAGAATTCCTTTTATAGGATTGTAGGTTGACAGTCTATCACAGAATGACCATTTCCAGGAAAAGGAAGCTAATTACTTTTTTGAGATCCTTGTTTCATTAGTGAATCATTAAAGATTAATAGGGGCTCCCAGGTGGCTCAGTTGGTTAAGTGCCCTACTCTTGATTTCGGCTTGGGTCATGATTTCAAAGTTCGTGGGTTCGAGTTCCCAGTAGGGCTCTATTCTGACAGTGTGGAGCCTGCTTGGGATTCTCTCTCTCCCCCCCACTCTCTGCCCTTCCCCCACTTGCACTGCCTCTCTCTCTCTCTCTTTCTCAAAATAAATAAATAAATTTTTTAAAACTATGTTAAGATTTCCAGTGTTAAAATTGTTCTTAATTCAGAAAACAGAATAGGAAAAGTGACTAATTTTGTTTTTCTCTTAATTACCTCAACGAAATAATGCCCCAGTTCTACATTGTTCAGTTAATGACCTGAATGTAACTTAAATCATCCTTTTTGTTATCTTTCCATGTTTTCCAAGTTTTCCAGAAATATTTTTTATATAGATTCATTCTACAGTATTTCTCTAGGAAAATTTCTCTTCTAAAAGCTTTTTAACTATCCCTTCTTATTAGAGCTTTTTACTGTCTGAACTCATCCATTTTAAATATTTTCTTCTTCAATGGAATTCTTTAAGATTATCATTAGAATTTAATATTTAGAACCATTTATCATATGACTAAGGACTTAGAGCTGTAATTTTAAACATCTTTTTTTCTGAAGTCTAAATATCCATTTGCCTAGACCACTTTTACAATTGTAAAATAGCCCCAAAGTTCTGGCCCTTTTCAATCATGTAACATTTTTTTGTTTTGTTTTGTTTTTGTTTTTAGTCCTCTTAAATGAATACTGGACAAAGTGACAGCTCACAAACTTTGATTTTTGTTTTTCTATTTTCTTTCTCAGAGGTGGTTTTATTTGTTTTGTGTTAAAGATCTACTGTTCTTGTGTCATTAATATCAGAATGGGGGATATGTCCTTAATTGGCAAAAGATTATGATATCAGTAAGTGACTTCACTGTTCTAGTCTTTAATTCAAATCATGTTATAACTGGACATGAAACTATCTTAAGAGTGGTTCAGTAAAATTAATATTTTTAAGTTCATAGAAACTTAAATTCACTTATCTAGTAATTTTCATATAACTCTGTTACATTCAGGTACATGATGGTAACTATAAAACATGGAAAAAATGTATGTCAAATCGATTTAAATTTCTAAAGCATTTGGGTTATATTTTTTGATGTTACATGAAAGATATCATTCTGCTCTAAAGTAAGGATTTTTATATCAGAAGGCAGCAAGAAGGGTTAGTGGAAACTTGTGGAAAGAGAATCTCATATCATCTAAAGAATTATTGCTGCAAGCTATTTCAGTTATTGTAAATTAGGAAGTTGTATGAACATAAATAAAATGATAGCATCTTGCAGATATTTATTTTCATTAGAAGTGCAGAAATCTGCTATAAGACCTTAGGAAGACATGATGAAAAGAAGGTATTAATATACAGAAAAAGGGGGGAAAAAATCTACAAAAGAAGCTTTATAGAAGCTACATCTGTTCATCTTAGGAATCACTCCTTCAAGTTAATTATGGAAGCAACTTATCAGCTGAAACTGACCCAGAATTCATTCAAATAGATGCTGCTATGCCTGAAGAATACCCATTAATAAATGATAATATTTAGGTGCACCTGGGTGGCTCAGTCAGTTAAGCGTATGACTTCGGTTTGGGTCATGATCTCACGGTTCATGAATTTGAGTCCCGCATCAGGTCTTGTGCTGAGTGCCTGGAGCTCTGGGCCTGGAGCCCATTTTGGATTCTGTGTCTCCCTTCTCTCTCTCTGCCTCTCTCTGTGTCTCTGTCTCTGTCTCTCTCTCCTTCAAAAATAAACATTAAAAATATATTAAAAATTAAACATTTTAATGATAATATTTAAGGACTCAACTGCACACGAAGTAGAAAAGGAAGTGAATTGCAGACAATGACCTGGATGCATTTTTGGCTTAACAATTGTCTAGCACAGAAGTTCTCAAAGCATATTCTTGGTACCTGCATATCAATCTCACATGTATTGTTAGAAAGGCATATTCTCAAGCCCCAGTCCAGACAACTGACTAGGGAACACTAGGGGTGGGGTCCAGTGGTCTGTGCTTCAGCAAGCCCTCCAGGTGATTCTGTTGCACACTAAAAAAGCAGATCTGTAGCACATAATAATGACTAATTTATCAAGTTATGGTCAGGATCAATCAAAACTTAGAGCAGTGCTCTAGAAATTGTAAAGCATTGGTCAATTGTGAGTGATTAGATTAGTGCCTGAGTTAATAAATCTAGAGTGAAAAGTAAACCTAATGCAAGAATGAGTTTACCTGGCACGGTGAGCACTAAAAATGTGAAAACATTTTATTCCTTTCTTTCTCTTTCTTTTTGTTTTTGTTTGTTTGTTTTTAAGTCATCATGCCCAAGTTTGCTCTACAGATTTCTGTTTGGACTTTGAGCAAGTTTGTTTCTGCTGTTCTGTTTCAGTGCACTGTGAGGCCAGTGAATGGAGTCCTTGGAGTCCATGCATGAAGAAAGGAAAAACATGTGGCTTCAAAAGAGGGACTGAAACACGGGTCCGAGAAATAACACAGCATCCGTCAGCCAAGGGTAACCTGTGTCCCCCCACCAGTGAAACAAAAAAGTGTACAGTGCAAAGAAAGAAGTGTCAGAAGGGAGAACGAGGTACAATCATACTAACAAAATGTACTTATTTGAAGCTTCACAGCTTGATGCAAATTTTGCTTTATTTATTAGGAAACAGTGTTATTGCTCATGTCTAAGACCTCAAAATGTGTACCAACCAAAGCATATGTTCTCTGTAACTTACAGAATATAGATGTGTAATATTTTTAAAAAATGGGAGTCATATCAAAACTATAGAAGTGTATTAATTAAATCTTGATGAAGGAGGCTGCATTATAGATATTTAGGCCTATCTTTTGGTTTTGGGTCATCATCTTTCCTATCATCCACCTTCCTGGTGCCTAGAAGACTTTTGAGAACCCTCATAAACATACGTTCTAGCACCATGTGTACAAGACCATAGTGAAGAGACACCAGCCATCAACTTAATACCTTTTTTCATTGCCTACAAAGTAGTACAATTAGCTTGTAAACTTTTCTAGCTAAATAAATGTATTTTAAAGGTTACATAATATTTTTTAAACATTTGTTTATTTTTTAATGTTTATTTATTTATTTTGAGAGAGAGATTGAGAGCAAGCTGGGGAGGGGCAGAGAGAGAGAGGAAATCCCAAGCAGGGTCCACACCATCAAGGCAGAACCAGGTGCGGGCCTCGAACTCACAAACCACAAGATCATGACTTGAGCTGAAGGAAATCAAGAGTCGGACACTTAACCAACTGAGCCACCCAGGCGCCCCTAAACATTTAAATGAATATATGGTTTTAATATTGACTTTACATTTGAAATAAATGACCAAGGCCACATTTTATAAATATACAAGCATTAATGATGTTTGACCCCCATATATTTTTTCATGTTATACTAACTTTGTACACTAAGTTACAGATCTTATTAGATCAATCGTAAATAACTGTGTCAGAGCTTGTTCTGATGTCTTATGATTGCCAAGAAGACATCATTGTATCATCTAATACAGTGTTTTAGGGTAATTAAGCTTCCATTTAGATCTGTAGTTGTTGATCTTTAAAATAGAATTTTTCCATCTTTCTCACTAATGTCCTCAACTCCACTGCCTACAAAGATATTATGTAGCTTTATATACCTGTTGGTAGTTCTGTTGAGCCAATAAATGATCCTCAATGAATCTCAGCTTGTAAGGACTTTGGCTGACTCTGTAGTTGAATTTCTTGTGCTTATTTCATTCATTCATTCATTCATTCATTCATTCATTCAACATGGTTTCATTGAATTTTTACTTTATGCCCACATACAGCCCTAAGTCCTGGGAATTCCCAACTGAATGGGGTGCTATCCCTATCCTGAAGGTATACACAGCATGCAATGGAGAGATGAGATGTTTAAATATATAATAACAGTAGCATATACAAAAGGGAGATTATAGATACGTGAACAAAATTCAATGGGAACAGAGAGGAGGTGGTTGTACAAACTTGAACATTGCTCATTTAAGAAAGTCTTGGGTCACTGGTACTTTGCAAAGTGTCTTTCACTATATATCAAAACCGTTGGCCATTATCAGAATCTATCCAGCCTACAAGTTATTAATGTGATAAAATTTTTGAAGCTATGGATGATTTTAAAAGGAACGTCAAGCTTTTGTAAATTTGTAAGAGGTTTTGATTAAAATTAGGTTTAAGGAGTGAAAATTGGCTAGTGAAAAAGGTCTTTGTGGCATTTGTTACCAATAATTTAAAACATCTTAAATTTTAAAAGTTGGATTTAGAAATCAAGTATTTCATCACTCTACTTGTTGGTAAACTCCCATAGCTGCACATTTACTTATGTTTGCTAAATTTTCTTGGAATTTAATGACTTACAGGTGGTCCTTGCTCAAATTATACTTAACAAAGATTCTATATTACTAATAAGTATTCAGTATACTTGACTTTCAAAATATAAGTAAAGAAAACCTTATCCAATAGAAAAATTAAATTTTGATACTAATTCTTTTATTTGAGAATATGATCTAATATATTTTGCTGGCACTTGACTTAAATATTAACATTGAAAATGTCAGTTTTTAAAAGTAGCCATACATAAATAATGCCACAAGAAGTTTAAAATAACCTGTGACATAGCTTGGCTTAAAAGTTTCTTCTGGTATTGGGGTGCCTGAGTGGCTCAGTCAATTAAGCGTCCAACTCCTGATTTCAGCTCGGGTCATTATCTCATCGTTGGTGAGATCGAGCCCCAGGTTGACTGTGTGCTGACAGTGCAGAGCCTGCATGGGATTCTCTCTCTCCCTCTTTCTGGCCCTCTCCCTCACACACACGCACTATCTCTCTCAATATAAATAAATAAACATTTTTAATTTTTTAAAGTTTCTTCTGGTCCTTTTTCCTCCTCTCTGAGTAGAATACAGTGACATTCTACATTTACAAACAGAGCTTTATACGACTAGAAAAGTGTGGGTGCTTTCTTCTTTTTCAGAATTGATAATGCATAGAGTATCAAGTGGGAAATATAGATCACATTTATAATTAAATTTCAGATTTAGTTCTACTTTTATTTAATCTCTATTCATCTTCATATATGTCTCAAAATTTTTTCTCCAGTGGCCCAGAAATTTAAGATAGGAAGGAAGTCACTTCTCCCTTCATTTCCTACTTCTCTAACTTAATAATTTTCTTAGCTTCTCTTAATTATAACTTACCAAACATTCTATCTTAACATGAAGAAACCAAATGGAAAAGTAATTATGAACTCTGGACATGCCACTATATCAAATATCATATCAAAATAATAATGTTACCCAGAGTCTTCCCATTAAAATTCTGAAATATATATTATAAATACTTGTGAAGCTATATGAAGACAAATACAATAAAGTGATAAAAATGTGATTTCTCCTGCCATTGGAAAAGCTAATACCCAAGTTGCTCCTAAATGCTTACAGTCTCATAAAGTGAGATCTTTTATGTTCATGGTTTCAACATTTCTAGATGATCAAACTAAAAGATAAGGCTTTTAAAATAAAACTTAGCCTGAAATTGTTGAATTTAAAGTGTCTAAGAGGCTCACAATAAACAGAGGTAGATAATTCATATTTGGAAAAGGTATGGAGCATGTGTTCAGGATTTTTTTCTGCTGTGTTGTAATTGCCAAAGGCAAGGTCTCTGGGGAAGAATGATAAGATCCAGAAATGACTTTTCAAAATGTACACAAAGAAGCTGAATTGAAGGAGGTAGTTTTTAGTAACAATGAATTCTTCAAGTTGTGAGATGTATTTTAATATATGTTGAAAAATTTGGTTGCAAAATCTTACACACATATACTCTTTTTACTAACATTCTAATCATGCTTAGCTCTAAGAAATGAATTTGATGATATAAATGTAATTTTTTTTAATTTTTTTTAATGTTTTATTTATTTCTAGGATAGAGAGAGAGAGAGAGACAGCATGAGCAGGGGAGGGTCAGAGAGAGAGGGAGTCACAGACTGAAACAGGCTCCAGGCTCTGAGCTGCAGTCAGCACAGAGCCCGATGCGGGGCTCGAACCCACGAACCGCGAGATCATGACCTAAGCGAAAGTCGGACGCTTAACCGACTAAGCCACCCAGGCGCCCCATAAATGTAATTTTTATAGCCCCCTAAATTTCTATCTGATGTTTGCCTCTTCTAGGATTATTTCTTTTACTGGACATACTACCTTTCAATCAGCCTTAATTTCTCCCTTAATTACATTATGCTATAGATAAGAAGATAAGAAGAAGTTATTACCATTGCAGTATTGTCTAGCTTGAGCCTATCTCAATGAAATTATATATCTGAAATGTCAGAAACATAACATATATTTTAAGAGAGTATAAAGGCTAACAAATAGACTAGTCTCACATGAGCACTAAAACTGTATATTGAAATGGAAGTAAACAAGGAGAAAATGCATGTTCAACAGTTGTCAACTTATATTTATGAGCTTTTGATATACTGCACATAATCATCTTAGTTAAGGGGAAGTGCAACACAACAGGAAATATATATATACATTTGATGCAAAAGGGTGTTACTATATGTGTAGGGGTATGGAGGGGTCAGAGGAATGAAGATCACGAAACATGTTTCTCATTCATTTGTACATTTCTTTAACTGAAGAGAATTTCTTATAGATTTCTGGGCTTTAAGGAAATTCACAAGAATGAAAGAAATTGTGTTCTTTGGAATTGTATGAAGAATATACTAATTAATTATATGTAGTGCATAATCTTGGGATAGAAAGGAGAAAGAAGAAAAGAGTCATGGAAGAAATGGGGGAAGGTCTACTTTCTTGACTAAAGAAAAAATAACATCCTTCCTAGCAGAAAAAGAAAAGAAATTATTAAAGTATAAATATAGGCATACCTCTGAGATAACATGGGTTTGGTTCCAGATCTCCTTCATAATAAAATAAAATATTGCAATAAAATGGGTCAAATTAATTTTCTGGTTTCCCAGTACATAAAAAAGTTATATTTACACTATGCTATAGGCTAATAAGTGTGCAATAGCATTATGTCTGAAAGAATAATATACATACCTTAATTTTAAAATTCTTCATTGCTAAAAAATGCTAATAATCATCATGAGTGAGTCATAATCTTTTTGCTGGTAACGAACGGCTTGCTTCAGTGTTGATGATGGCTGACTGATTAGGGTGGTGGTTGGTGAGGTTGGAGTGGCTGTGGCAATTTTTTTAAGTAAGACAACAATGAAGTTTGCCACATCAATTGACTCTTTCACAAATGGATCTATTTGTAGCTTGATAGCATTGTACCACAGTAGAATTCCTTCAAAATTGGAGTTAAAACTCTCAAGCCCTGTTGTTGTTGTATCAACTAAGTTTATGTAATAATGTAAACCCTCTGCTGTCATTTCAACCATCTTCATTGGAAGTGGATTCCATCTCAAGAAATCACTTGCTTTGTTCATCCATTAGAAGCAACTCCTCATCCATTCAGGTTTCAGCATGAGATTGCAATAATTCAGTCACATGTCCAGGCTTCACTTCTCCCCTCTATGAAAGCCCTCTGCCATTGTCTTCCAGTAGAAGGCTGGTTAGTCTGCATTGAAAATCCATTGTTTAGTGTAGCCACCTTCATTAATTGTCTTAGCTAGGTCTTCTGGATAGCTTGCTGCAACTTCTACATCAACACTTGCTGCTTCACCTTGTAATTTCATATTATGGAGATGGTTTCTTTCCTTAAACCTCATGAACCAACCACTATCAAATTCAAACTTCTCCAGCTTCTTCATCTCTCTCAGCCTTCATAGAATTGAAGAGAGCTAGGGTCTTGTTCTGGATTACGCTTTGGCTTAAGGGAATGTTGTGACTGGTTTGATCTTCTCTCCAGACCAATAAAACTTTCTCTATATCAGCAACAAGTCTGTGTTGCTTTCTTATTATTCATATGTCCAGTTGAATAGTACTTTTAATTTCCTTAAAGGACTTTTCTTTTTCATTAAGAACTTGGCTAACTAGCACAAGAAGCCTAGCGTCCAGTGTATCTCAGCTTTTCAAATGTCTTCCTCACTTAGCTTAATCATATCTGGCTTTTGTTTCACCTGAGAGATGTAGGACTCTTCCTATCACCTGAACACTTAGAGGCCACTGTAGGGTTATTAATTGGCCTAATTTCAGTACTGGTGTATCTTAGGGTATAAGAAGACCTGAGAAGAGAGACAGATGGGGGAAGAACCAGTCAGTGGAGCAGTCAGAACACATACATTTATCAATTTAAATTCACTGTCTTGTGAGGGTGCAGTTTGTGGTACCCCAAAATAATTACAATAGTAACATCAAAAATCACTGAGCACAGATCACCATAACAAACACAATATTAATTAAAAAGTTTGAAATATTGTAGGGATAAATATGATACAGAGACACAAGGTGAGCAAATGCTGCTGGGAAAATGATGCCAATAGACTAGCTGGGTGCAGGATTGCAACTAACCTTCAATTTGTAAAAAAAAAAAAAACAAACAAACAAAAATGCAGTATCAGTGAAGTGCAATAAAATGAAGTATGCTCATAAATAAAGTGTCCAGAGACATTTCCAGGGATTGAATAAGTGTGGGGAATGAATGCATTATTTGAATATATTGTATGTTGCCTTATGTGCCTTCTCCAAATTAAAAGCGAAGTTGTAAAAGTCATCTTTGTTTCACATAAAGAAAAAGTGTTATATGCTAATCTATAATTGTAATTAATCTTTTTTCAAATACCAGTATTAAAAATATCCATTATGTTTTATCATAAGCATGGTATCTAAAATTACAGCAAAGTCAGCTTTTAAAAATCAAGCAAATAAAAAATGAGTCTCCTTTGTTCCTAGGCTTGCTTCTCTGTCTTTTAGGTTACTTCTTAAAATATTCATAACGACTATTCCAGTAAAGAATAGTTGAGTTTTCTACAGGAAGGATTTATATTAAATATTCATTCAAATTCAAAACAAGACATTTATCAAAGATTCCCAGAACAGTTTATCAAAATCCAACTAGATGGATTCATTAGCTCAAATTTGTAGTATGCCAGTTGGCCTGAGTATTTAGATGCTGTCCCCTTCCCATCTTCACCTCATGGAGGAAGACCAGCTGGCCTACACACTCATCCTGTGTTAGCACTGGAGGATGGGGGTTTTCTGCTCTTTCTCTACACCTAATTAATAAACTAGCCCTTTGAGATAGGTCAGAGAAAATTCAGAAAAACACAGAGCAGAAATAATAATGGCATTAGAGATGGTGATTCCCAACCACACATGATTTTGCTCTCCAGGGGATATTTCTGATGATCACAACTTGGGGGGAGATGCTACATACAGACCTAGTATACATATGTACATACATACATATATACATCCATCCATACATACATACACTACGTCTAGTAGGTGGAGGCCAGGGATGTTGCTAAACTACAATGCAGAGGACAGTTGCACCCAACAAAAACTATCTGCTAATAGTACAAGGATGAGAATCCCTGATATAAACTCAACAATCTCTGTTTGTTATCCCTTCTTATGGCCTACCCAGACCCTACTAGTATGGATTGTCTGTTCAATTCTGGGGCAGACCAGTTGCCACCAATGAAAAACCTCATATGGTGCGACTCGTTGCTGAGAAGGACAAAATGGTGGGACAGAGGGAGAAATTTTGCTCCCCAATATAAAGGCAATAATCAATTTTATTAAAAATCAGTACTGTATAATTTAAAATGTTCCAGCACAAAAATATTCAGGTATATTTAAAACTTACAAAAAGATAGTCCATTGCAGTAAATAACACCCTCCACTCTCAGAGAGATGGTTCTTAGTATAAATGTATGTACCTCCTCTTAAAAGCTAAGCTAAATTTTTCATTTCATGTCCTCAATGAAGTCTGACAGTTGTTAAATCACTACTTATCTTTCTCTGCACCAAAGTAATTATGTTGCTATACCCATCTCTTGTTTTTTAACATTCTCCTTCCTATTATGTGGAGTCATATGAAATTGCCACAAAAATTTTGTAGGTCATAAATGGCCAAATATTAGCAGTTTCATATGGTTCAACCTAATACTTCAAAATTTTATCTCTCTGAATTTTGTTAAGTACTAGAAGCAGACCTAGAGTGCGGTTGTTACTGACTGAAAGATTAGAGTTTTTATGTACCTCAACCTAATTTAACTATTAAGCTTTTAAAAATAGTACAGGTGTACTACTATTTTTGAAGGATGTAGGCACTGCTAATCTCTAAAGAGCCCCATAAATTCATAAATCATCTTCAGATCCTTTTCAGTCATGGTCACTCAAGGCCCCTTCCCTTATTTTATCTGATTATGTTTTTTTTCTCCTTAGCTATATTACTCAATTTTTGTTCCTTTTTCTTGCCCACCAACTGCCACTGAATCCTTGAAGTATCAAAGAGCTTGCAAACCCAATGGATATATGTCATAACTTATTATCCATACAGATAAAAGAAAGTTACAGCTGCTGTGACAGGCCCCAGCCTTTTTCACCATTTCTTCTGGCATTGATACTATAATGGCAGGATCTTTGCAATCATTCTCTGCCGCCTAAGTTTGTGAGTTGAAAACCATGCCACAATCCTTTCTATGTACAGTTTACTCCCTTCTATAAAACAGAGCCAAAGGATCACAGGCAGCACCTAGAAAGATGTTGAAAAAATGAAATGACAGTTACTAGGTTTCTTGCCTCGAACACATTTTTAAAATTATTTATTTTTGAGAAGGAGCGAGAGAAAGAGAGACAAACAGACTGTGAGTGGGGGAGGGGAAGAGACAGAGGGAGACACAGAACCTGAAGCCCAAACTCTCAAAACTGTGAGATCATGAACTGAGCCGAAGTCAGTTAACCAACTGACTTAACCAACTGAGCCACCCAGGTGCCCCAACTTCTTTTTTTTTTTTTTTTACAAATAGTTTATTGTCAAATTAGTTTCCACATAACACCAGTGCTCATCCCCACAAGTATCCTCCTCCATGCCCATCCCTCCTCCCCCCCCACATCCATCAGTCCTCAGTTTTTGTCAGCATTCAAGAGTCTCTCATGGTTTGCCTCTCTCCCTTTCCCCCACCATTTCCGCCCTTCTTCTCCCCCTTGGTCCTCTGTTAAGTTCCTCCTAATCCTCCTATACGTGCACACATATGATATTTGTCCTTCTCTGCCTGACTTATTTCGCTCAGCATAACACCCTCAAGGTCCATCCATGTTGCTACACATGGCCGGATTTCATTGTTTCTCATTGCCATGTAGTATTCCATGGTATAGATAAACCACATCTTCTTGATCCATTCATCTGTTGATGGACACTTAGGCTCTTTCCATGTTTTAGCTATTGTGGAGAGTGCTGCTATGAACATTGGGGTACATGTGCTCCTATGCCTCAGCATTTCTGTATCCCTTGGGTAAATTCCTAGCAGTGCTATTGCTGGGTCATAGGGGAGTTCTATTGTTAGTTTCCTTAGGAACCTCCACACTGTTTTCCAGAGGGGCTGTACCAGTTTACATTCCCACCAACAGTGTAGGAGGGTGCCCGTTCCTCCACATCCTCGCCAACATCTAGAGTTCTCTGATTTGGTGCCCCAACTTCTAACACATTTTATAATCCCATTGTATGTTCTTAAACTTCTCAGTGTTGAAGGAAAAGCTCGCCAGAAAATGAGAAGCCTTTATTTCATGCCTTGCAATCCTAGGCACTGTACCATTTTTATCATTCAATCAGAAGTCATAATCTCTTTATAATAAATGCCAAGTTTCATTCCATTTTTCTGGCTATCCAAGATATTTGTGACATTATCCATGGTGGTCAAAGTCGGGTAGACATACTTATTGTAGGACATACTTAAGTGTTAGCATTATCTGTGCAGTCCCTTCCTTGCTATGGTGATAGAATCATTTTTAGGCTTCTCTGTTTTGTTGGTGTGTTCCCTATCATCCCTATTCTAAAAAAAAGTCTTTACGATAAATTATCCTTGTAAATGCCTATATTTTCTGTTACTTCTTTTTTGTAATGTTTATAAGTAACTAGTGCTTTTCAACCCAGTGGTATGTGTAATATGGCATGCACTAATCAATTGACTGAACAGAGTAGTAGCTGTACTATACAAAAGCATTCTTCAGTCCGTAAGCAAGCAATGATCTTGCCAATGTTTAGACCCTGTGCATGAGGGTGAAGTTGTTTCGGTTGCTTTTGCTGCCTAACAAATAACCCCAAAACATAGAGGCTTAAAAGAACAACCATTTATTTAACAATGAATGTGAGTGGGCAATTCAGACCTAGATCCACTCTGCACTTGGGGCCGGGCTACCTCACTTGGTTGGCTGGCTAGAGGACTGAGGAAATTGTGTTGGGTTTCTGTCATCAATAATATGGAGAAGGGATCTACAGGGTTCCAGGAGAGAGAGTAGAAGGATTTCCTTTTGAGACGAGGCTCAGAACTAGCATGATTTCACTTTCACCATATTCTGTCTGCCTATCAAGCAAGTCATAAGGCCAGTCCTGATTTGAGAGTTGAAGAAATAGATTTTACCAGTTGGTGGGAGAAGCTGCAAAATTACTTTTTAAAGTGGCTTGCATATACAAGGATAGGTGGAGAGCTGTCACCATTTTTGCCACTTGCCAGAGGTCTTTCTCTTGGTTTCAGTTAGGTGAGTGTGATTGCTCATTCATTCAACTTTTTTTTCCCCTAAGGTACTGTTTCTTCCTTTGCAAAAACACTCTCAATAATTAATACAGGGGATGTTGTATAAGAGTCTATTTCCATTGTTCTTTCCAATTTGTAATGGGAAGAATAGGAAGAATAAATAAAAATACAGGCCAATGTACCTTCATACTCAACAAATATTTATTAAAGCACTGGCTATGTGTAGGCTGAGGATATAGCAGTGAAAAATGAGGCAAATGTCTCTGCCATGATGGGTCTCTTATTTTAGATGTTGGCATCATATTTATGCCATTTCAAGGTAGCGATTACCTATGATCCCCTCACTTCTAGCCTATAACTGTGTTAAATTTTCGTCTTTGCAGTTTGCTCCATTCAGCAACTGCAGTCTTGACTGGAGTTTGCTAACACAGTCACAAAGACATTTCGTTTATGCTGGCAAAAATGAAATATCTTGGACTACTTTTGTTTCGGTCTCAAGGCGAATATATGTATTTCTTCTGTGACCACCATGTTGATGTGCTAATCTGTGTTTGTAAGACAGCTAAGCAGGGTTAAAGATACAGCTTGTGGCAATGGAACAGAGCTGAGTTAACTGGGCCCTTTGGAGAAATGACCCCAAGACCTTGGCTTCATTTGCAGCCTGTTCTAGCCAACTAAGATCCCTGCCAATTAGGAGGGTTCCCTAGAGGGAGACTGGGAGAGCATCAGCATAAATTTAAATTCTGGACCCCCAAGTACAGTTTCCAAAAGAGCTTTCTTGTCCTTTGCTAATTACAAAGTAAACATTTCTCCAGCAAAAAGACACTCCCCCCTTTCATGCTTCTGTCCTCCTTCCCACCTCCCCAACACAGTCACTCCTTGAAACTGCTGGTGTTGCTGAAACCTCTTTGGCAGAGAAGACACCCCACATTTGAAGGCACAAAAGAATTATTCTTTCCATAGATCATTATCTTGTCCTCTGTTTATCTCCTCTAGCAACCTCTTCATGGAAGCATTATAGACTAACTTTGTAGATTGTTGTAGCCTGCAGAAAAGACTCAGGCCTCCCAAGAGGTGTGACCAGGAAAATACAACCAGATTACAATTAAATTCTGTGACATCATTGAAACAGAAACATTCTTAAACTTGTTTACATTAAAACTATATAGTTTTTTGCATCATGAATGGAAATGCACCACTCAAACAGTTTAATCTTTATACATTGCTATCAAACCGTACCCCAAATAGAATGAGCTATAACTTTTTCAAAAAGTTTTAACATTTTATTTGTTTTTGAGAGTCAGAGCATGAGTGGGGGTGGGGCAGAGAGAGGGAGACACAGAATCTGAAGCAAGCTCCAAGCTCTGAGCCCAGACGAGGGGCTCAAGCCTGGGCTCAAACTCATGAACCTCAAGATCATGACCTTAGCTGAAGTCAGTCACTTAACCGACTGAGCCACACAGGTGCCACAAGGTATGATTTTTAATGATGGACAAATCCAAGCATAAAGTTTCTAGCACGGTGTCTGGCACCAGTGGGCTATTATTATTAACATGTACAAAGTGAGTATAAATTGTAAAGTCATCAAAACCTCTTAATCCACTATGTTTCTGCTCTCTTTTATGTATGTTGCTTTTTCTTTCTTTCTTTTTTTATTTTTATTTTTTTGTTTATTTATTTTTGAGAGAGAGAGAAACAGAGCGTGAACAGAGAAGGGGCAGAGAGAGAGGGAGACACAGAATCCAAAGCAGGCTCCAGGCTCTGAGCTGTCAGCACTGAGCCCAACATGGGACCCAATCCCACAAAATGTGAGCTCAAGTCGGATGCTTAACAGACTAAGCCACCCAATGCCCCTATTGCTCTTTCCATTTACTTTTCAATTTGGTTTCTTTAACTTTTTGCTTAAAGTTCTCCATTTCTCACATCTTCCATTGAAAATAGTTTTTTTTTTTCATGTTTATTTATTTTTGAGAGAGAGAGAGACAAAGCATGAGCAGGGGAGGGGTGGAGAGAGGGAAACATAGAACTCTAAGCAGGCTCCAGGCTCTGAGCTGTCAGCACTGAGCCCAACATGGGGCCCAATCCCACAAAATGTGAGCTCAAGTCGGATGCTTAACAGACTAAGCCACCCAATGCCCCTATTGCTCTTTCCATTTACTTTTCAATTTGGTTTCTTTAACTTTTTGCTTAAAGTTCTCCATTTCTCACATCTTCCATTGAAAATAGTTTTTTTTTTTCATGTTTATTTATTTTTGAGAGAGAGAGAGACAAAGCATGAGCAGGGGAGGGGTGGAGAGAGGGAGACATAGAACTCTAAGCAGGCTCCAGACTCTAAGCTGTCAGCACAGAGCCAGCCAGGGGACTTGAATTCATGGACCGTGACATCATGACCTAGGTCAAAGTTGGAAGTTTAGTCGACTGAACCACCCAGGCACCCCAAAAATACTTTTCTGTGCTTTTTTAGATCAGTTTTTTCAAAAACACTATTTGCTAATAAAAGCAATTATTTTTCTAACAGAAAAACAATATGCAGTATTTATGCCCCAATAAGAGTCCTTTTCTATCAAGCTCACTGCTACCCCATCTGTATTCGCCAAGACATTTTAGTTAAAACTGACAGATTTCAAATTAACTGAAGCAATAAGAAAACTATTGGCTTTAGGCACAGTTTGTTCTAAGTGCTCAAACAATATCATTTGTTCTTTCTCACCATTTCAACTCATCCTGCTTCTTTTTTTTTTCCTTTGTTTATTGGCCCTGCTCTCTTCTGCTGCTGAACCTCTCTCTACTCAAAAGGAAAGGCAACCTTAATTCTATATCCACATTGTTCTCAATGCAAAGGATAGTATGCCCTCCCTTTGTATTTAGTTATCCGTTCTCATTAAAGGACTCAAATTGACCCTGTTTGGGCCAATTATTGGCAAGGGAACTAGAGTCCTATGATTGGTCCACCAGTAGGTTGCATGCCTACCTTTGAAACCAAGGGACATGTGGGCCATTTTGAGTGGTAGTTCTACATAGATATAAAGATGCTTGGCTGACAAAACAATGATAAAATCACGCCCTTCAAAAACACAAATTCAAAATTTTAAAAATGAGGGTTTATACACATCTGTAGGGTAATATTTGTCCAATTTTTCATGGAAAAAAGAAATTAAGTGAGGACTAGTAACCAAAGTACTTCTCTCTCTATTTTAGACTAGAGGGGCATGTCCAGCATAATTCTAATAATAATTTAACTTAACTAATTTGTTTTCTGACTTCTCTGTTTTGCTGGAAACATTTTTATATGAGTAAAATGGCTCTGAAGTGAATAGAAAAAGAATCCACAACTCCTGTGAGTGGTTTCTGGGATTGATTTGTAGAAGCTTAAGTAAAGTCGTGTCCAGTTCTAGCTGCCGAGTGTTTTGTATGAAAAGTACCAGTGTGGGTAATGACCTTTTGCTTGATTATGCACCAGGTCACTGGAACTTTAAAATTAACTCAAACCTAATTACTGAACTCTTGTGTTTATACTGTGTATACACCACCCGGTCATAACTCTAGCTTCTGTGAGCTGAGATGGCCATAATTGAGAAATATGCCTTATAAAGGGTTGTTTTGTTTATTTGTTGTTTCTGCTAGAGAAGTTTGCTTTCTTATTTGCGCAAAGGATCAGATTTAAGAGTTTCTGAACAGACTCTAGTTACATTTGATATCTTCATGCAAGACATGTATATTTTAAATAAGATATCCTTTCTAGTTTTGCATTACATAAAATTTAATGTCTAGAAGCATAATGCTACTTATTTCTCACTGATATTTTGAATAATACCACATTTTAGGCAAGGAAATATAAACATAACTAAACACACACTTGGGAAATGTAAATAATTGCTAATTCCAAAAATAAAACATACAATATATGCATACTTAAGATCAGCAGTTAATATCTAATTAATTGCAACCTTATTATCCTAATTGACAAATAATAGCCTAGTTTTCCATAATGTCATTAGCAGAATGCTAATTAGGTAGTTAATTCTTTTATGGAATATATACATAGGATAGTGAAATATTCCTCAGAATAAAAAATATATACTGTAAACATCTATTATTATGATGTATATCATATCCAACCAACACCAAAATCATAAAGGGATTTGGTTTCTTTCAAATTTGGTTTATTCCAATAGCTAAAACACAGTTCACTAAAGTATTTCATGGGCAAACCTCTGGTAGACTTACACTTGTTCAATTTGTCAAATTTTTCTTTGAATTGTGTAGGAAGAGGGAGTTTTTCTATTTAATTTCTCTCCCTCAGACCTTTGGCTTCCTACCATGTTTGATGCGCTTAATGCCTCCCTTCCTGCCTTATCATCCTTTCCTGCCGTCCCTGCAGACTTCCTCAATTTGCCAAGAATTGTCTCCTTGTGGAATCATTTCTTTTCATGTTCACAGCCTTCAAAATAATAATGTTGAATACTTGCGATGTCAACTTGGTGTGAAGTAAAAAAGTACTAAAATACCTAGAAAGGCAAAACCATCTTAGTTCCACTCTGAATTTACTGATTATTTGGGTTTTTGTTTAGTTTTCACAAAAAGCACTGTTTTTTAATATCTATAATGGTATACATGCTATGTTATGTATGGATACAATATTGGCATATATACCAATGTACCATAATGGTGTAATGGATAGGAAAATTTGTTCCTTTTTACTCTCGTTACTATAATTAAAATCTCTATAAAGTCAGTGAACTGATGCACTCACTTTCCTTCAAAGGTAAAAGGGGTGAGATATATCATAGTATTTAAAGTATAGGCACTGAGGGGCACCTGGGTGGCTCAGTTGGTTAAGCATCTGATGTCAGCTCAGGTCATAATCTCATGGTTCATCGGTTTAAGCCCCACGTTGGGCTCCACACCACCAGTATGGAGACTGCTTGGAATTCTTTCTCTCTCTCCTTCTTTCTTAGATCCTCCCGTACTCTCTCTCTCTCTCAAAAATAAATAAATAAACTTTAAACAACCAAACAAACAAAAATACAGGCTCTGAAACCACAGTACCTGTTTTTAAATCTCAATTGTGTTTTTAACTAACTCTATAACTTTAAACTAATCATTTAGCCTTTATATACCCCATTTTCCTCATCTGAAAAATGAGGATGATAAAAGTAACCATATCTCAAAGTTATACCAAGGAGTTAACAAGTGTGCATAAAACTCTTAGACTTGTATCTGGCGCATGGTAAGCTCTTAATATTTGTGAGGTCTCATATAAAATGGAGTCCCAAACACTGGATGGATAAATCAAAGGATGTGCACATTTTAAATATAAATTTAAATTAACTCTCCCAGATTATTTTTCAAAAAGGTTTTAACAGTTCACATTTGCAGTATATCAGAAATGCTTATTTTTATGGATTTTTATTTTATGGATGTTGTTAGTCCTTTAAACTATTGCCAATCTGATGATTAACAATAATATCCTATTGTTTTATTACAGGCACTTTTCTGACTACTAGTAAGGCCAATCACGTACTTAGTAGTTATTTGCATTTCTATAGGACACATCTTTACATGTTTTGCCCATTTTTCTATTGAGTGATTTCTGAATCATTTGTGGGAACTTTTTGTATAATAGGGATATTAACCTTTTGTCATATATATAACAAATATTTTTCCTGTTTTGTTATTTATTTGACTATAGTGTATTTTCTTATAAATAATTACAACTTTTCCTTCTAGGTTGCTGATTTTTTAAAAACCTTGTTAGATACTGTAATCTTAAATGTGTGAGTGTTTATTCAATAAACATTTGTTGGGCAGCATTGTGTATTAGACAGTGCTGGATACACTAGTGTAATATATTTGGGTATACATAAATACAAGCTGTCTTGCCCTGTGTCCCTCATAAACTCACTTTTGCCACAGGTGATGTAATTAAAAAAAGGTCTATGTTAGGACTAATCTTATTCCTCTTGTATAATGGAAGTGCCATGTGAAACACCAGAATAAGAGAGTGAAAAGACATGGTTCTTTTTTGGTGAATGGTTCATCAGTCTTTTTTGGCAATAAATGACACCAAGACCTAAAGAGATTAAGTAACTTTGCCCAAGTGACCTTATTACAAGGCTGGTAATGACAGAAGTGGAATGAGAATCCCAGTACATTGCATTTTTCACTATATCATGCTACTTATCGACATCATATTTTCTGTTGTTTTATTATTCCTGTAAACAACTCTGTTGGTGTTAGTAATTCAATTTGTGTAACTATACAGATATTTAATAATGATTCAGTATACTAACTTTACCTGCTTTCTCCTTTTTTGAATCACTTCTTATCAGCTCTATTTTTAAACAGCAAAAGAATCCATTTGCTTGAACTACCCTTAGTTGCTACAATGGAAAGAGAGTCTCACCTCAATGAGATAAATCTTTTTCAGTGAGTTTTTTCTCATTGCCTGAAGTGACTTAGGGCCAGATATTCTGTAACGTAGATTTGAGTGTTAAGCTGAGTTCTCCCTGGAAATGTGTTCTGGAAAAGGTCACTAAAAGGGACCAGATAAAAAAGTAATGAAGAGGCATATAATAGGTATCTCATAGAGAGAAGAGTGGCCTTTTGGATGGGCATTTTACTGAGTCTTGTTTTGCTCCTGGTAATAGATTGCTGGACTATTTATAGATACTTGCAAGATGAGAAGATTGGATTAGAAAAATAGTTTCAAAATGGGTTGTAGTGACAGAAACCTCTGCCTTATTGAAATCTTATGTGTATCCCAATATGTAAAATAGATAAAAGTACAATTGCTTGCTGTTAGGGAGATCCGGAGAAATTGGAACCTTTGTGCACTGTTAGTAAAACATGTAAAATGGTAGAGCCACTATGGAAAAGAGCATGCTGGTTCTGTAGAAAATTAAGAATCAAATTACCATATGATCCACCAATTTCACATCTAGGTGTATACCCAAAATAATTGAAAGTAGGGTCTCAAAGTTATCTTGGTACACCCCATATTTATTGCACCATTATCAACAATAGCCAAAAGCTAGAAGAAACCCAAGTGTCCATCACCAGATAAATGGATAAACAAAATGTAGTATATACAAATGCAACAGAATATTATTGAGCCTTAAAAGGAAGGAAGTTCTCCAGAGAATGAAATAGTGGTTCAACATCTGCAAATAAAATAATGCGATGTATAGCATTAGCAAGGTGAAGGATAAAAATCATATGATCATCTCAATAGATGCAGAAAAAGCATTTCATAAACTCCATTTATGGTAAAACTCTCAACAAAGTGGGCATAGAAGGAACATACCTTGACACAATTAAGGCCACATATGACAAGCCCAGAGCTAATATCAAACTCAACAGAAAAGATGGAAGCTTTTCCTTTAATATCAGAAATAAGACAAGGATGCCCACTCTACCCACTTTTATTTGTCAGAGAATTGGAAGTCCTTGCCAGAGCAGTTTGGCAATAAAAAGAAATAAAAAGCATCTAAATTGGAAAAGAAGATGTAAAACTGTCACTATTTGTGGATGACTTGATTTTATACACAGAAAACTTTAATGACGGCACCAAAAAAACCGACAGTTAAAGAACCAGAGTACAAAATCAGTATACAAAATTTAGTTGCATCTCTATATACCAAGAATGAACTATCAGAAAAAGAAATTCAAAATAGTCCCTTTGTAATTGCATCAAAAAGAACAAAGGACCTAGGAATAAATTTAACCAAGGAAGTTAAAAACCTGCCCACTGAAAACCATAAATTATGGATGAAAGACAAAGAAAAGGAAAGATATTTCATGCTCATAGATTGGAAGAATTAATATTATTAAAATGTCCATATTACCCAAAACAATCTATACATTCAATCCAATCCCTATCAAAATTCCAATGACATTTTTCACAGAACTAAAACAAACTATCTTAAAATTTGTATGGAACCACAAAATACCCTGAGTAGCCAAAACAATGTTAACAAATAACAAATATGGAGGCATCATGCTCCCTGATTACAAACTGTAGTACAAGCTATAGTAATCAAGAGCATGATTTTGGTATAAAAACAGACACACAGATCAATGGAACAGAATAGAGAACCTAGAAATAAACCCACACACAAAAATTGTCAATTAATTTATAACAAAGGAGGCAAGGATATACACAATGAGGAAAAGAGAGTCTCATCAGTTAAATGGTATTGGGAAAACTGAACAGCCACATACATAAACAACTCTCTTACACCATACACAAAAATTAACTCAAAATGGATTAAAGACTTGAATGTAACACCTAAAACTCCTAGAAGAAAACATAGTTGGTAAAATACTTGATATAAGTAATGGCAAAAAAAACTTGTATCTGACTCCAGGAGCAAAGACAACAAGAGCAAAAATAAACAAGTGTGATTACATCAAACTAAAAAGCTCTGCACAGTAAAGGAAATTTTCAATCTAAAAGACAGTCATGGGACACCTGGGTGGCTCGGTCAGTTTAGCATCTGGACTTTAGCTCAGGTCATGATCTTGTGGCCCGTGGGTTTGAGCCCCATGTAGGACTTTGTGCTGACAGCTCAGAGCCTGGAGCCTGCTTCAGATTCTGTGTCTCCCTCTTTCTCTGTATCTCCCGCACTCGCACTCTGTCTCTCAAAAATAAACATTTAAAATTGTTTTAATAAGTAAAAGACAATCATCTACTGAAAGGGAGAAAATACTTCTAAATCATGTATCTGATAAGTAGTTAATATCCAAAATATATAAGGAACTCATATAACTCAATATATAAAGAACTCATACAACCCCTATTCAGAGGATCTGAATAGACATTTTTCCAAAGCAGGGATATATATGGCTAAGAGGACATGAAAAGATGTTCAACATCACTCATTATTAGGGAAATATAAATCAAAACCACAGTGAGATGTTATAGTGACACCTATTAGAATGGCTAATATCAAAATAACAAGAAATAATGTACTGACAAGGATATGAAGTAAAGGGAACCCTCAATCACTGTTGGTAGGAGTGTAAATTGATATAGCCACTATGGAAAACCATACAGATGTTCCACCCAAAATTAAAAATAGAACTACCATATAATCCAGCAATTCAACTTCTGGGTATTTATCTGAAGGCAATGAAAACACTAACTTGAAAAGATATGTGCACTTCCATGTTTATTGGAGCATTATTTACAGCACACACACACACACACACACACAGAGTGGAATACTATTCAGCCATAAAATAAGAATGAAAACATGCCATTTGCAGCAACATGGATGATGGATTAAACTTAAGGGTATTATGCTAAGTGAAATAGGTCAGACAGAGAAAGGCAAGTACCATATGATTCATTTATATGTGGATCTAAAAAGCAACTAACCAAACCAAACCAAACCAAAATCATAGATACAAAGAACAGAGTGGTGGTTGACAGAGGGGAGTGGTTAGAGGAGTATGCAAAACAAGTGAAAGGGGGTAAGGAGTACAAAATCCCAGTTTTAAAATAAATAAGTCATGGGGATATAATGTACAGCATGGTGACTGCAATAATATAGAACATACTTGAAAGCTGCCAAGAGAGTAAATATGGTGATAGACGGTAGCTAGGTTTGTTGTAGGGATCATTTCACAATATATACAAGTAACAAATCATTATGTTGAATACCTGAAACCAATATAATGTTGTGTGGCAATTACTTCAATTTAAAAAAAAATTTTTTAAAGCAAATAAATTGTCTCATTCTACAACATGGATAAAACTGAAGGACACAATGCTGAGTGAAATAAGCCAGTCACACAAAGACAAATACTGTATGATTCCACTTATATGAGATACCTAAATAATCAAATTCATAGAGACAGCAAGTAGAATGGTGGTTGCCAGGGAGTGGGGGTAGTGGAGAATGGGGAATTGTTATTTAATGGGTACAGAATTTCAGTTTTGCAAGACAAAAAGATGTCTGGAAATTGATGGTGCTGGTGGTTATACAACAGTGTACTCAATACCACTGATCTGTGTACTTAAACATGATTAAGATGATAAATTTTGCCATCTGCCTTTTACTGCAATGTAAAATAACTTAAAAATACAGAAGTGCTTGTATTGAAGTAGTGCTAACTAACCAATTGCGACGTGCTAGAGTACTCTTTCCGAAATCATCAAATAAGATGGTTTATGAAATCTCTTTTATGTTTTTCAGTTAGATTAAGGTAAAACCTGAACTTGACATTTTATGGACACTTTACTAAAGTACAGTATTTTTTCTTGGGAAAATTACTTGAATCCTGGAAGGGAAAAATATGTCAGTGTGCCCCCCAGTGTGCATCATGCAGAGGTTGTCAGACATCTTAATGTGTATTATGCTATAGCTGTAGGATGTTGTAGGGTGACAAGAAATAAGTAGGTTTGAACACTAGCTCTTTCAGGAACTACTAACATGATGGGCTTTGTATTAGAAAATCTGTATTCACTTTTACTAATTTATGGAAGTGTAGCTTCCATATTTACCATCTGAAGCAGCAGAACTATGGAAAAAAAACATTCCTAACACATGCACTTGTACACATGACCTTTAATTTGTAATAAATGTAATGCATTGAATCATTTTGAATATCTTTTCTTATTATTGGTCCTACCTACCTGGCACAATGCTTTTTTAGAATTTCTGTCATTTATCTCTCCTTTTTTGATTGCTAAACGTATAATCCAAAATACTAGGTTGCAAATCAGCCTAAACTTGGCTGGAGCTTAGGAGCTTAGGAACATTTTTTATATAAACTCTTAAGAGGTCAAATTTAGAATGATCTCAGCTGCTGTACTTGGATCCCATGAACCACTGACCATTTATAATTAATATTAATAAATGGCAGATGACAGATGTTTATTGCCCAACTAAAAATGTGTGTGTGCAACGCTAAATTTTTTAAAAATAAGTTAAAGGCCCAAAGGACTTGAATATATATAAATATAGATATATATACATATATTTGGAATAATGAAAAGAATAAAACTACCAACACGTGATCCAGAATCCTCTAACTGCAAACACCCCAAGTTCCATAAGACACATGAAAGTACTTTTGATTCATCATATTAAACATTGGATTGCCATGAAACTGTATTCCTTTAAGTTAAAATGCCTATTTCACAAGGAGTTCTCTGGAAAAGAGGCTGATGAATCATTAATATGTTCTTAACTATCAATCTCACAATCAAAAACCAAATTGTTTAGCATGTACAGCTCTTAAAATTAGAAATTTGAAAAACGTAATTTCAAAATTCTGAGATAGTGTAAATCTTTATGTCCCATGGAACCTCATTAAATAATATAACAACTGGAAAGGAATTCCTTTATCTCTGGATACTAAAGAATTAGAACACAGTAGTTCAGTTATATAGTTATATTATTCTGAGAACCTGATAAGATGATTAAAATAGAAATGAGACTTCCAGTTTTAATAAGAAGTAAAAATGGCTTTCCAGAGGAATTACAGTGGACTCAAAATCATGTAACAAAAAGCCAAAAAAACAGGAAAATAATTTGCTTAAATTGTAGTCCTTGCTCAAATCCAATAACCATATCCATTGACATAGATTCTTTCCAATTGGGCTGTGATTCAGTAATATGATTTGCCTAAACCTTGGCAGTTTTGCATAATTACCTCATGTAGTCCTTTAAAAATTCCAGGCCATCTCTGAATTGTTGTTCTCCATTCCATTTTTAAAATGAGGAAATTAAGGCTCTGAGTGTAAGCAGTAGACTTAATGTCACACGTAGCAAATGGCAGACACAGGACGGAAACCCAGACCTGACTCCAAGTCTAGTGAGTTTTCGAGTAAATGAAGTGAAAACTATTGATAACTACCTTAAGAGTGCTAGCTAGTAAATAAGTGAAACAGGATTAGGTCATGGATCTTCTGTCTATTAATCCAGCCTTCATTCTACTCTATCTCTTTCCAACACTCTTCCCCCAAGTTCACGATGATCATTTATTTCTTTGTGTCTGATCTTTTCTAATTATACCCACCACACATGTGGTTGGAATTACCCATTATTTCTTATTGTTGCCATTTTGTTGCTGATAAAATTGAGAATGTTCTATTTCTACCACCAAATGTCCTAAGTCTTTCTGTTTTACAAACATTCTGTTGTTCAAAGAACAAGCTTGAACTTAATGAGCAAATTGGCCAATGATTCCCCTTTTATTTCAAGTCATACTAATGTTTCAAAGCCAAATGGTTTTCACAAATTGCCAATATCATATTCAAATGCAGTGAGTGGTTATGTTAGCAGCATCTTGCTATCTAAACAAAGGCACTGTAATTCAATAGAGCCCGTGACATTCAAGCCCTAAGAGCATTATGCAATTTTTCATAGGGTTATGTTTAAATATGAATACTAATAAAAAAACCTTGTATGGCTGTTTAAAATGTTATAAAAATCAACACCCCATTCAAATATACTAAAATAGCATTGAAAACACAAAATGAAATTCACTAAAAAATGTATTTTAAAGGTTCAGAGTTTTTACTCAATTCACAAAGGCTGTATGGTCTCCCAAGTGTTGTGTGAATCAGTGGATATGCCAGACATGGAGCAAAGTTCCCACCCTAGGAGACTTCCAAGACTGAAGCAAGATATAAGTGGATAGAGTTCCAAGAGAGAACACGATGTGCATGTTTGAATAAAATAGATGCAGCATGACTTTTGGTTTGTTCTTTGAGAGCTCACAACTGTATGGAAAAGTCACCTGCTGCTCTCCATTGCAGTAGACACCTGCTGAAAGCACATGAGATTGAGACTGAGGCAATGGTACAAGATTTCTCCTAGAATATAGTAGCTGATAATATAGTAAGAATGAAATTATTATTCTTACATTATAAATATACAGCATGCTCACCCATGTAGGCAAACAGAGGGTAGTAAGCTATTTGTTTGTTAAGAAAAATAGGAGCACTTATTTCCTCCAGTAGTATTGTTAGATTTCTATTTACAGCCTGTAGTTTGGGCAAAGAATGGTATGTGTGTTTGTGATACCTCGCTCTTGGCAAAGGCTTAAAAATTTAAAGAGGCTTTTAAATATTTTTTAGACATGAAATTGAACTCACAAAATAAGCTTAATGGCAAGTTAGTCAGAAACACATGGATATGTTTCTTTAAATTATGTACAGATTTTCAGAATTAAGATGTGGTAAAACCTACTAGTGGTCTATTAAGCTGTCTAAGGCACTGGAAACATAATTAGAGATTTTCAAATTCAAGGATGTCCTAATGGAAATAAGAACAAATTGGCAGTTGGCATTTTGGCATTTCTCGTGTAGTTTTACAAACACTTCATTTAGCCTCCTATTGGAATAGTGAATAAGCTCCCATCAGGAAAAGACCAAAAGGTGTGAAGACAGCAAAGGAAACATGGAATAATAAGAAATCATGGGAATAGTTATATATATAAAACTATTTCCATGCTGAATTTTCATTGTTGTTGCTATTGTCTTTATGGAAAGATGTCCTATGGCTTTTCAGGTTGACCCCTCTGCTGCCATTAAGAACCATTAGTATGGAACTAGTCCTCATCTTCCTCAAAGTTTAAGTATGTGTGTTCTACCCAGTATTTTAAAATAATATGTACAGAGTCAGAGAACTGAAAATATAGTCACCAACCTTTATTTTAACAAAGCCTGTTTTATGATGTATTTGTATTTATTCTTCGCTGTATGACTGATTTTCATTTGAAGTACTCAGTCAAGTTTTCTTAGACCAGTTTTCAAGGAATTCCAACAAAAATAATGTTTAGACTTATGGAGATGATTTCTATCTTCAGGGCTTTATTTTACTCTTTAAACTAGCCATGGCATCTAAGTACAGAACCCTTAGACTTCATTCATTTATATCCCTGACTTTAAGCACAGATGCATGAAAATTTATTCAATCTTAAAACTTTTCAGTGAATAGATTTTACAGCACATTTCAACATGAAAAGAAGTGATTTCCCCCCAGCTTATTGGAAGCAATCAATGCTCACCTCATTTTCTTTACATTCTATAATTTATTCATCCTTTAATATATACATTTTCCAAGTACAAGAGTTATTTATGATTTGTGATTATTTGTGTATTCATGTTTCTACTCCTATATAGTGTTTATCTTCAAATATGCCCATTTATTTTATTTATTTGTCTAACTTAGAAAATAGAGGCCCTTTATTGAAGGACCTTTATCCACATCCCAAAGCAATTATTTAGTTTTTTCAGAGCAAGGGAGGATATTTATCTTGCTGAATATTGAAAACTTCAAAAATCCAAAGAAGTAGGAGCTTTGCTCTTGTGAATTAAAGAACACATTTGAAAGACATCCAGCTCTGTTACTTGCTTAAATTGAATATGGTTTATCTATTGCTGACAATTGGAAATTGGTTAGATGGCTGCCTCAGTTATCAAATAATACTGCCTAATAACATTGATTATTTTTGTAAATGAGTATAAAGTGCTGGAAAACTTTATATTTTCTGATAATTTAAATACCTCTAAAAGCAACCATTTATTTCAATATTGAAATGCTTAACAAACCCCTTTTGTCCCTGACAATATTGCAAAGGTTAATTTTAGCACACATCACAGTCTGTTCTAAATTGTAGACTCCAAACTCATGAAATAAAGCTTATTTTTTTTATTACTTAGCATGATTTCTGCATCCCCATATTAGTCTCATTCTGAAAACTACTAAGAATAGATTTAACACCAAATCTGGATAATCTTAAAGGTTGTATTTTTTTAAGAATGGCTCACCAAATTGTGTAATACTGGTAAATGAAGACACATTATATTGGATGAGGGTACTGTTAACCATATTCTCTCCAAAATTCATCTTAAAATGTTTCCTTATAAGTATTGTGCATTTATCATAAAAAAACCATCACTATTATTTTAAAACACTTATAAAGTGCCCATCTGAAGATGATACGCTCTTGGAGTCTTCGTAAATGATAAACAGATGCAGACATAAAGAGAAAAGCAAATTTCAGAGTGTTTTTGCAGCCATGAAACCATCATAAAAAAAAGGTTTGTGACCCCAATGTTACCTTAACATTGTCTTGAGCATTTCATATTTAATTATAGTAGATTACTCACCAATAAATAAACATAGATTTATGAGATACTTTAATGTTCTTAAAACAAATGAAAACCACCCAAGAGGAGCCTTACCAACCCTGAGGTTGTCCAGATTGCATTGGCTCGGATTAACTAGAAGATCATTCATCTCCAAGGATCATGCAATTAATCTCAGAGTGGGCGTTAAAGCAATGACTAAGCAGAAAAGGAAGCTGAAGTATAAGCCTGTAACAAAACGGGTTAGAGCTCCAGCATCAAGAAACTTATTTCCTTTTTTTGTGAATAGACCTAAAATACTTACTCCTTACTATCAACTTCTTTGGATCCTAAAATCCCACTTGTTTAGGTCAGCTATCTTTCATGACCATTACTGATATGCTCCAACAGGTGGAAAAAATAGACTTTTAAAAGAGCACATTCCGGGGCACCTGGGTGGCTCAGTCGATTCAGTGTCTGAGTTTGGCTCAGGTCATGCTCTCACAGTTCGTGGGTTCGAGCCCTGCATCAGGCTCTGTGCTCACAGCTCAGAGCCTGGAGCCTGCTTCAGGCTTCAGATTCTGTGTCTCTCTCTTCCTCTGCCTCTCCTCTCCTGCTCATGCTCTGTCTCTCAAAAATAAATAAACATTAAAAAATTTTTTAAAAAGCACATTGCATTTTAATATCTAGGAAGAAAAAAGGAACTTTTTCTTGGGAATTATCTCAGGCAGGAGTCAACAGAAATGATTTTAGGATAAATTTATGATAATCCAGGGTTTGGACATTGAGAAAGCCCAAAGACACAATTTAAAGAAGAAACATTCTGCTCCAGGGTTTATATATTTATTTAATGTCAAATAAAAGTAAGAATTCATCTTAAATTAGCTCAGGTGACACCTGTTGCAAAACATGAATTCCTTGTAGCTTAATTACTATACTCTTGATAATCCTTATGATTGCCTGTGGCTGCAAATTTTTATTTTCAATAAACATACTTACCCACCCCCACCCCCCACCAATCCACTAATATTCTCAAACCTTACATTATAAGCCAAGACTTCTTTTGAACTTGGTCCTTGGTCCGTCCTTAATGGTAGGAACTTTCTCTAACTGGGAAGAATCTTTACCCAAATTTGGCCTGCCTTTGAGGTTTTAACGTGATGTGCCATGGCTGATGGCTCATGAAAAGTGACTGCAGAGTCTATTGCTCACGTCAATGCTCCCACTGGATATTTTGCTCATTTCTTGGGAATTTAAAAGAATAACAAATAACCAACAAATCATCAAAAACTATAACATGTTACCCAATTCTTGGGACTTAGCCAACGACACTAAAATCTTGTTAAATATCACAAATGCGAATTCTCAGCCTTCCAGCTACCAAATTGCACTAAATGCTCACCAGTGACAATTCCATATCTCAGCTGTACAGAAGGGCCGCATTCATCTGGTAGTTGTCAACTATGAGGTTCTGCCGCCTCCGTAAACCCAGCTGGCCATACAGCAGGCAGGAGCTGCTGTCCCAAGACAGCAGAGAGTAGTGCCCAGTCACAAAGAGGGTGTAGATACAGATGTAATCTAGAACTGATTTGAGGTTGACACCAAATATTCCATGACAGTAGTAGGTGCTTGTCACAAGAACTTGATTCTGTATTCCATTAGAATTATTGATTAGGTGTGACTATAATATGTAACAAACTATAAGAAATGAATAATGAGAGCTGCATCAAAAACTAAAAAGATGAAATAAAAACTGCAAAATTTGGGGGCACCTGGGTGGCTCAGTTGGTTGAGCGTCCAACTTGGGCTCAGGTCCTGATCTCATGGTTTGTGGGTTTGAGCCCCACGTCGGCCTCTCTACTGGCAGCTAGGAGCCTGGAGCCTGCTTCAGATTCTGTGTCTCCCTCTCTCTGCCCTTTCCCTGCTCATGCTCTGTGTCTCTCTTTTGAAAATAGATATTTTTTTAAAAACTGCAAAGTTTTAAAATTGTACATTGAAAAGATTTACATCTACTTTCTCTCTTTTTATAATTTGAGTGCAAATGATGAAAAACAAATGGAGAAAGGATTCAGAGGAAGCCAAACTTTTACAAATATGTTTGTTTTTTCCCCGAAAGCCAATTATTTAATAGCCATCCAAGGAAAGGAGTCAGAGAGAGCCAAACAGTGGTCTTTTGCTTTTTGTTATTTGGGTTTTGTTGTTGTCTGCATTTCAACAATAGGAGAGAATAACAAAATTTTATTATACTAGTATCAGTCTCACAATCTATGGGATACAGAGGTGCCTGGGTGGCTCAGTCGGTTAAGCGTCCAACTTCTGTTCAGGTCATCATCTTGTAATTTGTGAGTTCAAGCCCTGGATCAGGCTCTGTGCTGACATCTTGAAGCCTGGGGCCTGCTTCAGATTCTGTGTCTTCCTCTCTCTCTCTCTCTGTCCCTACCCTGCTCACTCTCTGTGTCTTTCTCACTTATATGTGGAACTTGAGAAACTTAATAGAAGATCATGGGAGAAGGGAAGGGGAAAAAATAGTTGCAAACGGAGAGGGAAGCAAACCCATAAAAGACCCTTAAATACAGAGAACAAACTTAGGGTTGATGGAGGGGAAGAAGAGGGGAAAATAAGTGATGGACACTAAGAGGGCACTTGTTGGGATGAGCACTGGGTGTTGTATGTAAGCAATGAACCACAGGAATCTACCACTGAAACCAAGAGCACACTGTACACACTGTATGTTAGCTAACGTGACAATAAATTATATTTTTAAAAAAGAAAAAGAAAAACAATAAGCCAGTGGGGGGGTGAAGACCTCAGTTTAAGAAAAAATTATAGTCTGTGGGATACAGTCTTTCTTTGGCTCATTTCTGAAATAGCAATGAAGTATGACGTGAACCTGGTATTCATTAAATATTAATAAGTATTTACTTAGCTGCTTTTCTAGGACTGCCCATCCTATGAGAGAACCTTTATAGTTAACTTAAATCCAAATATCAAAATGTTAACTAATTCTGTTTCACTGTATAGATATTTAAACAATAGGTTCTATATTATAGTTGACAAGTGGAGACATTTTGTAGAATTTGGGCTGAACAACTATAAATGTTACAGACAACTCCTTGAGAATCTGTGATGTATGTACACAAGCTTCTTACTTACTAAACTCTAACATAATGTATGTTTTAAAGCAGTTTTAATTTGAACCCTCTTTTTGCACGTGATCAAAAAATAAAAGATAAGTCATATGATTATATTGGGAGCAACTTAGTTTGGCATATACCTTCAAAGAGTTCCCTAAAATGATTGGAAGCCTGATAAATAAAATCATTCATCCTATAAATATGTTCAGTTATAAGTCAGAATAAATAATGGAATATCAGTCCCCTATGACTTTTCAAAGAAAAACAGGCTGGGCTAAGAGTCAACATCCACATAACATGACGTTTATTGCCTTCTATTACATATTATATATAATATAATATTATGTTACATACATAATTTTAGGCATTTCTAAAGGATGTTTATATTTAAAACTTTTAAAATTGAAATCAATAAAATATGTGGATAAACAAAATACATATTTTTCTAGATTTCAACTAGATTGTTTTCATATTATAGTTCAAATGTATGAAAATATTGCTGGGAAAGGAGCATCTGTGTCTTTTCACATATAACTTTTTTTGATTATTTTCTAGGAAGGCAGACTAAACACGCAGTTCTGACATAGTGCAGCATCCCATTTTGATTTCTGGTGAGCTCAGAAGCCTTTGTGGGCTAAAAAAAAGTCTCTGAAAAGGGCAAAACTTTCTGACCTCAGGAGGTTCTGATAGGAAGAACTGAAGCAATGAACACCAAGAGTACAGAAAACATTGGCATAAATTCCCCAAAGTTCTGTAACCACATCGGTGTGGGCGCATAGAGAAAGGCATAATTTCATTCTTAAAGAATCTCCCTGTTTTCACATTCTTTCATTTCTGTTAAAGCTGATCTTGCAGATGATACAGTCCAGATGAATTTCTGCTTAATAGGAACTCTTGTTCACAAATTGACACTGAAAATGTATTCACCATATATGTAAAAATAAAATGGTGAGGACCCATCTTATTTTCCAATTTGGCTTAGAATTTATCAGATCATTTTTAGGAAAAGCACATTTTTGGTTCACACAAGTGTTGGATAAAGAAAAGAGGTATGAACTTAAAAAATTATTATGCATTTCTTTTTGAAACTTGGCTGTCTTTGGTTACTTTATTATTCTGTATCTGTTATCAATAAATTCAGCTAATGTCTCCAGAAAGGAATTTAAGGTACTTATGTTTTAATAGTCTGCGTAGACAAGTTAGTCTTGTATCTTCACTGCTCCCAGCTAGGGATCTAGCTGGACAGTTTTATTTCTTGGATCACATTATCCCCAGAAAGAGAAGATTTCTTTATTGAAAATAGCATAAAGAAACTGACAAAGCAATATAATTGTGACAAAGGAAACGTAAGTCTAATAAAACACCTTGTCCTACTAAAAATTTGTGTTTATGAATAGAATTGTCATTGAACTGTTTAGATTAAATCTTGTGGTGTCACCATCTTGGTTTGCATGATTTTAGCTCTGAACATATTGTCTATTCATACTTTCATTTGATTTTGTGTATTAAGTAACTACTATATGCCAGAATCCCTGCCAGATCTAGAAGTGAAAATGATAAGGAAGATACACAAATATATATGAGACTCATTTGAGAGTTCATAATTTAATGGGAGAGTTGATTGTAAACAAACAGTGGCAAAATAGATGACGGGTATGATGCTCTAGAAACAAAAGGGGTAAATTGTAATTGGCTCTTTTAGAACAAATAGAACATTTCCAGCTAAAGAAGCTTTCCTTTGAGGAGCAGCCTCCAAGGCATAAAAACAAGAGCATGCTATGACCAACTAATCATGAGATATGGGGTGTGGCTAACACAGAAGCAAACTAGGGAAAGAAATGATGCCCTATAAAATTTGGGAGTACAGGCACTAGGGAGATTTAAAAACAAGAGACTAACAGGAACAACAGACCAGCACCCTGTGCTATAAGAAAATAACCTGTCAACAAGGTGGAAAACATCTAGAAGCAAAAAAAAAAAAAAAAATCAATGTCCCTAGTTTTGCAAAAATACATTCTAGAGATAAGAGGCTTGAACTAAAAGAGAATGAAGAGAGAATAACACATTTGAGGGATATGTGAGAGGTAAAATTTTCATAATTTTACTAAAGCAGATGGACTTGAGTGGGCTATGGACTTCCACCAAAAGTCTTAAGAGAATTACGTTTCCCTGAGGTTTTATCCTACTCAGATTAAGGCTGTTTTGTTTTCAAAGGTGACTTGATTCACTCAACTATTTTACATCTTTACAGAAATCATCATCATTATCATTATGTAAAGGGTTATAATTTCACAATTCTTTCCATTTTCTAAGTACTTATATATCATTTATTCCTCACACCTATGCCAAAAAGTGAGAATAACAGGAACAATCCATTTTAATTTGTTAATGAAGCAGCCAAAGCACATAAAGTACTTCATTTAAGGCCACATAGCTAAAATAGCCAAGTCTAAAATGCACATTTTCTGATAACCACTTCAGAGTATTTATTTATTTACTTACTTATTTTTGAGAGAAACAGCACAAGCAGGAGAGAGGGGCAGAGAGAGAGAGAGCATCTCAGCAAGCTCCTCACTCATTGCAGAGCCCACTGCAAGTCAATCCTATGACCCTGGGATCATGAGTTGAGCAGAAATTAAGAGTCGGACGCTCAGTGGACTGAGCCACCCAAGTGCCCCTGATTTTTGATATTTAATTTAATGACACACATATTTTAAAGCACACAGTTTTTTTTTAATATGGTCTTGAGAGTTTACGTAACATTAGGAATAGATAATGGCTTAATGGTTTGACAGAGAATCAGACTCAGATCTAATTGAGACCTAAAGTCCAAGGTTACAGAATCCATACTTTACTGTTTCCTTGCTTGCCTGCTGGAGAATTATTAGGGAAGCCTTCACGAAGAAAGCAGCCTTGGAAATGTATCTTGAAAGATGTATAAAATCACAAGTGATTTTCAGACCACTTAACAAGTACAGTATATTACTCCATGTATGAATCAAAAATGTCAAATATACTTACATAACGAATACAACTGTTTACCATGTGTTGTGATAGTGAAAATCATCCATGATCTGAGTGATTTATGAAATATTTGATGAGTTTTAAATTTTTTCCTAGTGTTCATTTATTTTGGAAAGAGAGAAACAGGGCACGAGCAGGGGAGGTACAGAGAGAGAGGGAGACACAGAATTTGAAGGAGGCTCCAGGCTCCAAGCTGTCAGTACAGAGCTCAACTCAGGGCTCAAACCCACGAACAATGAGATCATGACCTGAGCCCAGGTCAGATGCTTAACTGACTGAGCCACCCAGGTACCCCTGAAATATTTGATGATTTTTAGAAATCACAGATATTGTCTGTTTAGACAGATTCACACACCTATACCCAGATATGTGCATACTCAAGAAAAACTGTCCAGTAAACATTCTGTGTAATTCCTCAAGGCTCTTGCAGCTAAAAAGTACCAACATAGCTTGCAGGAACCTGAATGCATTTGATTAAGGGTGACCGAGGTATATTGAAGAAAATTCTCCTTCTCATCCACCACCACCCCTACCCCCCAGCACAGCAGAAAGACAAATCTGCCAGTATTACTTCTGCCTTAAGTATTTTTACTCCTCAGTACTTTTAATCACCTTCTACCACTACTGCTTTCCCTAAAAATGCCCTGAAGATAAGGAAAAGGCTTATATACAATCATTGATCATGTATTTCCTTTTCTACCTCAATATGAACTTCTGGTACACAGGAAGATTGTTCACTTTGCTCAGAAAATAAAAACCAAAACCATTGCTATCAAATAGCATTTATCCCTTTAAAACATTTTTCTATTTCAGTTGGCCTTTTTATTTCAAAGTCATCTTATTTGATTCTTAAATATTCAAATGAATACTCATTTTCAGGAAGATTGAGTAAGACAGAGTTCATTCCTTCAGAAATTGTCACAATTTTTTTAATTTTTAGCTCATTTTGTTAAGTCCTTCCTAGGACCTTCTCTCCCCATTAATTGCATTACACATACTATTTGCTGCCCTTGTTACACCCTCTTAATTTGGAAGTTTCATCATACTACCCAATGGCCCTTTATTTGGATAGAGTTCCACTAAAAGCAAAATTTAATAGATTACAACAAAAGCCACAGTCATTCAAAATCAAGGTGGGGGGGAGGGTGGAATCAGGCTTCTGATACAGTGTAGTGCCACTTCAAAAGCTCCAAGACTGGGCCAAGATGAGCCAGGATCATATTTCATTACTTTAAAAGAAGACTACACTCCCAACTCCACCAAATAAGGCATCATTCATGCCTGCTATAGAAGATAAATTAAGGCAAAAAAAGGTTTTTTGCCATCTTTCAATTTTTCACAATCATCCAAAGTCCCTCCCTCTTTTCCTCCATTTCCCCTTTCCTACGCTTTCCCTCCCGACTGCTCATTCTCCACTCTCAGAAACTTTTTGTGAGGCCACTGTTTCTCAGTTTGGGCCTGGGTCCACATTCCCCACCTCAGTAAAACGTCAGAGCCTTCAAATCTCTGAAACTGTTCTAGAATTTAAATTCCTTCTTAATATAGAAGATATTAGGATACCTCTTCATTGCAACCTGGACTTCTAACTTCTCTTCCTGAAGCAGCCTTATGGATACATTAGTTATTTGACATTGGCTTGGTCCCATAGATGATCTTCTAGAGCATAGTAAGTCAAATTATTTCCCCGAGACTACGATGTAGCTCTCTGGAGTGGGCTGTTGCCACTTGAAGCTAATATTGGAACAGATGTGGCTTACTGGCTGAGGATTCCATAATAATAAGTAGCACTCATTAAGACAAGTTGTTTGAAATACTGGGTAATCATGGCATGCTTGCATATGTGAAAATAACATCAAAGCATCTCTATATATCTGTGCTTTTCCCAAATAGAATGATAGGCATGAAATCAAGAAAAGAGAATATTATTTATATTTCATTTAAGTTTTTCAATAAATATTTATTGAGTATCTACTGCATACAGGTTCTTGCCAAAAACAAAAACAAAAAAAAAAACAAAACCTTACCCCCTTACCCCACTCTTTGGAGCAATGGTTTGGAGCAATGGTAGCAATGCTTACCTGTGTGCCTGGTATGTGACCCTCATATACTTCAAAGTTCTCTGTGTACAAAATTGTGCAAATTAATCAGAAACCTACTACTAGAAACTCCAGTATTATCTTCTGGATATTATTTTGTTCACCAACAAAATAACCTGTTCTGAGAGTTATTTCTTTTGAAATATCTTTATAGGGAATCAAAATTAAAGTTGACTTTCTACAAAGATAAGTTCATCATTTTTGCACTTATTACTACATGTTCTTCCTAATATCACAAAAAGTAAAAGTATTGTTCAGTTCACCTTGACATATTAAAAAAGCACCTAGAAATATGGATAAAAATTCAGTAGACAGTACATCGTGATACACTTAGGGACCCAATCAAAACAATGGAAAGAAATGAACTAGTTAGTAGCAAAGAAGTAGGAAATTAGGATAATATCAACGTTGGGAGAGAGTCCACATATAAAAGGTTGAGTTTCCAAAGAATGGAAATAATTCTTTAATTTTTCTGCATTAATCACATGATTATTAAAGGACTGTATTCTTTTTTCTCACACCACTTTGAAAGTTTGCGAAGAAAAAAGAGGATGCAAATGTTAATTTGGCATATGGAAAATATGTTTGATTAGAAAAAGTTAAAAGTCATATACCCTAGCAGATTCTGTTAATTTTAAAGTTTCAAGCATCTGAGGCTCCTGGGTAGCCCAGTTGGTTAAATGTAACTTTGGGTCGGGTCATGATTTCACAGTTTATAGGTTCAAGCCTGTGTCAGGTTGAATCCCTATGTCAGGTTCAAGGTCTGCATGGTCTGCATGGGTTCAAGCCCTGTGTTGGGCTCTGCGCTGACAGCTCAGAGAGCCTGGAGTCTACTTCAGATTCTCTACCTCCTTTGCTTTCTGTCTGCCCCACCTCCCCATGCACATGTGAGCTCTCTCTCTCTCTCTCAAAAATGAATAAACATTTTTAAAAATTGAATTGATATTTTAAATCCACAAGAAAAAATAGAACTTTTCCATTTATTGTGCAAAAGAACCTACAAATAAATATGTAGTTATATTTATACACAAACATGCACACACATTTGCTTTACATGTGCCCATCTCCTCAGCTCTCCTCTCCCACCCTAACACACATCAATGCAGTGATAAAAGGTATACAGTGAAAGCTGTAAAATGAGATATGGTAAAATCTTACTAATCTTGTTTAATTATAGGGCCAATATTTCTAGGTTAGTGAACATTCAATTGCTAAAATATTCTAGAGAAATTAAGTCAGTTGTATTCCACTCAAGTCTATGTGACCACTACTGAGGAAGTAATTACAAGGAGCTATCTTGCTGGTTATAGAAATGCATGTGGACAGCATTTCTAATTAAGAACAGATACTTGCACCAACAGAGTATGATGAAAAGTACTTAAAACAGTTTGCATTATCTGCCATAGGGAAAATACACCACTTATGACCTTATTTGCATGATGAATAAAATTTCTTATAAATTTTCATGTAGTATAGGCAAAGTGAGATTTTTCTGTTTTCCATACTAGTTAAGAAATCAGTAGTTTGAGGGGTGCCTGGGTGGCTCACTTGGTTAAGTATCTGACTCTTGATACTCAGTTCAGGTCTTGATCTCAGGGTCATGGGTTCAAGCCCCATGTTGAGCTCCATGTGTGGAGCCTACTTAAAAAAAAAATCAATCTAAAAATATTTTTTAAATACTGTAGCAAGGTGAAAACATTTGAAAATGAGGCACATAAAAAAGTGAGCTTTACATCGGTAATCAATAAATAGCTGAAAATATCAAATTATAGCTATAGATGTGTGTGATATCTCTACTAAAAATATCATTGAGTAACACATGCTAAAAAGGAGATTTGATAGTTTTTTTTTCCCTCTGTGATATAATTCCAGATTAGAGTTTCATTTTTCCCCCCAATAGAACAATGAAAAAGCAAAGAAAGAATGGGCTGTGGTACAATGAGAACTAGACATCAGGATCAACTAGTGCATAAAATGATGAAAGAGATTAGAATAATATCAATGTTTCTTGTATAATCCATCACTGCAAATGTGTCAGCAAGTATGAGGCCATCCCCTTCTGTCAGTACAACCAAGTAGACAATGTGGGTTAGAGAGGAAGTACAGCACAGTCAAACATGGCTATCAACACTTCTTTTACTGTTTCAGAAGAACAAAATTCTGAGACAAGTTCTTGGAACAATTGGATATTTATCCAAATGAAAATCAAATGATAAATGCCAAGAGAATATTCTTTCTTTGGAATTCTTTCAGTTCTTCAGCTTAACCAGCTGGAATGAATTTTCAAGTAGCGTTTTGCTCAGCCTTTTGAAATGAAGGACTTTTCTGTTAATTGGAAAGCTATATCTCATCAAAGATGAAGACAGTGCTCTTGGTTTAGTGATTCTCTTTTTAAAAAAAATAAAAAACAGAGAGAGAGAGGCATTTGGTGGATATTTACCCTAAACAAATTCCAGAACATGTATTTCAAGTGTGAAAGACTGAACTGTGAGCCTATATACATACCTAACTAAAGAAAAATGGGGACAATTCAAATACCAGTGTTGTTCTAAGCTCTGAATGAAAACTCAATATTATACTGTGCTCCCTCCTGAGAGGAATATGTAAGGACACAAAAAAATTTTTAGACATTATTAACTCTCAGAATCAAATATTGATACAACTGAGGTTTTTGGTTTTCTAAGGTAAATGAATTGTGTAAGTCAACAAATTTAAGGATTCTTTTTTGTGTTACTTTAACATGTTTTGAGGACAGGAATAGCATGATTGTCAACTCAGAAAGATTTAGAGCAAGAAAATGAAATTAACCAGGAAAAAAAATGTTTAAGACTCAGATTTTCAAAGCAACCTACACTTTAGGCAGTACTTGAAACTTAATTGTTGATTAATGACATATTAAATACATATTTAAAATGTAAATAGACACAGAATCAAGCAAACTTGATTTCAAATTGATTTCACATTCAAAAGAATGTGAAAAGTTTTACAAAGGAATTAATTATAATGTAAACCTACAGAAATAATTTTTCCAGACTTAGTTCTAAAGGGAATCACTGTAGTCTGAATCACAGTTGTGTATTCTGCTTTATAATAACTTTATAAGAAAGCTTACTTGTGATACTATTTATATACTTCAGGTCTGGCAATATGTGTGTGATAGGAATTATCAAAGAGGTTATTTTACTGGTTTTTTTAAATATTTAAATTGCTGCAATAGATTTTTTAAAGAATGATGTGAAAGCAATATTTGATATAAAAATTCTGTAGACTCAGGCATATTTTTACCTTGAGATATAAGCTGATGGTCTATAGCAGTACCCAGCATGAACCTTGGATGGGCAATGAGGCAAGAATGATCAAAAGGATAAACACATCAACTTTTTAAAAATAGTCATTAATACTTTGAGAAGACTCATCTAAACTGAAAATTTCAGGAAGAACATTTAGCAGTGCAACTAGGCAGGCTTCAGTGATTTTTGAAATAGTGGAGCCAGCCACACCATTGTCTAAATTTCTATAGAAAGCAATATACACATTAATCCCCCATTATAAGTTTATAAACTATATAAAACAAAATATTATACGCAGAGTGATTTTTTTTCCTTAAGAGACTAGTTAATATTCATTCCACAAAGTAGCCATGAATTTTATGGCCGAAGTAATAAACTAAATTTGACTGAGTTTAAGAGGTAAAATTTACCAGCACACCATTTGACAACAAGTCAAAATCAGAATAAGTTTACATGCTTATCCAACAGGTACAATTTTATAAGACCCAAGATCTAGTTCAAAACACATTATACAAACATGCTTAGATCAAGAAATTTTCAACATTTAAATTAATGTGCTTGATTTAGTTTCCAAGAGTTTTGTAATCTAACTTATTGTGGTGGATAGAAATTTCAAAGTCAAGAGATTTTGCATTGAAAAAAACACCAAACAAACAAAAGACACTGCAATTATTAATTACAAATGAATTTTAAACAAAAGGTAGTTGATTCAAGAGAAATAAGCTTACATAAAAGAATATGAAACTTAAGGTAGTTATGTACGGGAAATAGTTATAGAAATTATAATGCTCTGCTATTTTTTTATTATTATAAAATAAAATATAGGCTACCTTTTACCTATACGATGAGTAGATTGTAAATACTGCAAATAGTAAAAAATCCTTGGGTACTTTCTCCTTTGCACTTTTAACTGTTCTTTTAACACTGATGATTTACAACTGGAAGACATTGTAGTATGCATAGTATGCAATACCCAGTATCTTTAACAGTTTCTTTGGGACTCTAGCTAATGTCTCTCTTGAGTGCAAGGAGTCCTGGCTAAGGTTCTGGTCAACAGAAGCAATGAGATGAAATGGAGTTATCTTGGGTGAAAGGGCCATGGAAATTTCTGTCAGCACATGGAGCTAAAATTCGAAATTTCAGATTCTGCATCTTCAGTCAGGGATGAAATTACTTAAACGATAGAGGAAAAAATCTGTCAAGGCATACTGAAAATAATCAGTTGCTAAAGAAAGTAATTAATTTCATAAAAGAAAGTTTATTGTGCTAAAGTAGATCAAGAAAATAAAGGTTCTAAAACTTTGTGATTGTAGATATTTATGATGTCTGCTATAAAACACAATGATTTATATTAGGACTGCATTCATTCCTTACTGGGGTTTTTAAACTGAAATTAATAGAGTTTCTCTTTCTCTCTTTTGATATTAAGTGTAACAAAATATAAACATCTCTGATAATTCTATTAGGATTTCAGAAATGTAGCAGTGGTAGTTTAAGGTAAAATAAAGTTTCTAAATTAGCCATAAATGGCATAATATGTAAATAATTTCCAAAACTCACAATACTACATCCTACCTTTTTGTGACTGGGAAGGTGATGGAAAAATAAATAATCCGTAGCAGTAAGAAAGAAGGAAGAGAGGAAAGAATGAGATGACTGGATGGTGTTGGCATAAAACATCTATTTCAAAATGCTGTTAGGATCTGATGAGCAACTTGCTGCTCAGAGTTCAAATTTCAAGAGGTTAAGAAAGCATATTCTAAAACATAATTTCTATAAAATTCTCTGTTGTGTTAAGTTAGTCCACACCCTACCCTTGCCTCCCTTATTTTTACTCAGTAGTTTAAGTGTGAACTAAATCCAGGATGCTATGCCACCGTGTGCTCTGTTGAGATGTGATGTGGGGACAGAAGAGCACTGTGGTTAAGAGCCTCATTTTCCTCACTGTTAGATGGAGGTGGTAGTAGAGTTTATAGATATGGCGCTGTCACTTAGAGGTACGTGTAAGTGTCTGGTATGTGTAAGTGTCCATTAAACTTTAATTATCATTACTCTTACTATTTTTAGAAACAGACTGGTATGTCATCTTCACTGTGGTTACTGCATCCAGCAAGTAATTGGGAGTTTACTGGGCAAAAAGGGTAGACGTATAAATAACCTGGCGTAGGAAAAGGTGAGAGAGTGAGGAAGATTCCCTGGAAGGAATGACATGTGGGCAGAGAATTAAACGTAAAATCTGATTTAGAGCAAGGGATGGTAGAGAATGCATTCTACTAAATGTACCAAACACATGGGGTCAGTAAACCGTGCGTTCTGGTGAGTGAAGTGCAGGGGTGAGTAAGAAGAGGAGTATGAGGCCATTGAAGAAACTTGGGTTTACCTGCTTTCACCTTCTAAAATTTATACTCAGTGTCTTACAGTCAGGGCAATCTTGTTTCTGAATTCCAAAAAAGAATGTGACACATATAGATTGCCTCTCATATATTACCTTTTAGAATGATGGGGAAATGCTACCTTGGTCTTAGTATGTTTTCATGATCAGAGCTATCTTTGCAAAAACCGTTCAAGGTAATTTCCCAAATTAACAGCATTTGGTAGGGTCTGTAATGCTATGCCAAATTATTTTTATGTGAATAATTAATCAGAAGCATCTTGGAAGTTAAATAGAAATACAATTAAATTAATTCAGGTATTAAATCACAGAGTAAATAATGCAGGTAGCTTTACACTTCAATTTGGATAATTTAAGTGCCTGTTTTTTAAAAGCTACCCATTCTTTTATATTTTCACTATATTTGTTATAAACTCCTAGATTAAAATAATAGCAAGGAAATGAGTATTTTAATTTATTTTTTAAAAAACAAACAAAACACAAAAGGTTTGAATGCATTTCTCAAGTTAATTCTACTTGGTAATAATACAGCTGACAAGGAATTTGGCCTTCTGACTTTCAATCCTGTTCTTTACCAGTGGGTCAGGCTGTCCTGTGTTTGTATAGCCCACAATTCAAAAGCCTTTAAGTATATATCTACCTACTAGATCATAATTGCTGGAGAAGTTATACTGTAGCAATTTCCCCCTCTGCAAAATTTCCCCAGTGATATATTAACTAAAAAGATGAATATTTGGAATTTCCATCCTCTCTATATAAAAATCAGGTCAATTCTAGATTTAAAAATCATCAGATTATCCCCATTTTCACACCACTGGTGCTTTTTTAAGGTATAAAGCCATGCATTTCTAGTTGAACTTCATTCCATACCCAATAAAGAGAAAAGACCTAGAAATAAACTTTATATTTTAAGGGGATATTTACCTAATTGGTTTTAGTTATAGAAAACTAAAACACCAATAAAAACTATTGGTTTTAGTTATATTTAAACCTCAGTCTAGAGTGTGGGATACATTTTTAGCTTTTGGAGAAAATTTTTAACAACTTGCCTTGGAAGGGGAGCTCCATAAAGCTCAATGGCTCCCCTTAGTGATGTCTTGCAAGAAATTCACCAAGAAGCCGCTTTCATAAAGACCTCTGCACAGACATCTCTAAACATTCAGAAAACTGTGAATTAATATTCGTATAAATTTCACTTATAACCTTATTACATTTTAAAAAATAATTGAGAATTTTCCATAGTATTCATTATTCACTTGGAACTTAAATATGTAATACATAATTTAGGAAAAATAATTCAGGACCATTCCCTTCTCTATTCATTCTTTTTTACATTTCTATTTGAACAGGCTTTTAAAAAACAATCTGCAACTAATTTTCATTTTGTATCTAGGTGTCTATTCCAAATACACCTAACCAGAAAACTTGCCTTGAAAAATTAGTAGCTACAGTACGTGAAAAAAAAAAACATACTTTATATATAAGAAATTAAATGAGAAACCATGTGATGTGAAATAATTTCTAAGAGTATACGTTTAGAAAACGTGGATCTCCTCTCAGTCTACAGCTATGTTTTTTTTCTAATTTTTAAAAATATTTTATTATTTATTTTTGAGACTGAGAGAGACAGCATGAGCCAGAGAGGGGCAGAGAGAGAGGGAGACACAGAGTCTGAAGCAGGCTCCGGGCTCCGAGCTGTCAGCCCAGAGCCGGACACAAGGCTCAAACTCACTAACTGCAAGATCATGACCTGAGCCGAAGGCAGACACTTAACCAACTGAGTCACCCAGGTGCCCCTACGGCCATGGTTCTTAATTGTGGCTGCACATCAGAATAAACTAGGGGTGAACTTATTATTCACTATAGGTTCTGGGCCCATCATAGGACCTACTGAATCATAATCTCCAGGTGGGGCCTAGGAATATGTATTTTTCAAACTCATCTATTCTTGGAAAACTGGACTGCAGAAGGCCCTAGGAAGTGCTTAGATAAATGACTCTATATTTCTGTATTAATAAGAAATAATTTCATTACCACAAAAATATCAATCATGTATTCAATTACATGATACTGGTTTGCAATGAAATCTTAAATTATATGTGGCTAGATGGTATGCACAGGGATTTTAGCTACTCTTTTAAAGCTTAAGGCTCAAAAATAAATACCTGTCACTGCCTCCACTCCCTCTGTGGATTCTAATTACTTTCAAAAGTGTCCCTGAAATAAGAATTAATGTCACATGTCAGAATATTCCATTGGTCTTTTGTAAACTAGTCACGGAAACATCCAAGTTCTGCCTTGCTCTCAGATTCTGATTCTTGCCCTTTTCCAGTTTTCAGTATCACTGATCCTCAGGACAAACTCCCAACATGGCAATTGAGTCCTGTATATCGTTCCAGCTTCTCTGAGTAATGTCCTATATATAGACTCTGATCAAACCAAGGGAGTCTACTTTTTCAGCTCCCCAGATCCACCATGTCCTTGCATGCCTTCATTGACAATATTGTTCACTGCCTGACATGCCCTTTTACCCTCCGAGACCTGGCAAATCTTCATTCATTCTTTAAGGCTCAGCTGAAACATCACCCCGTCTAGGGAATTTTTTTCAATCTCCATTGGCAGAGTTCAGTGCTTTCCTTGTGTGCTCCCAGTAGGATCTTGTTCATGCCTCACTCTATTTTAGCATTAGCTTGTAACTATAATTGTTATGCCCGTATCCATATCTCATTTGTATCCCCAAGTTTTAGTGCACTTTTTGGCATGGAGTAGAGGCTTAATTCACATTTGTGTAATGAGTTAATAACATTAGCTTTTATTTCTCCCATGATTAATGTGTGCCAGGCCCTATGCTAAGTGCTTTATAAGTTATCTCACGTAATCTTTACAACATTTAGCAGGTAGTAATGATTATCCATATGTTAAATATCAGAGAACTAATCCTGACAGATATCAAAAAATTGCCAAAAGCCACACAACTCATTGGTGACAGGCCTAGAATTTGAACACTGTGTTTTTCTGACTTTAAAAACAGCATTGTTAGACAAGTATTTGCATAATATTGCTTCTCTGCAAAGGCTCAGAGTATACTTGATTGCTAATAGTAATTTCTCTTGGACAGTGTCTATCTAACACCACCCTCATACCTGGAACATCAAGGGATGATGACCATTCTTTTAATCATTAGAACACCCTGCAATCCAATTCCGATGCCTGTGTGTTTGTGTGTGTGTGTGTGTGTATGTATGTGTGTGTGTACACATGCATAAGTGGTGAATGGCAAAACACAAACATATTGTGATAACTGGAATGCCTAGGTTGCAAAATTATCCAAAAAAAAGTATAAAAATAACTATTGGTCACATCAGTAAAAAGTCATCAGAATAGAAAAACGTCCCCTTTAATGAAAACCTTACAAAATTTCCCCAATTGCACATGATTTTTAATGGACTGCAGCCACTTTTCTGCATTTGTATTTTATTTCTTGGACAAGAAGAAAATATATTATTTATGCAAAAGGGTAGTTAGTGTTTCCAACCACTAACACATGGCATGTAAAAAATAATAATCCCATTTTTCTATTGTGCAATCACCCTCTGTTGGGCAACAACAATGTACAATGTGCTAGTTTCCTGTTGCTTTACTAGAGCCTCCCCTTACACTCACCGCCCAGACTAAATAGTTATTCCTTGGATAATAAAACTATAATACTGAGTTTCAAGCTACTTCCAAAAATGTTTCTGCCTGTCTTAAGAAATAATCATATCAGTTTGCTAATAAGCAGAAATGCACTGTAAGTTGAGTATGTTGTCACTCGTGGCTAAAAACCGTATAAATCAATCTGTAACCAAGAAAGAAACAATATATTTCTTATGTGTCCGGGACATTATGGTTAAGATCACAGCTGTAAGATGTTGGACCATCATCAAGAAAACAATGTCAAACACTGAACTTTTGGATAATTTCCATAAAAATTTTGTTTGGGGTCAGTAGTTTTTATGGAATTCTGGAATGATTTTCACCGACGATTTTTTTACAGTTGAACTTGAACACCTCCAAAATGCTCCTCAAATGGAAATATTATGTAATCTAACCTTTGCAGCCATGTCCTTCTGAAAACCAGGCACATATCATGAAAACCAGCACTTCTCTCTTTCAGTTTGTACAGTTTTCATGAAAATTACATTAGGCAACATATTCAAGAAGGTAAACTTACTCTTCAGTTTTCTCTGTTATGTTACCAAGTTCACGTTAACACTTCAAAGGTGTAATAATTAAAGCCAGAACGAGGGGGGGGGGGAAACCCTGGATTCCTTCCACAGAAACTTTATAAATCCAACAATATTCTTTTAAGTGAAAAGAATAATGGAATTGGTTTATCAGCGTACCACTAGCTCAGCTCTAGGCATAATACTCAACTCTTTAACATTTTTTGTTCATATCCAAAACAATTTGACTGCCTTACAGTGGTCTGAATTTTTGTTAACTGTCTACTTAGAGTTTAGAATTTGGAGGTGCACTATGTCGAGCCCAACGAGGCAGGTTTTCATAAAGCAGTTGGAAGGTTTTATAAATATAGTCTCCGACAAAGCTAGTTGTGGCATAAAATCATTAATCCAAGGAGACTGTGTTGGCTAAGGATACATATGCAGTATTATTAATACTGCTCCCTAGGATTCTGTAACCAGAGCTCAAGAAAAAGAAAGCCAAACCACTGAATTCAATATTTGTAGCCGATTTCAGGACATGAAAATATTTTGGTTCTCTCATGCAAATAAAGTCTCCAGAATATTTTTGTCCAACATGATTCTTTACAGACAGATACTAATTTCAAATTTTATACATCTCAGTTGTAGGGATATGCATTATTAGAATTTGTCCCACATCAAGGAGTTAGTAGTTTCCTAGTTTTCATTTCCTATGATTTTGATTTAATTCAGTACTTTCTCATTGGGATATAGGTAGTAATGGACGTTACTAAAACCATTCCCTCAGAAATTATTTTGCACTTTAGAATGTGTGTGTGTGTATAATGTTTACATGATAATAGTTAATTTGCTGTCTAGAAATAAACAAAAACAGTCTATCCAATTTGGTGCAAGTCTCATGCACTTTGCTCAGATTACTTTCTCCCCCTAAAACTCTTAGCAATTTTCCAATACCAACAGAATGAAACTCAGTTCTCTGCCCTGGCTCTAGGTTCCCTTGCAGTATGTCTTTCCACATCCAAACCTTAAAATCGTGTTGACTCGCTTTTTAAAATGCTCCATACTGTGACTCTTAACTAAATCTATATTTCAAACCCAGTTCAAGAGCAGAGACCTCCATGGAATCCAGTGCATATCCAATAAATATTTGCTCATTTGATTGATAGAGACACAATGTTCCTGCTTTTGTAGCTTATACCATAGGGTTATTGACAAGTTATAGTTACCACCACCCCTGCATGTAATTGCAAAGGAAGTTAATTTCAACATATAAACATTTGTGTTGAAATAAGGTACTGTTATCCTGGGATTTGCATATTTGTTATGCAAACCAGTTCTCTTTTAATAGATGGCATGCAGTTATATCAGCAAACTGCAAATATGTAACTGCTGCTTGGAAAATTTTTAATACAAAATAGTGGCTTAAATAGGAGCCAGATAACAAAATACAATTAAAATTTCTTATATGGCAAGAAATGTACTCAAAATGTTATATTAAGTATTCACAACTATCATGTAAAATAGTTATCAAACTTTAACTATAGAGCCCTCTACTATTCAGAACTACCACATATCCATTGCTTCCTTATGTTTTGTGCTTCCTGCTTACATTTCTTAAAATATAAGACAGACATAATAAAATGTAGTTGAGTGATTTAAATAGTAGATATTTAGGGGGTGCCTGGGGGCTCAGTCAGTTGAGTGTTCAACATCAGTTTAAGTCATGATCTCCCGGTTTGTGAGTTCAGGCTCTGCGTCAGACTTTGTGCTCACAGCTCAGAGCCTGGAATCTGTTTCAGATTCTGTGTCTCTCTCCCTCTCTATCCCTCCTCCCCTCACACACACACACACACACACACACACACACTCCCTCTCTCTCTCTCAAAAATAAATAATAAAGCAAAAAAAATTAAATAGTAGATATTTGGCATCTATGGGTATGATAGGCAACAGAAAAATTTAACTCATTTTTTAAAACTTAGAATAACCAAAGAGTGCATAATTGAATATATTTTTAAAGGTGTATTCTTTCATTTTAGGAAAAAAAGAAAGGGAGAGGAAAAGAAAAAAACTTAATAAAGAAGAAAGTAAGGACGCAATACCTGATAACAAAGGTCTGGAACCCAGCAGAGAAACTCCAGAACAGCGAGAAAACAAAGACAAACAGCAGCAGAAGAAGCGAAGGGTCCAAGACAAACAACAGAAATCGGTATCAGTCAGCACTGTACATTAGAGGGTCCCATGAGATTGTTGTAAACTCATGATGCTGCTATCTCAACCAGATGCCCAGGACAGGTGCTCTAGCCATCACGACCACAAATGGACAACGTGTCAGTTACTGCTCAGTCTAAACAACATTCCAAATAGTTGCTATAATCTTCATACAAGCATAGTTAACAACAAAGAGTCAAAAGTTCAAAGAAGGGATGTTTTCAAATGGTTATCTTACTTGCTTCTGTGCATTTCTGAGAGACAAGAAATCTTGTACATAACTATCAATAGGCTATAAGATGTAACACCATAATGATGACATCTGGAGAAGCAACATCTTTTCCCTATAAAAATAATTGTTCAAGCTATTGCTTTAAGAAGCGAAAGATAGTTCTGCAAATTCAAAAATGCAGTATCCCTTCAAAGTAATATAGGAGATCAGGGAAGAGAAACATCTTTCAAAGAACAGTGTTGTTGTTGTTTTTCCAGGAGATCTAGAGAGTGCTCAGAGAGTAGGGCCTGGCATTTGGAATCCTAGGAATCCTCACTACAGAAACAACCATGTTAAGATTGGTTCTATTGCCCTCACCCTGTCCTTCTGCAAGAAACGTGAGAGTGCGCACCAGAGTTAAGGACACCCTATGGGATTGGAGAAAGGCAAAATGTGGAAGAAACCATAGCGTTGGAGATGACTTCTGTGCTTTACAAGACTGTGAAGGGTTGTGATTACTGGGAACAGGTCTCCAATCTGTGTCAGCACTGTGTGGTTCAGCCTCTGCTACCCCGTGGGTTATATAAATCTGTAAACATGTACCTGTAACTTCCAAAAACAAAATCATACTTATTAGAAGAAAATTCTGATTTCATAGAAAACAAAGACTAAAGCCAGGAGAATAGAACATGTTTGCAAAGTCATATGTTTTCTGAGAGAAAAACAATTTTATTACCTGCTTAATGGTCCACCTGGAACTAAAAAGGGATCCTACTTTCTAACGAGGTGTATCTAGTAGGGGGGAAGCCACCACAATAAATATATTTGTTGATAGTTTTTAAAGTTTTGCTCATTTTGTTTCATTATTTGTTTTTATTGGAAAGCTGTAACTCTTACAGACTCGTGAATTAGGAAAGAGGATTCTGTATCCTATGTAATATGAACATATTACATTTCTCAGTGTTTGCTTTTTGAATCCACCTTTATGTAAGTACTTAGAGATTTACTTATAGAATATTAGGAGATATTTATTCAACTTTTCTCTTACTCAACAAAATTCTACCATAGATGCATAGGCTTCCCAAAATTATTTCACTGCTCCCCTTTCATTGCTTAGAAATTAGCATCTTTCCTTGTATGTTAGTTCCTCCTGCAACTTGAACATTTGGCCTTTTCTTCTCCATATTTTCTCAGTCTGTGGATCTCTTTTGGGGATTAAAGTCACCCTAGCTGAAGGCCTCACCAGTGTTTCACAGAGAACACAGCCAGCCCAGGGCAAGAGGAGGCATCTCTGAGCAAGCAGTTCAGGAGCTCATGACCCACCTTAGCCTTCCTGTTGTAATGGAAGGATGCATGGCTGGTCTGCCCACTACACTGCCCAGCCCTCTAAAGATCATGGTTTCTGAAGAATTGGCAATGAATCTGGCTTCTGGCTGCCTGTCTCTGGTCACTCTTTTCCTACCAACTGTACTGTTCATGTGGACTGCTTGCCTTAATTCGTTTTTCACTTCTTTTTTTGTCTTCCAAGATATAAAATTTTTGAATGATGCATTTCTGTTACTTATTCTGGTGTTTTCTTTCCTAGTCTGCATGAGATAAGTGTTTCAATCAACTAGATCAATTCCCAATGTGCACAAAAAATTCTATTTTCAACTACTACTTATATCACCAAGGAGAAATAAACATTTTCCTAGAAAACCACATTAAATGGAAGCATATTCCCATGTTCTAGAACTTTTGGATGGTTTCAGACACCATCTTTGTCCTCAATTTATCTAATCAAGCTTAAGTGGGCAAATGATTTGTGTCTCTTTCTATGTTTATCATTGTCTCCATTCTTTCAAAAACCAATTACTGGGAATGTCTACACCTGCAAAAGAGGTGCTGGAAAAAGGTTTAAATCAACAAGGATGCAAAAATTGTGACAATGACTATCATGTCTTCCCAAGTGTTTTGACTCAAGACTTATACCTCAAGATCCTCCAGAAAATAGCATATAATCTAAATCCCTGATGCAGCACTTAAATAAAATTAGAATTATTACAAAAGAAAAAGAAATAAAAATTAGCATTAATATACACACCTTGGGTGAAATATAATGAAGACAAAGGCAACATTATTTTTAAATGTATCTGTAATAGATCTTGAGAACATTGAATCATTGTGATCTTCAAACTGGCAGCCTACTCACCTTTGAGCAAAAACTCATGATCACCTTCTGGAAATTTCCCATATTAGTCACAGAATGCATTAGCTTTCTACCATTATTCTGTCTATGGGAACTGGTAAACTGTTGATGGTAATGGCTGGCTAATAAATTCGCGATTCAGAGAATGGAGAGTGAGTGCACAGCAATATTAATCTGCCTATGTCAGATCTACACTCCTGGTCTCCAAATTCTGCTTTATAACTAGGAGTCTCTTTACTATCATCAAAAGTTAGGTTCTGGTCCCAGGTGTTAACCATTGGCAAAACACAATGGCTCTGGGTTTCTATTTCTTAAGTGCAACCTGAGAGAAGTCGGCTGGAGGTGATCACTGCCAGGGAAGCATGTGACCTCTCTGTTAGTTTAAGGTGCCCTTAATGAGTACTCCTCAGTTGGGAGTGTCCTTTGGTTCTTCAACTCTGCTTTTTCCCAAAAAAAATGCAGGTTATAGGCTCTTAAAGAACACAGATTGAACTCTGATGTTATTGACTTAAAAGTTGTTCACATTCCTGGTTGTTAAAATATTGACATGAATAGCACTGAGAAAGAAAAAAAAGGAATATGTAAATGCAACTAATGCCAGGAAGTTTCAAGATTTCTCCACAAAGGGAGATCTCAAAAAAAGTGGGACATTCTCCTTAGCTAAAGTTAGGTGGTCTAGGTTAACATCTTAGTTCTGTTATTTAACTGGTAATAACCTGTGTGACCTTGAACCAGTTGTATGGTTTCTCAGAGTCTCCATTCTTCATCTGCAAAATGGAAATGGCAACACCTACCTTGCAAAGTTGTTGGGAGAATTAAAAGTTTCATCACTCAATATAAAATAACTATTCTGTATATAAATAAATAACAATAAAAAAGTAATGACTAATTTGGGGGAGCCTGGGTGGCTCAGTTGGCTGAGCATCCAACTCTTGATCTGGGCTTGGGTCATGATCTCATGGTCATGCAAGCAAGCCCTGCATTGGGCTCTGCACTGAGTGTGAAGCCTGCTTGGGATTCTCTCTCTCTCCCTCTCTCTCTGCCCCTCTCTACCCTCAATAAATAAACACATTTTTTTAATGTTTACACCTTTACTTTAAAAAAAAGTAATGACTAATTTCACAAGTCACACATACAAATCAATTTTATTTCTTAACTGCTGGTAAGTGATAATATCTATATAAGTGTACACATGTAGTAATCTCAAGTTATATATGTAAGAATCATGGAAAGTAAATCAATAATAATAACTAAAAATACAAGTTTGTCTTAAATCCTCTTAAAACTGAGAAATTACTTATTCTTTCAAGTATGCATACATATTTTATCAATTAGTGTAAATAAAGACACCCTGTCTTTCCCATGAATATATTTTAATAGCAGAACTGACTAGACTTTCTCAAAACAATGGCAACTATTTCTATGCAAATTAGGAGGGAAAAGTCCTCTTTCTAAGGCTGATTTGTTGCTTCTTATAATCAGAGTTCATAGAATTGTAGCTTCTTTGTGCTAGCCATTTACCCTTTGACTAAATTATATTCTGTAATTATCCCCAAAGCAGTCTGAGTTCTTGATCTCCTTTTTTCATTCATATGTGGAATTTAAGAAACAAAACACATGATCATAGGGGAAGGAAAGAAAAATAAAATGATATAAAAACAGAAAGGGAGGCAAGCCATAAGAGACTCTTAAATACAGAGAACAAATTGAGACTTGATGGAAGAGGTAGACGGGGGATAGGCTACATGGGTGATGGGCATTAAAGAGGGCACTTGTTGTGATGAGCACTGGGTATTATATGTAAGTGATGAATCACTAAATTCTACTCTTGAAACCAATACTACACAATATGTTGGCTACCTTAAATTTTTTAAAAAATCTTGGAAGAAAAAAATGAGGAAATTGGGGCACAGGGAAGTATCCAAAGTCATGCAAGTAGCAACCAGTAAGCCTCGAGGTCAGTCTTTGCTCTGGCTGACTCCAAAGCCCATGCTCCTTCCCCTACATCATATTCCTTTAAAATCATATTTATTATTAATTCCAAGAATGTCCATGGCACACATTATGGAAGTATTTTTCTGTGATCTGAATTAGTACCTCATGAAAAAGAAGCTAAGAAGTCAAATCACAGAGGCCTTAACCCAGGATAAGGCTCAACTCTGAATGTGTGTATAAAGGTGCATATGTGTGCCTGTATCTGTGTGTGTACCTGTATCTGTCTATGTATCTGTGTGTGATCTCCAGAGGTCCTGTGGGCTACCTGGTAGGGAAGCGGATGAGAGCAAGCAAGTATGTTCAGAAGGTAAGGAGAAATGAGAATTATGTGCCATCAGAAAAGACCAAAGTTTAAACAGAAAAGGAACAGCAGATCAGCAGGTATGGCTCCTTGAGGAAGTCATGGATTACTGCAGCCCTTTATGACTGTGGACTGATGCTCATTTTAGTTCTCATTCACTGTAAGCAGGGTATTTGCCAATACAACCATCTTTTCCTTGAATTTCTGCTTAGAATTAAAATGATTCAGGAAGAAACATCAACAAGTCTTTCTTGCTAATGGAACTGCCAAAACAACTTCCTGCAGATAATACCTCATTTTCTCCCCACTACTTTAGACATTCAGTATCAATATTTTAATTGTCACATCCTTTTCTTACCCATATTGCCTCTCAAGCATTTCATAGGTCCACATATCCATCATATAAGCAGGTTAAAAAAAGAAAGGGAAGGAAAAGGAAGGGAAAAGGAAGAAAGAAAAAGGAAGGAGGGAGGGAAGAAAGAAGAAAGGAGGCAAAAAATAGTAAACTTTTATTTATAGTCATCGAAATATATTTTTAAAAGAAACTCAACTAGCAAAAATATTCCATTCACTGGGAAAATTGGCAACATGATAATTTCAGAAGACAGAATTGCATGACCATAAAATAATATGATATACCAACAGCTTGAAAAATAATCTTATGCTTCTATATCTATAGTTGTATGCAATGAAAAATATTATTGAAACTGATTTTGAGACCATCAAAGATATTGAATCATCTACTGAAGATTACATTTTACTTTTAAAAATAGAAAATTGGCAAGTATGTATTAGAAAAATTTTAAGCTAAGTGGAATAAGTAATAAATTTAACTATCAAAGGTTTATGGTTAATTGAGGTTTAACTGATGAACTGGCTTTTATACTTTAATATCAGTTACTATTTTAGTTCTCCCTATCAAATTTCCATCACAAATAGATTTTAAATAAGAGATAGATTTTTTTCAAACAATTTAACAGCTCATTAAAAATTTTACAGGAGTATCTACCTTTATAATAAAATTAAAATAATACAACACATTTATAAATATTTTGAAATTGTAAACTATATATATATATATATATATATATATATATAGCTACAAGCTACAAAGTATTTTTTTTTTTTAACGTATCACTAGCTGCAACAACAGATTTATTGCCTTTCCTCATTCCTCACACTGTTGGCCTCACTGGAAACTTTACTCATAGAGGAAATTATTCATATTTTTCCCAAGAAGGAGTTAATAAAAGTACTAATGCTTGAAGTCACCACATATTTAAGAATGCAGCATGCAGACTTTCCTTCGGCATATTTTTCTTTAAATGTTATCATTGGAACTTTGTCAAAAATGGGGCAGGAGTCACCACCACCACTTCACTTTGTAAATTTTGTGGTGCCCGGACATAAAAACATAAGCTACAATGAAATTTTTAATCTATACCAGGGACCTTTTTGAGTTAGTTGATGGTACTGTACATGTTCTGTCTCCCCAGATCATGCATACTCTTGGTTGTTTCCAACCTCCCAAGAGGTAGGAAGGAAGTTTTATACCATCTCCGTCAAGCATTTGGCCATGACAGCCTCAGTATTTGAAAGGGAAAGGGAAGGGAAAGAAAGGGAAGAAAGCAAAAGAGAAGACAATACAAAACTTCTGATTCTGAAATGAAGGGAGGGGTCTTATTTTCATCCTTAAAGCTACTCTATGATAACTATGCATTGCCTCTCCCCTAAAATGCTATGCCAAAAAAAAAAAAAAAAGCTTCTAGCCTTGGGACACTGGGCTCTCCCTGGTGATAGTGTCAATCACCCTAGCCTTTGGCCTCTTTCCCAACTTCAGTCCTGTACTTGCTTGTTTATGTTTTTTGGTTGACTAGCTTGAGAAGAAAAAATATTACCCAATGATTTAAAAATTAATGTAGGAATACATTGGAAAATAATTTAGCAAGTTCCTCTACTCTTAATATAAAACTAGGGAAAGAATATTATTTACACGTCTTAAAGCAGTAGTTTAATAAAAACAAAACAAAAGGAAACTAGGAAAACAAAAATAAGAACACTTGGTATTTAACATCGAAGGAAATTTCCTTATGTGGTAACTATTTAGAAGTAGGTCCTATTTATCACTAAGTGCTCCGACTGATCTTTTTCCCATAGTAAAAAAAAAAAAAAATGGTGGGGCACCTGGGTGGCTCGGTGGATTGAACACCCAACTTTTGATTTCAGCCCAGGTCATGATCTCACAGTCCATGCTATTGAGCCCTTCATATAGCTCTGCACTGACAGCACAAAGACTGATAGGGATTCTCTCTCTCCCTTTCTCTCCCTCTGACACTCCTCTGCGCTCTCTCTCTCTCTCTCTCAAAATAAATGAACTTTTTAAAAATGATTATGACTCACTTTAGGCATATACCTAATGCTATAGGAAAATAGATTTTAGTTTTATCCAAACCATCAGTGAGAATAGTTTATGATTCAAAAACAATAAATAAATAAAAAATAGAGAAATAGAATCCTTAGGAAAGGGAGTTATTTTCATGCAAATGAAATCTAGCTTTCTTGATTGCCATCCTAGTCTCTTTTAAATGTTGGAGTTTTTAGAATAGAAGGAGAAAAATGAATTATTGGGATAAACCAATATTTCCACTTGTTGACTGTGGAATGTTTAAAGCATAGGTTAATATACAAACATGTTAGGGCCAAAAGAATAGAATTTGTATATCTGTATGATCCAATCAAATTTGAGATGGTATTATTTATAGAAAAGAAGAGACCAGGGGCGCCTGGGTGGCTTAGTCAGTTAAGCGTCCGACTTTCGCTTAGGTCATGATCTCGCGGTTCGTGGGTTCGAGCCCCGCGTGGGGCTCTGTGCTGACTGCCAGCTCGGAGCCTGGAGCCTGTTTCAGTCTGTGACTCCTCTCTCTTCTGACCCTCCCCTGCTCACGCTGTCTCTCTCTCTCTCTCTTTCCTAGAAATAAATAAAACATTTAAAAAAAAAAAAGAAAGAAAAAGAAAAGAAGAGACCATTAGAACATGCTGTTCTAGGTCTCCAGATTTCTAAATTTATTATGAAAAATCATCCTTCCCACAATCACCAGAATAGATTGTTTGGTCATCGACATTCCTGCAATCCTAAGCAATTTGAAATTCCGGGCAAGTATCAGTTTCCTTGTCTCTACTCTTTCCATTCTTCAAAACAACCAAACAATTAGATAATAAATAAAGGCCAAATTGACAAAGAAGAATTAAAAATTGATAAACTTAAAGAGCAATTACTATAGAAGAGCATCATTTGTTTCAGGTTTAATATTTTGGGAACTAAATCACTTTGGGAAATGAATATAAAAGCAATCAATAGAGGTACTTCCTTCCTGTCTTAGTCTGTTTGGGCTGCTATAACAAAATATCAGATTGGTTAGTTTATAGATAACACTTTAGGAGGCTACAAGTCCAAGACCAAGGTGCTGGCAGATCTGATATCTAGTGAGGACTCACTTTCTGCTTCATGTGTGACACCTTCTCTTTGTGTCTTTGCATGGTGCACAGGGCTAGGGGCCTCTCTGGAGCCTTCTCTATAAGGGCACTGATCCTATTTATGAGGGCTCTGGCATCATGACCTAAGCACCTCCCAAAGGCCCCACCCACCTCCTAATGCTATCTCAGTGGGAATTAGGATTTCTTTTTTCTTTTTTTTAAATTTTTTAAAAATATTTTATTTATATCTAGGAGAGAGAGAGAGAGAGACAGCATGAGCAGGGGAGGGTCAGAGAGAGAGGGAGTCACAGACTGAAACAGGCTCCAGGCTCTGAGCTGGCAGTCAGCACAGAGCCCGACGCGGGGCTCGAACCCACGAACCGCGAGATCATGACCTAAGCGAAAGTCGGACGCTTAACCGACTAGGCCACCCAGGCGCCCCGGGAATTAGGATTTCAACATACAAATTTTGAGGGGACACATTTAGACCATAGCACCATCCATTAATGAAGTATCATTTAAATAAATGAATAATGAAACTGTAGAAACTGCCTTTCTTATTGTATAGCTAATTAGCAATAGTGCTTGAAGGGGCCAAAAGAGCTACCCAATTAGACTTAGTATTTTCATATGTATAGGCTACATAAATATTTTCCCAAAATTTTCTAGCAGGTTTCTGGGTAGAGGTTAAATGCTTTGTGTTATTTTATAATAATTCCTTTACCAACCCTTGTGTTCATAAATATTAATGTTTTCCAAGCTGTACAAAGATAAAGAAAACATATTATTGCTTCTGCAGTCACATAACTTTATTAGTTTTGATAACAAAAAAAATCAGGAAATGTGAAAATATGTAGGCCTAACTTTGCAGAGATAAAGTGATTTATTTAACTATCTGTTTGAAGGAAAATGTCTTTATCTGTGAAGGTAATCATGACTGAACCACTAAACTAGCCAGTGAAACTATGCAAGACTCAATCATTAAGTTAAAAATGAATTGAGAAGAATGCTTCAGAAAACCAATTCATTCTCAAATCACTTCTTAAAATGTAGGAAGAAAAATAATACTAAAGTAGAAGAAAATAATGAAAAGTGAAATCCCCTATGTACTTGAATTTGCAAGATGAAGCTTCAATCTTACTGCAAAGTGCTGCACTTAACTTTCTAAAGATGCCACACCAGCCCGAATCCCAGACTGCCCTCAGCCTTCACCAGATACCACATTCCTAGCTTCTGTTTTGCAATGCCCCCAGGCTCTACCACAGCTCAGCGCTGGATTTCCCAACAGAAAGACTAAGCACGCTCTGAGGCACTCCGCACAACAGAGGTAAGGAAAACAATTTTGGGGGGAAAAATGCTCTTCTATATTACAAAACAATTTTTGAAAAGAAAATGCTATTCAGTATTACCAAAGTGGTATGGAAGTAGTCACAATGGGAAAAATGACAAGTCTGTTGAACTTTCTCATACTGGTGTTACAGTTTAATATTGTTTTATTTTGCAACACAGGGAGGAAAAGGATAACAGAAGCTTTCAGCAGGGGGCCTCCACACCCTTGATGGAGCTTCACTGCACAAACACAACCACCCAGTCCCCTGCACTCCCCTTGCCCAACAGCCAGTACTAAGCTCGGTTCAAGATACACTAGCGATTGTATCAAAACCCAACTATCTGCTCTGTAACCTGGGTGCCTTGGGACAATCTCCAGTTTCACCTCTGACAGGAGCCAGATTTGTAAGCAAATGCATGGAGGCCCAGTCACCCATTCTATCTTGGGATTCCTTCATTCCCTGTGCAAGGTAATTGCTGCAGGAATGCAACTCTTCTTCACAAGTAAATGATGTAAAATCTTACACGATTAAAAGAAAAAAGCAAGAAAGAAAAAGAAAAGAAAGGAAGAGTCCTCATAATGAAGGGAAATGAAAAGAGTGATAGAGAACACACTAGAGAAACCCAGACACACCCATTGCTTCTCATGCTCTGTAGCTTAACCCACACCCAGAGAAAACTGTCTTCACTTGGAGAAGCTGTCTCTACATAAATAAACTGACCAATGTATCTTTAAAAAATAAAGGGCTTGGTCTGTCATAATAAACACTGCAAAATAAATACAAAATAACATCTGGACCCAAAACGTCTGGTAGGATGGAGTAACAGAGTGATAATTTTCTTAGTTCGGTTAATACAGTATAGATTTCTTTTTTTTTTTTATTTAGGAAATGCTTTCCATTATTAACCAAACACAAACCAAAGACATACTGATTTTAATCTAAAATCCCAAAGAATGTAATACTGTCTTTTCACAAGTTGGGCTAATCTTAGCGATACTTTCTTTTGTTTTTTACTATTTGAAGGTAGGATAAGAAGTGTTCAGTTACTAAGCCAATACATTTAAATATGAAAATGGTTCATTTTTAGCTCTAATTATTATTGCCACTGGTAAACAAGAAACTATCATCTTTTTGCCTTGGGAAATCAAAACCTCCAATATAGTATACAAGGAAAATGAAACACTTCTATTATAAGAGAATATTATAGTAAATATTACATTTAAGTGTTATTCATTGCAATGACAAGCAAAAAGACCATGTTTTATGTGCTTCTCGTAAGCATCCAGCGTGGTATAGTGATCCATTCAATTGTTTAGGCAGACCCTACAGCCCTTAGTCGGGCTCTCTTCCTTTGCAAAATAATTACATGGAATAGTTGAGTTTCTCCTAATAACATTTAAGGATTGTTAGATAGGTACTTGCCTAGGAGTCACTCTGCTTATTTTCTGTAATGCTCTGATAATATTTTTGTCAGTGACACAATAAACACTTTATATCCAATGCCAAAGAAATGAAAGCATTAGAAACTTACATCATTTGTAAGTAAATTGAAATAACTTCTAAAAATGTTTATGCTTCATTTATGTAAATAATAATAATAAGCTGCTAAATTATTCCAAACTCATATGCTGTTATTTCTTATTCCCAGTTCATAAATTATTATTATTTTTTTAATTTCAGAGAGTGTGAGAGAGAGAGCACGCAAGCAGGGAAGAGGTGCAGAGGGAGAGAGAGACGATTCCAAGCAGTCTCCATGCCCAGCAAGGAGCCAGACACAGGGCTGAATCCCATGACCTTGGGATCATGACCTACTTGAAAATCAAGAGTTGGATCCTCAACCAATTGAGCCACCCAGGCGCCCCCATAAATCGTCATTTTTTTAAAAAAAGAAACAAACCTGTTAATAACTAGTGGGCTAATAAATATTTCTCATTTAGTCAAATAAGTATGTAAAAATATTTAATCTTGTATAAGTGGTTTTAAAAAGGGTACTTATTTCTCCAGGCGCCTGGGTGGCTCAGTTGGTTAAGCAACTCTTGATTTTGGCTCAGGTCATGTTCTCTTGGCTAGTGATCTCCAGCCCTTCCTCCGGCTCTGAGCTGTCCTGGGCCTGTGGAGTCTGCTTAGGATTCTCTGTCTGCCTCTCTCCCTGCTCACATTCTCTCCCCCTGTTCACATTCTTTCTCTCTCTCTCTCAAAAATAAGTAAATAAACATTGAAAAAAATTTTAAGTGTACTTATTTTTCTTTCCATAAACAGTAGTGTTTAGGAGAGGAAAAATGATGAGACATGGTCTGAGATACCTTAGCATCTGCTAACAATCTGCTCCCCACAATACATATTTATTGTATTTCTTACATATGACTTACAATACACCAGCAAAATGGGGGGCTCAGTTTTCCCCTGAAAATTATCTTTTGAAAATAACAGTCATATCATTACACATTTTTTTCTTTTTTGCTGATTTTTCTGATTAACCCAAATACCCGTTGTTAAAGGATGTTCTAAATTCTAGTCTACCTTTTATCAGATACAGTTCTGCAAAGGTTGGAGGTAGGTCAAATTTACCCAGGCTACAAGTTGTGACAAGTTGAATAAATGAAGTCACTGGAGAACACTAGGAAATAGGTCTGGGGTTGCCTTATTTCGTGAATGGTATTGGAAAGAGCCCGTGCTATGGAGATAGGAAGACTTGCATTTAAATCCTCCCACCACAGTGGGCGGTGAGGCCAGACAGGGCTCACTCTCTGGTGGGGGGTCCCTGCACTGTAAGTCAGATGGGTCCCATGGTCGGCTGGTGGCCCTCCGGGGCGTCTGGGGCCGCAAAAGTTGCTGGTCACCAGCGCTTGAGAGCAAGACCGCAGACCAACTGGGGACACGCCGAACTGCTGGGGGGTGAGTGGGATCTCAGAGTCTTGGCGCTTGCGGTCCCTTCCTCACTGTCCCCCGCAGTGGGCTGCTCTACTGCAGGATACCACCCTGGCTCGTCACCGGGACCCCACAAGAAAGGATGTCTTTCTGTAAAATGAGGTAACTAAGGTGGTCCCCTACTCCGGTGGTCCCGATGGTGATGTGACGACGGGAAAGCGTGTGGCTCTCCTGGTGTGCTATATACACAGTGAACTCTGTAATTCCCCCCTCTCTGCAACTCACCAGGTCCTCCACCTTTCCAGCAGAGACAGCTAAGGCCGAAAATTGTGGCTGGAGAGGCTCGCTCAGGGTTACACGCAGCTCAGAGGCCTGGATATGAACCCTGAACTGACCCATGTCCTTGGCTCAGCTTTCAGGGCTTCGACGCCTGATGGGATCTAGTAGGAGGCCTACCTATCTTCAGAACACGAAGGACAGCCCTGTTCTAGCGCCCTCTAGAGGGAGGTGGGGGCATTTGTTGTTCCTTCGCACCTCACTGGACTCTCCCTCCCAGATGTTTGGTGTTTACTGCTTCCGTTCTGCCCCATGTTTCCAGTAGACATCCAGCAGCCAGGGCAGGGTAGGGGTGGCTTTAAAAAGAAAAGCTTTATTTCAGAAAATTCAAAATAGATAGAAGTAAAGACACAAGTACCACTAGACCTTCAAAAAATAAAATAAAATAAAATAAAAACAACTCCTTTCACGACAGACTAGCCTTAGAAAAGTAACTTAAGTTCTTTGAGTCTTGGTATCCTCTTATATAAAATGAATGTATTAGTACAGACTGTATAACCTGAACTAATTTCTCAAGTATGAGTAGTTCTTTGCCAGTGAAACAAGATAGGAGAGGATTGATGGCATCACAGGCCATGAATCTGGCATGAAAAAGCATACGCTGTTTGGGGAACTCTAAGTAGTTTTTGTGTTCTCTGGCAAGAAACTGGGGAGGTGTGTGGGCAGGGCACAGATGGCCAATGGCCTTCTATGCCATGCACAAGACTTGGGACTTTATCTTGAAAACAGTGATGAGCCTGGTAAGGATTTTAAGAAGAGCAAATGTGATGATTTCTTTTTGCCTTACAAGATGCCTTTGGTGTCAGTGACTAGATGGAATTTTTTAATGAGTAAAGAGAAGGAGACTCCCGTGAGTAGCAGTTTTAAGTGTGTATAAAATCGTGGGTATAAAATTCTATAATTTAACTTCCAAATAGCTAGAGCATGAATTAACTCAGAAAGAGGTGAAGGAGAGGAGGGGATGGATACCAGAGATTATTTGGAAGTAGTAGCCACAAAACGTGGTAACCAGAAGGAGGAAGCTGGTGAGTGAAGGGCTTGTTTCTCTTGGTGGATCGGAGAGGACAAGATCACTACCCAGGGAATCTACTACAGGCAAGAGTAGAATTGCTTGTCTGTTTTGTTCTTTTTAAGATGTGTGAGACATTCACTGGAGATGAACTCAAGGGAATCTGAAATATAAATCTGTTCTTGATTAAAATGTATGAAATGTGGAGATATCGATTGAAGAATAATAATCATCTAATAAATAAATCTGAGAGCATGGGTGAGTAGGCCTTAGGAGAATACAGTTAAAGAGAAGAGACTGAACACAACTATCAATATTTAACCAGAGAGCAGAGGCTAAGGAAGTGGTGAAGGAAACTTGAGACAGACTGAGAGGTAAATAAAGAACAGAGCAAATGATAACACACTGATGCTGGAGTTGAGAATTAAAAGAAGGTGTGATTATATCAAATCCCACAACAAAATCAATTGATCTAAAGACCCTATGTTCCTGGGATCTGGAACATCTTTCTGGATATTCTTCTGGTCATCTGGTCATCTCTCAGAAGTTGTTTCAAAAAAGCTGTGAGGACAGGATTCAGATCTCATTGTATTGAGAACAGAATGGGAGGTAGGAAATTGCAGATGTGAAATGTGGGCCATGCAAGACAGGAGCCATTTTGTGGTGCAGGAGGAGGGGCTCTCAGAGCAGGGTCTGGAGTTAAGGTGTGATTTACTTGGGTCTGCTTTATGATGAAAGAAATTAGACTGGAGCATGTTAAATCATTACAGCAAAAGAGAAGAAGGAATTTCCTAGCTTGATAGACAAGGAGTAGACTTATGCAAACCTGTAATAAACTAAAAGTGCAACTAAAAATACTGTATTAAGCATGGTGGACAAATATCAACTTAAACAGAATTGCTATTCTAATCTGTTTATCCCAACACATATTCCAGTTTTCTCTCAAATGCCTGTATCATCTTGTAATTCTCAACAAGATAATTTTTTTTTACCTTTTCTTTTATTTCACTGTCTTCTTTTCTATAAAAACACATTTGGTAATGCTAATTCACCTTAACTGGTCTTTCTATCTGAAACCAATCAATACTACTGCCCTCCTTAACACCTAGGTCACGTTTCTCAATGTTTAGGCAATACTGTCTACTCAAATTTTTGCCCAAAATTTACATGAATTTCTACTTTTTTATGTTACTTTATAAAAGAATTACAGATACAATAAAAATGGATGTAGTAGTCCTTTTAAAAATGTGAAATACAAAGTTCAATAATAAAATATATAAAATACATATTTAATATAAAGTATAGAAATACAAAGTGTAATAATATTACTAATATCATTTTAAGGATGCCTTTTGCCTCCTCAAACACACTGTCAGCCAGTGTTTGAAACATAAATAACATGAAATCATTAACAAGAAGGAAAACTGTTTATGTCAATTTCTACCGAATAGAAAAAAATTACTAAAAAAAATTAATATCTATGAAGTATTATTTTATATTAAGCATACGTCTCTTCCATATTTGCTTTTCTTTTTTCAAATACATGCAGCAGCAGCCCACTGTATGCAGTCCTATTTAATGAAATCTGTTCTACTTTGTTATAGTTTATAACACCATCTTTCACATATTGGCACACTTTCAGCTATGCTATTAAAAATTAGATGTTTTATTAATGTGTTTAGTTGCTGATAGGAAGCATCTTGTGCTCAGCATATTCAGCAAAAATAGAGATAAATTGTCTCCATTAACTTATTTGATGTCTAAAATCAAAAACCTAATATAATGCTATGGTATAGATCCATTGATAAATACAGAATTTTAGTCTTCTGCTCAATAGAAACATTGGAAACCAGTAAAAATATCCTATCTTTACAGTTCCCCTGAATAAATAAAAAAAGAAGAATGCTTGTTTTCAAGTCAGATCCCAAATTATAAAATCAAGTATACACAGATCAGAAAATCAATTTTCTCATATCCATTGTACATTTATAAACAAATAAATTCTCTCTTATCACTTTCTCAAAACTGCTCATTTTTTAAAAATTCCCTTATTTCCAAAACATATTTTCTTTTGCCTAAATCACAGGGCCCATCCTAGGCAACAAAGGTAGATTCTGAAGACAACACTAAAGTTGTACATTTACACCTGACAAATTCTAACACTAGCGTGAAGCTATTGATGTGGTAGCAAGGCCAGATGTTATTGCCACAAGGAACTCTACAGGCCACCTGCAATCTCCAAGTGTCTAGGACATCAGGCGCTGCCTCAAAAATTGCACTTTCCTGTCATGTTCATTTCTTTTGTTTGTTTCTTTAGTTGGGGAGAGGTTTTGTGAGTTTTTTGTTTTTTGTTTTTTTTTTTGGTAAGAGTTTTTGAAGTAATAAATTAGGAAAATTTCATAGACCATATCTTCAATATAACAAGGGATTTGACAGAGTTTCTCTGGACATTTTTGTGTATAAGATTTACAGAAGCAGCTACAATTAGATGGCTGAGCCACTCTGTAAGAAATAGTGATAAAATTATCTATGCAACCTGCAGGTTCTATATTGGTGCACCAAAGTTTTTGCCCTTTATCCTTTACCATTCCTTCATCTCAATAAACTTAGATGAAGCTAAAGAAAGCATACTTATCTAAATTAAAAAAAAAATAAGACAGTGCTGAAAGAAATAACTGATGCTTTGGATATGAAGATTAAAATTATAAAACTAGAACAATAGACTGAGACCAAAATTATAAAATCAATAAGAAAAGAAATCCTAGGTCCACATGAAAGTACAAGGAACCACGCAGGAACAAGGGAGTTAATGGCTATTGGCACAGGAAAAAAATCAACTCTTCAAGGTTTTACTTGATCACAAGCTTAGGAGTGAAGGATTTGATAATGGTGCCTAAAGGAGCTAGTGAGGGAGCAGGGCTGTGGACAGCTTGCCATCCCCCAGGGATGCTGCTATTTTCACCTTAGGGTCAGGTCGTGGGAACTAGATCATGAGTCCTGAGCGTTTCCTAAGAGGTCCATAATAAAATCCCTTTAACAGTTAGTTTGGCATCTTGAAAACAGACAATTTCCTTGTATTCTCATGCCACTGTCTGCTCAAGTTCACCCTGGGCTTTACTGGGATATGTGAGGCCAGGGAATCTCAGCACATGAGGATTAAACACCAGCTACTCTCTCCAGTCCACCCCTGTCTTGAGAGAATCATTCAAGTGGCAGCTAAAGCAAGGACATGGAGGTCTCAGTTTACAAAGAATTTGGTCATATGTTGGATTCTAGGAATGGGGTTGGAGAGATGAAGTGAGGAGTAGAGGAGATTCAATTCAGACATGAAGCAACACAGATGAAAGAGGGAAAGGATCAAATGTTGGTGGGTGACTGAGGATGAGAGGGATCTGCATGGAAGAAGAGGAACCAGAAGAATGAAATTTCCATCTGCTGTTTTTAAAGCTTAACTTCTCCTTGAAACTCAGGACATCTAGCATAGTCATGCTTTACAGTTATGTGCAACTGCCATTTTCTGACTTCCTACTTGCTGGCTACACATTTATCAAAGCCTTGAGCAGACTAATCACCAGCCCAGCTTTTCACCCCTATTTCTACTGCATCTTGGATGACTGTCTTCTGTGCAGCTAATATGTACAATGCCTCAAGCTCATTGTCTATATACCTCTGTATGGATACCCTGTACCATACTACATTTGGAATTCTTCCAGTTTGGGATTTATAATTTCTGAACTACCACTCTGTGTCCACAGTCTCCTAAATTTTCTGCTTCCTCAGAAAGAATATGTCCTGGTCCACAAATAATATTCTTCAATCTCATTAAGGACTATAATCCTTGGTCCTTTAATTTCTCTTAATTTCTCATCCTCCTTCTGATTTCATTCAGCTATTCAGCTCAGCTTTGCTTTTCTCATTTGTAAATGACAGGAATCACATTCATCTCACAAAGTTGATGTGAGGATTAAGAAATAACTGATGTAAAACACACAGCATTGCTGCTTGCTAAGGGTGGGCATGAAATGATCATTATCAATGCTGGTCCACCTAAAACTCATGATTTATTACCTAAGAAATTCTCTTGCCATTACTGCCAATGTCCTTGCTCTTAACCCTTCTTCTGCATCTAATTAGTAAAACTCTGGCCCATGATCAGCCAGTCAGTCCTCTTCCAGTTTCATATCTGTTGCCCAACACTACTGAAAACAAATGCCACAACCGCGAGGACTGATACCACTATAAATTCATGGTTTGCCCCACCAGCTGAGCTATTAACATTACACAGTAAAACTTCCAGTCCACTTCTCTCATTCCCCACAATAATATCTTCAAACATTCACTCTGATTTTCTCCATCACACTCAGAAAGTGAATTCCACTTTAGAAAGAAAATAGTGACCATCATGCAAGAACATTCTCTACCTACCATCTCTCCCTATAACACAAATGTAAATACAATTAGAGCCAGACTTACCCCTTCTCTTTCTGTGTTAGCTAAGTGGCTGTCCTGCATTTTGAATGTCAACTCTTCCATCTGTTCTTTGAATGACATCTTTCCATCTCTTTGGGAACCTTACTTAAATCAGTATCATTTCCTCTCTTCTGTAGCTTTAATGTCTATTTTTCTTTCAGTATCTCCTATCTTGTCTCTGATCCTAGTGATCACTTTATTTTTCCTTTTCTTCTTGTGACCATATTGTTCCAAAGACCAAAATGTTCTTACCTCCTTTTCCCCATTTCCTAAGACTATTTCCACCACTCTTTCTGTGCTGCTTCATGTCCATTAAATCCAATCTTACAAACATCTTTCTAGTTGCTGAAAACAGTAGACATGGTTCAGCTCTTACCTTATAGGACCTCTCTACAATTCATTTTACTCATCATCTTTTTGAAATTTTTTCCTTGCATGGTTGTTATGACATGAACCACTCTTGATTTTCTTCCTTTATCTCCCATACAAAAAATTTCATTCATTTACAGGATTTTAACTATCATTGAATGTTAATACTCCAACATCTAAATCTCCAACCCTGGTCCACTCCAGATTCATGTAGCCAATGGATAGTTCAAGAAAAACAAACAAAGCTTCTTGATTTGGATGTCATATAACATTTCAAACCTATTACATCCTAAATTGAACTCCCCATCTTCCTCCTACCTTGAAATTTGCTTATCTTCTTTTTTTCCTATCTTGGCAAACTACTACATCCCAAACATTTTGTCAATCATAGACTGCATCCAACCTTCACATTTATCTAGTGATTGAACTGTAAATTTTTTCCATAATATCCCTCAAATCCATAATTTTGTTATTATTATCCTGTGATCACTGTTGTACACTGGCCTTCTCCATGTAGTTTTCTACAAGACATCCCTCATTGTGTCTGCCCAAAGTCACTGGTGTCATACTCATCAACCACACTGCTGTCAGGTATCCTCCCAATTGAAATATCCCCCCCAAAGCTCTCCATTGTTTTTCAAAAATTAGTAACAACCACCATTTATTAAAAACTGACTATGTAAGTAAATAGTTAAGGGCTTCTTTGCTCAGAAGCCTCATAATGTGACAGTCTCATACTGTGAAAGACTTCCCCTTTCATGCAGCCCTGTCCAAGCACTGCCGAATAAAGCTTGCTGTGTATTACTGCTCCTCATGGGCATATTTTTTTGTTGATGAACCCCAAGTCTCTTGAACCCTAGCAATAACCATACTATACTCATTTCAGTATAAAATCCAAAGTTTATAGCAGAGCATATTAGAGAATTCATCATCTGCTCTCTGTTTCTCCAGCCTCATTTCTTGCAAATACTTTTCTTTGTACCTGCAACATTCCAACAGTAACCTATTAATTGCATTTCCTTAAATGGCCATAGTCTGTCTCATCTTTGTACTATGATAACTTCTTTGTTGGGATAATAAAAGAAGGCCCAAATATGAGTAGAAATATTTAACTCAACCAAGGTTAATAAAATGTCTGATAATTGTGTCTGCTGTATTCCTCATAGGAGGCTCAAGTCAATAATCATTCATTTATTTTTTGAATAAATATTCAATACATACTTCCTCTGTGCCTGGCATTCTTCTGGGTACTCAGAGTACATCAGTGAGTAAAATAAACATACAAAAAAAAACATACAAAAAATGAAGCTGCACTGTGAAGCTTCATTCTGGAGGGAGATAGGGTGGCAGTTGGCAAATTTAAATATAGTGGATTTTAGATTTTAAAGTGGATTAAAGAAGATTTTAGGGAGGTAACATGTGAGTTTTGGGATTTTACTCTGAGATAAATGGGGAGCCATTTAAAGTTTTGAGTAAAGAACTACCATGATCTGACTAATATTACAACAGAATCACCTGGCTTCTAGGCTGAGAATACAGAAACTAAAGGAAAAGGAACAAAGGAAGCAGCTGAGAAAAAGATGGTGTCTTAGAATAGGGTGGTGGCTGCAGAGTTGGTTTAGAACTGAAATTCAGATCCTGGAATTATTTTAAAAACAGAGCTACTAAATTTGCTCATAGGTTACAAGTGGAGTGTGGAGGAAATGAGGAGTTGAGGATGACTGCAATATTTTTTTGATGACAGCAACTAAAAGGATTGAATGGCTATTGGCTGATGGGGACACTATGGGTAAGGTCTTAGCATTTATTCTCTCTCCAAGCATAACCTTTCTCCTCAATGAACTGTAAGCATTACTGTATATCAATACTTTCCAAAAAATCTGGATACCTGGAGAAAAAAAATGATTTGAACCAAGCAATCTCATCTCAAATTCTACAATAAAATAATGACAAGTTGGATGGATCAGTGTGTTCTAGATACTCTGATAGTCCATATGGTCTAAAGCATAGTACAAATCAAATTCCATCCATAATAAATGAGTCACAAACAGGAACTGCTCAAGACTTGCAAAAATACAATATAAATACAACTGGATTTTAAGGTTTATTGTGAAAAAAAGTATTTTTCTTTACTTTGTTTTATAACCCTTCTCTCTTCTATTACCTAATTTGTCATTCTTTTCTCCTTTTTATAATCGTATCTTGTCCTGGTTTCTCTTTGGTCCATTACATTTTGAAGCATTGGTTTTTATCCTGAAGTTAAAATGTGATTTCCAGACCATATGTGGATTAAAGTTCATCCAAATCCATCCTGTTTTATTTTAATCAGCTTCCTATTAGCAAAGCAAAAAGAGCCAAACCTACTACAAAATCTAGTTGGTAACAGAAGGGTGCTGGTGACTCTCCTTGAGAGTTGATGGAATGCATACTTGACTCATGATTTGCCCAGGAAAAATACACATTGCTTTAAAAATGGAAAAATCCTAGAATGAGGACAATCAAATATTTCAGCCTGAAAAAAAAAAAGAATAATGCATATTGTAAAGCCAGAAGACTTAGGAACTCCATATTATATCTAAAAACTGACTTTAGACAAGTCGTTTAATCTCAGTCATAGTTTCCTGAGGTACAAGGCATCTTTCTGTCTGTAGTTTTTACCTTTTCTTCCTGCTTCTTTCTTCCTTTCAACTTCCTACTCTTTCTTCCTTTCATCTCTACTTTCTTTCAGTCCCTCTCCCCACCTCCTTTCACTCTCTCTTTTTCTTCCTTCCTCCTTTCCTTTCTTCCTTTCTTTTCTGCTTCCTTTCTGTCTATTCTATCTCATGCCATACAGGGTTGAGAGATATTTCAACAGGAATAGGAATAGAAAGCCAAGAGTACAAATAAATTCAGAACTGTCATCATAAAAAGCATGGACAGAGCTATAATAGTTGATCTGTAAGCAAGTAAATGTTGAAAAGTTTCAGCTTAGGTTATTATACCTTGATTGGAATGAGATACTTGATCACTACAATCAACTGGCTAGGAATAATCACACCCCCTTGTTCCCAGTTAGCTCTAGTGTTTGCACACATGAGATGGGTTATTTCTGCTCCTATCAGGGCCTTTCTAAAATTCTCCCTATTCTATGCACTTCTAGGTAGATAAACCTCTACCTAGGGTGTTTAACCTCTCTGAAGTAAGTTTCATTGTCTTTAGACACTGAAATAAACATAAATCTGTGTATTGCTTAAAAATAAAATAATATATGTGAAAGCCTTTGTATTAATTTTCTACTGCTGTATGACAATATTGCCACAACCTTAGAGGCCTAAAACAACACAAATTTATTATCTCAAATTCTCCATGGGACAGAAGTCTGGGCATGGTTTAGCGAGATCTTCAGCTCAGAGTCTCATGAACTTGCATTCAAGGTGCTGGCCATGATGCTATTATCATTTGGAGTTCAGAGTTCTCTTCCAAGCTTATTGAGATTGTAGGAAGAAGTCTGCTCCTTGCAAGTGTAAGACTGAGGCACTGATTTATTTTGTTCAGCCCGTTGGTTGGTAACCAGAGGCCACCTGCATTTCTTTGCCATGTGGTTTCCATAGTCAAGCCACAACACAGATGTTTGCTTTCTTCCAGGCCACGTGGAGTGAATCTGCTGACATTTGTTTTGTTTTGTTTTGTTTTTTTATCTCTTTTAACAGTTCATTCAGGGGCCCCTGGGTGATTCAGTTGGTTAAGCATCTGACTCTCCATTTTAGCTCAGGTCACAATCTCACTGCTCATGGGATTGAGCCCCGTGATGGGCTCTGCTTGGGATTCTCTCTCTTCTTTGGCCCTCCCCCACTCACACACTCTCTCTCAAAATAAACAGACTTTAAGAAAAAGAGTTTATTCAGTTAGGTCAAGCTCGCTAAGAATAATTTCCATTTTGAGATTTATCAGTCAACAGATTAGTGACCTAAATCATAAGAGTGAAATCCCATCATATTCACACTTAGACCCACTCATTGAATGCCAGTTATACTAGGTCATGGGTGACTGGGTGTCTCTTTGAATTCTGCCTGTTGAATGTAGCATTACATGACACCCATTCTCTGCAGATAGGACACTTAAAACAAGATTTTATCAAAAGTGCTGCCCGGTTTAATCTTTTTGACACACTGGAATCTAAAGACTTTATTGAATAATCAGTTCAGTCTAGGTACCATTATAGTAAAGTGTTACCTCCAGGATTTCTCAAATTCAAATATTTTTGCATCCTTCATCTATCTCTATGATACACTTAAATATTTGACTCTCTTCTGTATGCTGTGCACTGGGGACAATAAAATAGAAGTGGCTTTAGCCTTCACAGAGCTTATCAATAGTACTGGGAGAATAAAACAAACAAACAAACAGCCCCCCAAAAATAAGAGGGATACAATCCTTTCTAAAAATTGTTAGAGCTTTCAGTCATTGAAAGGCTTTTAGCAGGGTAGTTACATTATTCAGATGTCAATTTTAGAAGAGGGCACTGAACATTGTTAAGAAATTAATGTTAGTTGAGAATGACTGGACCCATTTGTGAAATTGAGTATTTGGTATTCTTTAACACACATAAACATATAACTATGTGGACTTAATGAGAACTCAAGCATCTTTCATCAGCCTACTTTAAATTCTTACAATGAAGAAGGAGAACTCTAGTGTAATTTTGTTCAAGGCTTGAAACACTGTATTGGGCCACAATCCTAGCAGGTGCCCCTAAGATGTATCTGTGGCAGTCTAGTCACTAAGACCCCTTCTCTTTAAGGGAACTTCTTGCCAGTAGATGTGATCACAACTGGAATTTTCTCCAACTGGAATGGCTCATCACTTAGGGTTAGTTTGGCTATATATAAAATAATAATAATGACTTAAATGAGATGCTTTATTTCTATGTCATGTTAAAAAAAAAAAAAAAGCCTGAGGATATGTGTTCCATGGCTGGTCTTGGGCTCCATGATGCCATAAAGACAGTTTGCATGGACCTCAGCTCATGCCTTCCACCTCATGGTCAAGTTCCAGCTGGACTACATCACAGCCAGCTGAGAAGAAAGAGACCTGAAAAAGAAAGGAGACAAAGAACGTTTGCCAACTGCCCATTAAGAAAAGTTTTCAGAATCTGTAAAAACAAACAAACAAAAAACCTTTTGCTCCTCACTCACCACAATTGCATGCAATATCTAGCTACAAGGAAAATTGGAAAATGAAGGCTTTTTTCCAGACAGCTTATTTCCAACTAAAATCCAGAGTTTCCATTACAAGGAAGAATAGGAAAATGGAAACTGAAGTAGGCAACCAGCAGTTTCTGCCACGTGATATATGCCAGGAAATGAATTTGAGCAAAGTAGGGAACGCCCACAACTCTAGGCCAGTTTTGTTCTAGGCCACTCAGGCTAACCTAGTCTAGACAAAAGGAGTCCTTTATGTGTGCCAGCCTCATCAACTAGAGTTCCCAGTACAGAATTTGAAGTTCGAGCCCCAGTTAGAACTAGTATAGCAGTTCTTTATAATAAAAATTAAAAAAAATAGAACAAATGAAAGTTTTGATGTAATAATCTGGACCCTATCAGATATATGTGACAGAAGCCCACATTGATGGGCTTAAGCAAAAGGGGAAGTTTTATTGTAAAAATATTCATCTAATGCTCAGAACTTAGAAAAATATCAAACAACCAAGACTGTGGAAAGACAGGTGTTGAACTAGCCTCAGGGATAAACCAGACACTGAAAGGATCTTCTATTTATAGTAATACTCTCAAGACATTCACCTCCATTATGAGGGGTTGGGGAGGTCAGCTTTATCTTCTTGGATTTCTCATTATGGTGAATATGTGGAATGTCTTCCAGCTGCTCAAAAATGCCTAACAGTTTCTGACTAGAGATGAGACAGAAAGAGATTCAATTCCTGGAAAGGGACTCTGATTGGCCCAGTTTGGGGAATATTTCCATCCGTGGACCAATCACTGTTGGTTGCCAAGTGAGCCAGGTGGATGAAGGCAGAGGAGCTGTGCATGAGGAAGGAGGAAAGCTACTGAGCAAATAAACTCAACAGTGGTCTGCTAGACTTGGAGCTGACATACTAAAGCTTTGGAAGTCCAGAACATCAGTTCTAATAGCAGAATCAGAGGCAAAAAAAGAGAATAGATGGTTCTGTATATGTTTTAGAATTTTAATATTTCTTCAAGAATAATTTGAGAGTAAGATCCATTTAAGAAATTTTTCATTTCTCTGTGGAAACAAAGGATGTTCTTGATTAAGAGAAAAGATTCAATTTGTTTAGTTTTAAGGAAAGAAAACAATTTTCAGACACTTTATGTTTCTGGCCTCATATAACTGAGCTGGGCTTTTATCTGATGGATGTTGCATAACCCTGGTTAGGTCTTCCACCCAGCTGCATACGAACAAGAGAGCTCCCTTGAGTTCCTCTCCCAGCCAACTCAAAAAACACAGAGGAAGGGAATCCAACCAGTTCTGCCCTATGTCTTGGGACAAAGACACTTTCTTGATTTTCTCTGCTTTCTCCCACTGTTTGTTGCTAGATGGTGTGCTTTCCTTGACTCAAAGAGTGCTGACATCCAGACTTCAGACTTAAACTTTGAAGTAGAAGCAAAGAAAGCAAGTAGGTCTTCCACTGGAGTTTGATCCTAGGCTATGTAGGCCCAGTTAGCCAAATCAAAAGAATCAGCATATGGTTGAGGCTAGCCCAGCCACTGGAGGTCTCCAAGGGAGTTTGCAGCCAAACCCCACATAGCAATAAAGTGTTCTTTGGTTTCGTTTTCTGTGCATGGTTTTGTTTTATTTGTGGGTATAGGTACCTGATAGCACAAAATTAAGGTGCTTGTGATTCTGTGTCCTAGTTAGCCATATCACTTTCCATAGAATGTTTTGCAGTTCACATATACATATATACACACACTCACTTTCATATACTTTATCACAACTGAATATGTGCATATATATGTGGGGTACTGATATCTTAGTATAGTGGAGTTCTAAAATCTACTTTTAATTCCTTTTTTCCTAAGGAGCTTAGAGACCCCCCCCTTAGCCAGTGTAAATGAGAATATATAGTATCTATCTGCATTGCTTCAATCTAAAATCCTCTTATATTCTCTTCTATGACTGTGATAGATTTTAACAGGCCACCTGCGTTGGGATTTAAGTCTTATTTAAAAGCCCTCATTACTATTTTCAGAGTAGTCTTTTTCTTTTATATCTACATGCTCAAATTTCACTATCAGTTGATTTCTATAGAGAATTGACTCCTCTGATTTGTTCTACAAAAATACTTTCAGCCTGCTTTACTTCTTAACCTTGAAATGATCTCTCTCTCTCCCTGCCTCTCTCTCTCTCACTCTCTTTCCCTCTCCCTCTCTCTTTCTTGGAAGGATGGTGGATGGATAGGAAAGAAGACAGGGAGTGAGGGAAGGAGAAAGAAAAAGGAAGAAAATGAAAGAAAAGCAAAAGGGGAGGAGATGAGAGGAAAGTTAGTTTTCAGAGAGCATTGGTATTATATTCCACAAACATTGGCAAGAAGTGTTATCTCTAGCTTGATCACCACTTTCGTATTGGCTAAAATATGAGTAAGATAAATGACATAAATTGAGAAAGTATCTATTTAACAGTTTCACCCACAATACCAAGAAGTTAAACATAGTTAAAATTCAGTTTCCTTCTCTTTGGTAGAGGATAGCCACAAAGGCAATAGATACACAGGTGTAGCAAAAAGAGGCTCAGAAAAGAGACTGAGGCTGCCAAAGACAAACTTCTCTATCTCACTTCTTGCCTTTTCTGTGCCTTAAGAATCAGTAGAGGAGAAGCTTTGAAAGGCCTGGGGAGTGTCCTAGGTATGTATTTATCCACTCACAACTCTGAGCTGGAGACTATTATTATCTTCATATTTCAGATGAGTTTAAACTATGTGTGCAAATTTTTTACAATACAGTATTATAAATGTATTTTTCTCTTATGAGTTTCTTAATACCATTTTCTTTTCTATAGCTTACTTTATTGTAAGAATACAGTGTATGATACATGTACCATAAGAATATGTGTTAATTGACTGTTTATGTTATTAGTAAGGCTTCCCATCAACAGTAGACTCAAGGGGCGCCTGGGTGGCTCAGTCGGTTGAGCATCCGACTTCAGTTCAGGTCATGATCTCATGGTTAGTGGGTTCAAGCCTCATGTCGGGCTCTGTGCTGACAGCCAACTCAGAGCCTAGAGCCTGTTTCAGATTCTGTATCTTCCTCTCTCTCTGACCCTCCCCTGCTCATGGTGTTTCTCTCTCTCTCTCATAAATAAATAAAAACATTAAAAACTTAAAACAGTAGACTTAGTAGTTAAGTTTCATAGGGGGGGTCAAAATTTATCTGTGGATTATTGACTCCATGAGGGTTGGTTATTTATGGGTGAACTGTACATATATATACATATAGATATAGATATGGTGTGTGTAGGTATGTATTTATCCACCTACAACTCTTTGGGTTGGGAACTATTATTATCTTCATATTTCAGTTGGGAAAGCAGTAACACTGAGATGCTAAGTTTGTCCAAGTTTGTCACATAGTGTGCAGCATAGCTAAGATCTGGTCCCAGGAAATCCAAATCCAGTGTCTCTGTGCTACCTGTCCACTTCACTGTGCTACCTGTCCTAAGAGAGTGTGAGAGAAATAAGTAGAAATAGACAGAGATTGGGGTGTCTGGGTGGCTCAGTCAGTTAAGCATCTGACTTTGGCTCAGGTCATGATCTCACAATTCGTGGGTTCAAGCCTCTCATCAGGCTCTGTGCTGACAGCTAGCTCAGAGCTTGGAGACTACTTCAGATTCTGTATCTTCCTCTCTCTCTGACCCTCCCCTGCTCAAGCTGTCTCTGTCTCTTTCTCTTTCTCTCAGAAATAAATAAAACATTGAAAAGAAAGAAGAAAGAAAGAAAGAAAGAAAGAAAGAAAGAAAGAAAGAAAGAAAGAAAGAAAGAAAGAAAGGAAACAGAGACTGAAAAGGAAAAATGGAAAGTTAATTAAATATGTCACAACTGACCATACATAAAGATTAAACCTCAGGCAGAAAGGTATCAACAGAGAAACACACACATGTTGCACAGAGGCAATGTGAAACTGATATATAAAGACTCAGAATGATACACATACACAAAAATAAGACATGCAAACTTTATAAAGACAGACCAATAGACAAACCAAAGTGGAAGAGGATGTACATATAAATAAACAGGACTCAAGAAGAATGGGATGTGCCAACGAAAGGATTCTGGGAACCAGAATTCATGTAGAAAGGTCTTTACCCATTGCAGGAATGGCTTTGTTGGTGTGATTTGAAGGGAACTATCCAACTTCAGAGATAGAGAAGAGGGAAACTTACATGAACCATCCCATAAGGGAAGTTAAGTCCAAGACTCAGAATATCCACTTGTTTCCATTATCTTTGGCTGTATAAAAATGACTACAAAACTTAATGGCATGAAACAATAACCATTTTATTATGTGTCATTATTTTGTGAATCAGGAATTTGGCATACTTATCTGAGCAAGAGTTCTGTTCTTTGATTCCAGACCAATGTTCTTTTCACTTTAACCCTCTCCCTAAAAATATCATTTTCTCTTTTGAAAAAATGGCTTTAAATTAATACTGGGTACAATTTGAATTAATGCTGGGTGAAATTTGGGATCTAAACTATAGTCGCTAGTTATAAATTGTTAAGTTAACCAAAAGTTATTAAGTAAAAAGAAGCATGGAAAAGTTGCATTCTTTTGGCTGCTGGGATGGAATTATGCAGTGTATGAGCATTATGTTTGTCCTATCACTGAGGAATAACCACACAAACACTTGCATGTATACACACAGTTATATACAGGAAATTTCACTCCAGATTTGCAACACCATCACAAAGAAGCCATTCCTCCCCCAGTGATGCAGTTAGAAAGATCAGACATCTATGTATGTCATGTTTCTTACATTAGTTAGAGGGAAAATACTTGTTCTTTTACCATTAAGTAATATGTTAGCTGTAGGTTATTATGGATTTCCTTTTGCAAGTTAAGGGAGTATTCTTGTGTCCTTTCTTTGCTGAATATTTTATGAGGAATAGATGTAGAATTTTGTTAAGTGCTTTTTTTCTGCATTTGTTGAGACAGGTTTCTAGCTTGTACTGCAGTGAATATATTGATATAGTTTCTGTTAAGCCAGCCTTATATTCCTGGGATAAAACCCATTTGGTTATGATGAATTATCCATTTAATGTATTGGGGGGCTCACTTTGTCAAAATTTTGTTTGGAACTCTTATAAAAATACTTATAAGGAATATTGATCAATACTTCTTATTTGTTTATTTTGTCTCTTGGAATCCCTTTGCCTGATTTTGGAATCAATTTAATAGTATCTTCATAGAATAAGTTGGGAAGTTTTCCTTATTCATTAATTTTTGGAACAGTGTATATGTGGTATTAATGTTTCCCTCCCTTAAATATTGAGTTCACCAGCTAAGCAATCTGAGCCTAGCAATCTGTGGGAAGTTTTATAACTTTAATAGATATTAGGGTATTTTACATTATTTATTTGTTCATTAATGAGCTTTGGTAATTAATGTCTTTCAAGAAATTTGACAATTTCCTCCCTCGTTCATGACCTGGAAATTCTCTCAAAGCATTGTGATAAGGATATCATAATACTTACCTCATTTGTTTCTCATCTTTCAGAAATCATTCTCCTTGTATTGTATGTGCAGTGTTTTGAAATTATTGCTTCATATTGTTTATACTATTCTTTATTTGTTCCTTATGTGTGGTTAAACTCTATCCCTGTTTCTTTACCTTGGCCAGAAGTAAAAGTCTTCCACCATTCTTTTGATTTGCCTTTACCTGGTATTTATTTTTCCATGCATGATGTCTTTTCCTATGCTTTTACGTTTAACTTATCTACTCTTTTCTATTAAATTCCAATCTAATAGATAGCATATAGTTGGGCCCTTCCATTAAAAAAAAAATCCAGTCTTACTATCTCCACATTTTAATTGGTGTATTTGACCATTTATATTAAATACAATTATTACTACTTAGGGGTTTAAATCTCTTATCTTGGTATTTGTTTCTTATTTTCCCATCTGCAATTTGATCCCTTTTTTCTGCCTTCTTTTGGATTGAGTATTATTCTTACTCTATTTTATACCGACTCCTAACTAATTACCTCCTCCTCTTTATTTAAATGTTTGGTGATTACTTTTGGGTTTACAATATATATCAACATGACAGTTTACCTTCAAATAACTACTTTAAACTCATGTATAGTCTAAGAGGCATAAAACTGTATACTTCTATTTTCTCCACCTATCCTTTGTGTTACTTTGTCATACATTTTATTTTATGAATGCTTTAAACTGCATAGCACATTGTTTTTATTTTCGCTCTAATTTTTTTAATGTTTGTTTATTTTTGAGAGAGAGAGAAAGAGAGTGTGTGTGTGTATGTGTGAGCAGGGAAGAGACAGAGAGAGAGGGAGACACTGAATCCAAAGCAGGCTCCAGGCTCCGAACTGTCAGCACAGAGCCCAATGCAGGGTCCAAACCTACAAACGGTGAGATCGTGAACTGAGCCGAAGTCAGATGCCTAACAGACTGAGCCATCCAGCTGCCCCTATTTTTAACAGTAATTATACTTAAAGAATATTAATAAATGAGTTAAGAACAAAATTATCTACCTACGTATTATCTCAGCTGTTTTTCATCCCTTAACTTAAATCCAAATTTCCTACTGATATAATCCTCCATCTGCCCAAAGAGGGTTTTTTGGTTTTTGTTTTTTAAATTTCTTGTTCTACATATCTGGTGGCAATGAATTCGTTCAACTTTATTAATCTAAAATAAGGTTTTACTTTGCTTTTGTATTTGAAACGTTTTCACTAGCTAAAAATTCTACATTGGACATATTGTCTTTCAGTGCTTGGAAGATGGTACTCCTTTACTGTTTTCTGGCTTCCATGGTTCCAGCTGTTATTATTAGATCTGTTCCATTGTAATGTGACTTCTTCTCTGGCTGCTGTTAAGGTGTTTTTTTTTCTGGTTTTCTATAATTTGATTATATGATTTGACATGACTTTCTGAGTAATTTCCATTGAACTTCCTGGATCATTGGGTTTATAGTTTCATCAAATTTAGAAAATGTTTACCCATTATTTTGCTTTTCTGACACTCTCTTTCACTCCATCCCTTTCCTCTGGGATTTCAATTACACATATATTAAAATGCTAGATATTATTCTACTAGACATTGATTCTTTGTTATTTCAATCTATTTTTACCTCCCCGTGCTTCATTATGGATAGTTTCTATTGTCATGTCTTCAAGTTCACTGATCTTTTCTTCTACTGTATCTAATTGTTCTTAAATGCATTATTCAATCTGATATTATATTTTTCCCTTCTAGAAGTTCCATGTTAGCCATTTTAATACCCTCTCTATAAAAGTTTTTCACATCATCACTTCATGTTTTCTTCTACCTTCTTAACATGTGGGTTATACTTCTAGCAGTTGTTTACATGTCATTGCTAATTTCATTATCTCTGCTATTTCTAGATCAAATTTCTATTCATTGATTTTTCTAATAGTTATAGGTCACAATTTTTTACTCAATTGCAGAAAATTTTTCATTTTGATTTTGATTGGTAATGGACATTGTGGATTTTATACAGCATCAGTTGCTGTGTTATACTCCTTTAAATTGTATTAAATTTTGTTCTGGCATGTTACTTATAATACATAAGGTACAGGTAATTTACATAACAGGAACATAAGTTACATATAATCAGTTAGATCATTATGAGTTTTCTTTTAAACTTTATTATAGTGTGGCCATAGTGTAAAAACTACAATTTCAAGTGGTGGGGCATCTGGACAGCTGGGTCAGTAAAGTGTCCAAGTCTTGATTTTGGCTCAGGTCATGATCTCATGGTCATGGGATCAAGCCCTGCATGGGAGCCCACTTAAGATTCTCTCTCTCCTTCTCCCTCTGCCACTCCCCTGCCTCTCTCAAAAACAAATAAGCAAACAAACAAACAAGATTTCAAGTGCTACCTTGCTGTCTTTGAGCCTCGCAGGTCCCTACAGGCCTAGCTATGTGTTCTGCTCTCATCAGAAATGTCCTTTACTCATTGGGAAAGGCTGTGCATCTGGTTAGTTCCCCTATCATCTGGACCAGCTCCACTGTATTTGGTCCTCAACTTAACATGTCTCATCTCATTAACAAATTTATTCGAACAAACCAGTCACAAGATCTCATAAGAACCAAGGGACACCTCTTATAACTACAAAGCCTGCTTCCTATACACCCATTGGAGTTACTTTGCTCCAAAGAGCAGCCCCCATGTGGCCTTGCATGGAATTTGGTGTCCATTCTTGAGCTGTGCGTATGTGTGGCCAATAAAACACTGCCAATCTCTTCTGTGCATTGTTGGGTACCATGTGAGTGGCAATCTTACACTATTTAGGGTGGGGAACACCTCCATCACCAACATGGTGAATAAGAGTTCATCAGAACAGTGTCCAGAGGAGCCCTCAGTCTAGGGCTAATATAGTCCCACTTTAGTAATACTCTTGAGTGTTCTATCAGATAAGCTTTGTATTATATGATTTTCACACGTTTTTAGGTAGGAACATGGACAATTCCAAAATATGTGGGATTTCTAGGATTTCTTCTTCTTACTCCTTCATGGATCCTCAAGTAGTTTTCCTCTTACTTTTTATATGTAGATAACTGTTCAGTTAAAGACCCAAGAGATCCCCCTAAAAATCTCTGAAACTCTTTCTGTGCAGTTTTTTTTTCTTCTACAGTATTCTCATGAGCAAATTTCAGCCAACTCAGTCTCCTTTAGCTTTGATTTTTCACTCACCAGCTTAGCAAGACTCTTGGCCTCTGTTTGGGTTCCTATAACTACTGTAGCATATAAGCTCCTAGTAAAATCATAGGGCTCATACTATTTCCTTTTCATCTCTCAGGAGTCACAGGCCTATGCTGTTTGCTACCCGTTATCTGAAAACTTTAATTTCTTTTTTTTTTTTTAACTTTTCTTACGTGTCTCTTTTTTAAGTTAAGGTGATGGATGTGAGTAAAATCTGATCCATACTAGTTCATCTTGACTGGAAGAGAAAGTTCTCATCTAAAATTTTAAAGTGTATTTTTAAACAAATAATTATGTGCTCAATGGAAAAAATATTTATTTTTTAAATAGAAGTAGAAACTAATTTCCTCTTTAAAAATACTGAGAATTTACAGATGTGTGAAGGACTTTGTTTTTACAGATTTACTCTGAAACCCTAGAAACTGTTATTTTCACCAAGATATATGTTATTCCTTAGCAAGTTTCCTATTTTTTCTCAATTCTGTCTCTCAGATCTCTTGTCATCATATATCTCTAGATTAAAATAAACTCCTCCTATCTAATTTTTCTGGCTCCATTCTCAACCCCATGTCAGATCGCTTGCCCATCAGTGCAGAATACATTGTTCTCTACCACTATCTTCACCATATTATCCTGCTCAAAACTGAAAAATATTTTTCTAATGCTTACATAATTAAATCAAAAGTTTCAAAATTTGAACTACTTTAGAATCTAAACCACAAAACAAATGTTATTCATTAATAGAATTATACTCTGCCTAAATTTAAAAAAAAAAGATAAAAAACCCTCTAACTTCTTTCCACTAACAATGTGAGTCACAGACTCAATGGTATTAAACTGGGATATGTTCAGCTTCCTGGGGTTTTTAAAGTTTATTTGTCAGTATTTGACTGATGCTTTAAGGATAATTCTCTTCATTTTTTGATCTAACATTTATCGAATGTTCACTATTTCCCAAGTGCTCTATACGTAAGTTATATACATAGATGATAGATACTACAGGGTTGTATATAATGGGTAAGCATTTTACACATAATAATACATATAACAAATATAACATTTAATTTTAATACAATCTTACAAAATAAACCCCACACCTATTTTCATTTTACAGTTGAGGAAATATTCAATTAGAGAGATACACAGTGATTATATCACAGATATGAGATGTGTATATGATCTTCCTGTTTCCAGAACTGGTCGTCTTAACCATGATATATAAATGGGCAATGTAGAACACAAATGATGCAGTTATTTATTTATTCATGGAATCTTGAAATAACAAATTATAGTTCATGGAGCAACTGGATGGCTCAGTCAGTGAAGCATCCGACTTCTGCTCAGGTCATGATCTCACAGTTTGTGGGTTCAAGCCCAGTATCGGGCTCTGTGCTGACAGCTCGGAGCCTGGAGCCTGCTTCAGATTCTCTCCCTCTCTCTGCCCCTCCCCCATTCATGCTCTGTTTCTCTCTGTCTCAATAATAAATAAACATTTAAAAAAATTAAAACAAAAACAAAAACAAATTATAGTTCTAACAAAAAAAAAACTATAGAAAAAGACTGATATATCGTGATAAAGTATAAAAGCCAGAATAACTATTTAACAGTCATGTAACTTTATATTCCATTGTATCTCTTATAAATCACACCACTTTTTAAACCAATTTGTTTAACTACCATCTGAATAAACACCATTAAAAAGATAACAAAATAGGGTACCTTGGTGGCTCAGTCGGCTAAGCACCCAACTTCGGCGCAGGTCATGATCTCGCGGTTTGTGGGTTCGAGCTCCACCTCGTGCTCTGTGCCGACAGTTCAGAGCCTGGAGCCTGCTTCAGATTTTGTATCTCCCTCTCTCTGACCTTCCCGTGCTCATGCTGTCTCTCTCTCTCAGAAATAAATAAAACATAAAAAAAAAAAATTTAATGTAACAAAATATTTAAAGGAAAAAATTTTAGAAGCACAAAAGGAGTGAATAAATGTACTGTGTCATTATCAGTTCATTATGGTCAATTAAAAGAAAAATTGCACATATAGGGTATAAATTAATATTCTCATTAATAAGATTTATATAATAGTATGTGTTGACTATATTCTACAGAAGTGACATGGTCTTTTCAAGCATACTTCCAAAGAGGAAAATTTCTTGATTGCCTAATTTTGCAGAAGCAAAACTTCAGTGAGTTTTTAAAAAGACAGAGTAGAAAAAAAGAACAATTCCACAAATGTAAACTAAGAAAATTATACTCAAAACATATACCTCTCCTTAAAAAATTCTTTACAGAGAAGTCAAGTCTTAAATGTTCTTATAAAATTAAGTACAAAATAACAACAAGAAAATGAGGAGTGAACCCAAGAGATTAGAACAAAATAGTAAATGAAAACTAAGATATAGTAGAAAAGAATCAATGAAGCTACAAGTTGGAATTTTGATCTGAGTAAAAAGAAATTAATGTTAGAAGGGGAAAGAAGAAGAGCACACACCAACAGCAAGCAAAGCTGGTACAGATTGCTTTCCTCAGACCAGAATGAAAATTCTGGATGAAATATTTTTTAAATGGCTCAGTACATTTCTTAGCTTGAAAGAAAGACAAGAAAACTCCAGGAGCCATAAACGTAGAAGTAAAGCAATTAATAGAGACAGTAGGTGAAGCTGATATCCTGGCCTGCAAGTATTCAACCATATATAAGCGGGTGCTGGGGTTCTAGGCAAACAGGAAGATTGAGGTATAACAAAGTATTTTCATAGTGGAGAATCTTAACACACTTCTTTCAGAAACTGGTAGTTAGTTCAAGCACAGTAACTGATAGTTAATATTAAAGAGACCATTTTAAAAGATATGAGCCACAAAATTAATAATTTAGAGAACAATTAGGGAATGCACCTTCTTTTCAAGCTCAAATGAGATATTTTCAAAGGCTGATCAGGTTCTGGACCACAAAGTATTCTCAATAAATGCCAAACTATTAATAACATATACCACATTCCATAACTACTCGGGTACAAAACGAAAAACCAATAATTGATAGCCTAAAACATAAATAAATCAAAATTACTGTAACAGATATCTGGACATATAAAATATACCCACAGTTCTAGATAAGTCATGAGTCAAAGAAATCATATTATGATATGGGGAGGATATCATAAAATGGGGAGGGGAGGATGGGAAGAGAAAAAGTGTTGTGGTAAATCAGCTCTCTCTGGTATGGGAGTATGCCCATTTGTGAGATTTCTGATTTCCATAGTGTAAATATTGCCACCATTGCTGACTTTAACCTACCAACACAACGTCACTGTACACAGTTTGGAAAAGATGGACAGAGTTGGCTCTGAGGCACTAGTACAAGCCAGCTCTAGCACACCACTAGAGAGAAGTCACAAACAAATAATATTAGGACTGGAAAATAACACACAATGCAGTAAAATTTTTAAATATTATAAGAGAATGTCTTGAAAAATTCTGCCAACATTAATGAAAATTTGGAAAAAGTAGACAATTTCTTAAAGAGCTATAATTTACCAAATAGACCCAAAAGCAAACTAGACTAGAACTAGGTCATGGAGACAGTGAATTAATAGTTTAAAACTTATCCATTAGATAAGAAAACAAAAGAAACAACTTGGCTTATCAGGCTTTATAAATGAGATTTACCAAATATTTAAAGCAGTGGTCCTTAAAGTCTATCTCTCAGAACAAAAGCATCAGCATCATCTTGAAACTGATCAGAAATGCAAATTTTCTTTTTTTTTTTAATGTTTTTATTATTTATTTCTGAGAGAGAGAGAGAGAGAGTGTGAGCAGGGGAGGGTCAGAGAGGGAGACACAGAATCTGAAGCAGGCTCCAGCCTTTGAGCTGTCAGCACAGAGCCTGATCCGGGGCTCAAACACACAAACTGTGAGATCATGACCTGAGCCAAAGTTAGACGCCCAACCGACTGAGCCACCCAGGCGCCCGTAGAAATGGAAATTTTCAAGTTGCGCTTCATACCTACTAAATTAGAAATTCTGGGTGTGAGGTCACCAAGTTTGTATAGTGACGCAGCTTGAGAGTGATTGTTTTAGGGAAAAGACCAATCTAAAGTAATACAAACTATTTCAGAGGCTAGAAAAAGAAGAAATTCCTCTTTCTATCTGATATAGCCTTCAGTCCAGGATCAGACATAAATACTGTAAGAAAAATTATGAACTGATGTCACAGGGGTATAAACCTTCTAGCCACGGTATTAACAGTGGAATCCACTAACACTTTTGTGTGTTTGTCTCTGTCTGTGTGGGCCATGACTAAGTTGGGAGTATCCCAAGAAGCAAAAGATGTTTTTGTATCTGGAAATCAGTTACTATATTTGCCACATTAAAAAATTAAGTATGAAAAGCCATATGATGATCTATATAGGTACAGAAAGTATTTGGGGTAAGTTTAAATACACACTCATGATAATATTTTGTTGTTATTAACCTGGTCAAAACTATCATTAAAACCTTTAAAAACCATAGTATTTTGATAAAATAATAGATTTCTTTTAAATTAGGAACAAGACAAAGATACCTGCTATTACCACTTCTAATCAGCATTATATTGAAACCCCCAGTCTGTGCAGTAAAACAGAAAAGAAATAAAAAGATATCAGTCAGAAGAAAGTTCATTCTTTCTCAGTGATACTACTGTGAATACAAAAATTCAAGACACTTTAGACAAATAAAGTTTAAGATTGTTCAATATGAGATCACTGTATAAACAGGATCCTCTGTAATAACAGTAGATCTCATTTACAATAACCTTAAAAATTTTAAGTCACTTAGGAATAAATCTAACAAAATAACCAGGATATACTACTCTAAGTATTTTGTGATATAAACGCTAAATAGATGGAGAGCATAGAGTGTGAAAAGGATGACTCAATATTTTAAACATATTATTTTTCCCATAATCAGGGGTGCCAGATTTAGCAAATAAAACATAGAGAATACTTAGAAAAAAAATTTTGTACAAGTTCTCTCAAATATTGCATGGGGCATACTTAATATTAAAAAACTATTGCATGAGGTACCTGGTGTCAGTCAAGTGGCTGACTTCTGGATTTAGCCTCAGGTTATGACTGCACAGTTTGTGAGATCCAGCCCCACATCCATCTCTGCATTGACAGCACAGAACTTGCTTGAGATTCTCTCTCCCCACTCTCCCTGCCTCTCCCCAACTCACACACATTCCTACACCATTATCCCCTTCAGTTTCAATTAATTTGCTAGAGCAGCTCACAGAACACAGGAAAACAGTTTACTTAACTGTTTATCAATTTATTATAAAAGGACATGATAAAGAATACAGATGAACATCCAGATGTAAGAGATGCATAAGGAAAGTTATGTGGGAGAGGGCACCGGGAATCTATGCCCTCTCCAGGTACACTACTTTCCCAACACTTCCATGTGTTCCATGGCCTGGAAATTCTCTGAACCTGATACCTTTGGGACTCTTATAGAGGCTTCATCATGTAGGCATGATCATAATTTACTCAATTTCCAGCTTCTTCCCCACTTCCTGAAGGATAGGTGATGGAGCTGAAAGTTCCAGGCTTCCAATCATGTCTCGGTCTTTCTGGTGACCAGTCCCCATCCTGGAGTCCACTGAGAAGCACTTCATTACAACAAAAGACAGTGCTATCACCCAAGAAATTCCAAGGGATTTAGAAACTCTGTATCAGGAACAAGGGTCAAGCATCAAATATTAAAACAGAAGATGTTCCTAGTGTTCTTATCACTTAGGAGATTACAAGAATTTTAGGAGCTTTTTACCTAATTAACAGGTAAGATTTTGCCTTAGATCTGTATGATTAAAGAGACATTTTTAAGAAGTCTAATACAATGCAAGGGAGTGTCTTCCTCAAAGATAAATCCAATCGTTTTACCCCAGAACTCAGAAACCTCAGCCCCGATTATACCTGCATTGGCCTATTCACTCCTCCCAGGTGGCAACAAGAGAAGGAAGGATAACCCCCATATCACTGTCATTGCTTTCGTTTATTTTCTTCTCTTCCCATCAGGATTCAAACCCTGCTTTTGATTTGTAGCAATACAAAGCAAAAATGAAGGTATTATAGTTAGAGAATGAGTCATGACAGCCATTTGACCTCAATAACCATATTCCAGGCGTGATCTGATCTTAGCCCCATTTTGTGAATAGATCCAGCATCTCAAGAGAAAAGTAGACCAGATGGAAGAATGGTATAAGGTCACTTTGGAATTCTCATCATAGATGGCCACATCAACTAACAGGAAATTTGGAGAAAAATCATACTTACATAAAAATGTAACCATGAATAGAACTTGTATCATTTGGGATTCTTTAAGTACAAGAAACAAAAATCAACTCAGCCTAAGAAGCACGGGGGAATATATTGGAGGATTGAAGAATATGGGACATCTTTATACAATCTTAGAGTCAGTCTTGCAGTCTTGGAAAAGTGAAGAGTAAAAGTATCTATGGGGAAATGGAAAGGAAACGTCACAGCCAGATGGGATTGATCATCTCTGACTGCTTTTCCCACCTTTCTCCACATTCCATGTGAGTGAGCTTCAAATTCCAAGGAGAGGAAAGAACCTGATTGGTGTCACATGTTGACGGGGCGGGGGGGAACAGGGACATCTTGATTGATAGCTCCATGGTTGTATCTAATAGTGAAGGAATAGTTTTCCCAATGTAAATTCAGGGCACCATATCAAAAGAGGAAATGGATTTTTGGCAGTCATAAACAACAGATGTCCACTGCATGACCAAATAACACAAGTTTTGGGAAATGTACCGATGTAAAACAATGACATTGTGATTGTCAGTTGAAAGTTGGTGCAAGACTGTGGTCATATATATATGACCACATATATATATATACACACACACACACACATAAGAGGAAAGATTTTTCTCAAGGTTACCCATTCTAGGAAGTGGTTAATATGAGAGTAGAAAATGAGTAGGACCCCTGTCTGGGAAAGGAAGGGAACTTCTTCACTCTCCAGGGCTGCAGCCATTATGCTGACCCCAAGTGTTATTTCAGAATGACACCACCTATGGTGGCTGCTGGGAATCTGTTTGCTGTGTGAGATGCAACAGCAACAATGAAGAAAGGTAAGCAACCAGTATCCATGACGGTAGTTGTAGAACCCTCCCATGTCAAGGAAGGTACCTCTGAGTGAGTGGTGGACAACTGGTGCATGGTGAAAACAAAACAAAAACAAACAAAAAAAGGCCCTCTCCAACAACAAAACAAAATACTCCAGTTATTTGGACTGCATGAGGTTTCTTTGCCTAAGATCAGGATGGAGTTTCCTCAGTGGTGATCAGTAGACGGTCTGTGGCCAGCAGAGAAACACTCGAGAGATTCAGCAGCAGCAGCATAGCATATAAGCAAGATGAGAGGAGTGAAAGAAACTGCTTCCTGCAGAGCAAGTATATGTATCTACCCATCTAGTGAAAATCCATGTAACCATTTTTGCATAATAAGGTAACATATAAAAAGAGAAGAGAAAGGAAACACATGCACCCATATATAAATGTGTACAGTATGTACATGTGTATATATAATAAACATAATGTATATTTCACTGTGGAAATAATTGCTACTAATAATTCCAACAGTTTTTCATTCCTTATTGATTTTGTTTAAGGTGTTTTTGCTGTACAGAAGCTTTCCATTTTTATGGCATCAAATACTGTTCTTTTCCTCTATAATTTCTTCTATTTCTTTCATGCTTGGAAAGTTCTTCCCTGCAAAAGACCAATATTGTGTGTCTATAGGGTGCCTGGGTGGCTCAGTCAGTTGAGCCACTGACCCTTCATTAAAATTCAGGTCATAGGGGTGCCTGGGTGGCTTAGTCGGTTAAGTGTCCGACTTTCGCTTAGGTCATGATCTCGCGGTTCGTGGGTTCGAGCCCCGTGTCAGGCTCCGTGCTGACTGCCAGCTCAGAGCCTGGAGCCTATTTCGGAGTCTGTATCTCCCTCTCTCTCTGACCCTCCCCTGCTCATGCTGTCTCTCTCTCCTAGAAATAAATAAAAATATTAAAAAATAAAATAAATAAAATAAAATAAAATAAATAAAATAAAATAAATTAAAATAAAATAAAATTCAGGTTATAATCCCAGGGTCATAGGATCAAGCCCTGAGTCAGGCTCTGCAGTGAGTGTGGAGCCTGCTTAACAGTCTCTCAGATTGATGATAGATAGATAGATAGATAGATAGATAGATAGATAGATAGATAGATAAACAAATGAATAAATAAATCCGACATGGACAGCGTGCTATCAGGTATGTGCTAACTTGGTTTAGGCTATACATTATGTGTAGTCATTTGCTGAAATCAGGATTTCCCATCTAAAGAGTGATCAGCTAGCATTCAGTCAGAAAGGCTACTCCCCTAAGACTATGTAGGAGTGCTTCAGCTAGTTTCTGATCACCACCAGGAATTTTGCTAATTTATATATGAATGATAGACAAAGGTTTCTGTTGGTGAGATGGATTCTTGATTAAATTAATGGCATTTGATGTAGATACATGAGATAAAATTTTCAGACACACCTTCTGCTCTTGGTTAAGCAGTATACAAAAATCAAGGGAACCGTATATCCTGTTTGCTCAGGGATGGCACCTAGACTTGACCCCTAATGAGGTGTTTTGCCTACTGATAATAATTTGATCAATGGCTGCATGTGTGGAATAATCTGAACTGAAAATTGCTGTCTTTATAACCTGATAAAGAGGTTGTAAGGAAATAAGTAATCTTCACCCACCTCCCACCCTTGGAGACTACTATTAGCTAACACAAATAACCAAAGAGTTGTACAAAATCAAATTGGCCATAGGGCAGTTCACACGAACCAGTTCAATAACCACCTGTATTTTCTTCTAATTTATTTCAAGATGTTACCTTTTATATCTAACTCTTGACCCATCTGGAGAGTTTAATTTCAAATGCCTGTAGGAGTGGAGCCATTCATATAAATTCATGAGACAAACTAGCATAAAACAGGAGGTAGAGAGAATTATGCCAAATGCAGAGCAAAAGGGAGCCACGACTCTGTTCATGCCAATTGCCACCATCTGGGGTTGTGGGTCCAGTATTCCTGTATTTTCTGATTTACTGTTTCTTCACAGCTTTTTTTTAAACATTCATATTTTCTTGAAAAATTTTCTGGTTTTTAAAATGCCATTTAACAAACAGTATAATTTGTGGTCCAGTTACAGTACAAGGGTAGCCAGTTTGCAATACTTACTTTATCGTATAAGAGGTGGATGTAACATATTTTTTTTCTCCAGATAGGCAATTATACCCTAAAACTGTTGAAAACACAGCCTTCCTTATTGAGTTCTTATTCTTCCTTTATCAAACGCTATACACTCGTATACTAACAGCTGTCTATTATTTCCCACATACTTGGCTAAGTTTAAGAATAACGTCCACCTCCAACAACATTCAGATTTTGATTTAGAAATTTAACTGCAAATTGAGTCCTTTTTACTTCAAATAATTTTAAACCAATATTAATACTTAATAAAATATTTAATACTTTAATAAAAATATTTAAATTTTTATATATTTGTTTTGTCTCTAAATATCTAAGTTTTTTCTAGCTCTAAGTATTTTAAAATTTACACTTTTGGGTATTTTAAATATGTAGCTGAATAATTGGTCATCACTTTCTGGGCTAGCAAACATTTTATGAAGAGTTTTTATTTACTGAAAGCTTGAAAGGACTCAACAGTAAAACTGTCACACTTTGACCTATTTTTTGAAGTAATTTCATGATTATTGGATGTCTTGTAATTCTAGTCATTTTTATTTCCTAAAAAATTACTTTTTTTATTAAATGTTTTCAATAGAGCTAGTTTTACTCTTCTAGAAATTCACTTTTGATTTTTATTCAGGTAGTTCATAATACTAAGTTTTCTGTATGGAATAAATAAGACTTTTATTGATATCAACTATGTACCTCTGTTCTAAGAGCCCTGGGCAGTAAACACATTCAAGGCCCATATTTTCAAGAAACTTACATTTTCAGAAGCAAAGACAGATAATAAACCAAGAAATAAAATTTTACATTATTAAGTAATGAAAAATATTCTGGTGGCATTAAGAGTATGATTTGGTAGGGAGTAACAGGCTGAGGGATGTTGAGGAATTATCAACAGTCAGGAAAAAAAAAAATTTGAGGAAGCAACCTTTAAGTTGAAACATCATTGACAGGAAGGAGCCAACATAGATCCAGGAAGACTTGTCTTAGTCCCTGGGGGCTGCTCTAAATACCACAGATGGGTAGCTCAGAAATTTAATACTTAACAGTTCTGGAGCTGTAAGGCAACATCAGGGTAAGTACCAGCATGGTTCGGTGAGAGCCCTCTTCCAAGTCTCAGACCTCTCCACAAGCAGAAAGGCTGGGGAGTACTGTGGGGTCTCTTCTACCAGAGCACTTTCATCAGAGCACTAATCCCATTCATGAGGGCTCTCCCCTCATGACCTAATTTTCTCCTGAAGTCCCTACCTCCTAATACCGTCACCTTTGGGAATTAAAGATTTCAACTTGAATCTTGCAGGGGAACAAACAATAGCAGGATTCCATGTAGAAAGCACAGTTAGTCCAAAGTATTCAAAATTTTTCTTTATGCACAAAGATTAGTATGTTTCAGGTTACACCATGTCAATGGAATTTTTTAAATTTATTATTACAGTGTTACTTAGTAATGTTATCTTCCTCTACATTTATGGGTGTTTCCTTTCTCATTCTTAATATATATCTGTAGTTTATATCGTTTGTTAAAATTTGCTTATGATTTATGTTAGATTGTGTATTTATTTTTAAATCAAACCGAACTTTTGGATTATCAATTCTTACTTTGACTTTTATATTTAGGATTTTATTCCTCTACTCTTGTGTCCTTTTTAAAGATTCTGTATTTTTAGTAATAGATAATTATAAAGACTATGAAATTTTCTTTGGTAAGTTTTGCCCACATTCAAAAAAAATGCTGATACATCATGTTCTTTTTGTTTTAAGATCATCTCAAGCTAGGGGCACCTCGGTGGCTCAGTTGGTTAAGCGTCCTACTTCAGTTCAGGTTATGATCTTGCAGTTTGTGAGTTTGAGCCCCACATTGGGCTCTGTGCTGATAGCTGAGAGCCTGGAGCCTGCTTTGAATTCTGTGTCTCCCTCTCTCTCTCTGCCCCTCCCCCGCTCATGCCCTGTCTTTCTCTCTCTCTCTCTCTCTCTCTCTCAGGAATAATAAACTTAAAAAGACTGTCTCAAATTATAATATTGGTTTTTTTGTTGGCCCAAGATTTAGAGACAACATCAAATGGTAGGACAGAGAGCAAGCTATGTATCAGCTATTGGAGCAAAATCTTCAATTGAGATGGAAAAGTCTGTGTTCCAAAACTTCCCCTTAGCTTTATTTGTATTCATCTGCTAGCTATAATGACTGGTGCATTTCTGAATCTGGTTTGTCCTGTTTCCAGACATAGGAAAGTTGGATCCACAGTTATCAGATGATTGCTGGCATGTAGGAAGAAGTCTAGCTTAGACTGAGGACATGAAATTGCGTGAGACCAGTGTTCTCAAGCTTTCTGTTCTTAGGATCCCTTTATACTCTTAAAAATTAAAGAAGACTCAAAATTAACTGTTGTTTCTATGCGTTCATTAGAATCTAAAACTGAGATCTAAGATATTTATTGATTCATTTAAAAATAAAAACCGTCTTAAGTGTAAATGTTATGCCCAGATCGCGAGACCTCAAAGACCACCGAGGAGCCAATTCCCATGCAAGCACACGAGGGTCTTTATTCAAGCTAGAGCAGGGACTCCAACACACCCCGACGCAGCGGTGATGGTGTGGAACCCTGAACTCAGGGTGGCAGGGCTTTTTATTGCGGTTACAGTGGGATTCAGGGGCTTTCCAGCTTGGCAGTCTCCTGATAGGTTGACTTTTAGTACATGCTGTCTTGTCAGTACCAGATTGCCTTGGCCCATCTGGTCTGACCGCAAACTGTCAACAGGAACGTCTTGGGACACAGGCGCCTCTTTTAAACTGACTGGCTGTTTTTGCTAGGGAAGTAACTAAGGACAGGCTGCCTGAGTACTTTCTGCAGTTTTACCTGGAACTGGGTTCGGGCCTAGTTCACCCTCAAGATGAAGGCTTTTTCTAAAATGCAGTCAGTTAGGTTTAGGTCTCACATTCCCCCCTTTTCTTGAGACTTCTGTGGACCCAATCATGGGTCCTCTAGGAGCTCGAGGTCACCAGGCCTATCCATGTTTTGGGGATGTTGGTATTGTGTTTGGAGGACCATTAATTGGATGGCTCTCAAGCGTTCTTTCATAAATGCAACCAGTCTATTAAGAATGCAAGGTCCAAAGGTTAGTAACAGCAATAAAATCAGTAGGGGGCCTAATAAAGTAGAAATAAGGGTAGTAAGCCAAGGGGAGCTGTTAAACCATTTCTCGAACCAACTCTGGCTCAGCTCATAGTCTTGTTTTCTTCTGGCCAGGGCTGGTAGTATTAAGAACTTCAAAAGTGTGGATCATCAGGTCCTGTAAGGGCTCTGGCTCTGTCTCCTTGAGGATGGTGGTTCCCACGGACTTAGGTGGCAGGGTACTGTTAATAGTAATGGGAATAGTGTGGGGTCACCTGGGGGTCGGGCGGATTGGAATTAGGGCCTCATTAGGGCCTATGGTCTCTCTTGATTCTGATTGAAAGGGGGCAAGGACCCACTTGACCATAAACAGTACTTCTGTATCATACCCTGATTTATATAGTCTTAATCCCCAGGTTAGTCCTTTGTCCCAGTCCTTAGTTCTTTTACCCTTTTCGGTGAGTGTTAATTGTAAAGGATTACATCTAGAGCCAGGCTTACAGGGGGCGGTTGAGTGTTTGCGCCGGAGGGAAATGAGAGATTGAGAGTCCTGGATCCAACTGCAAGATCCCGTGGTCTCACAGCCCCATTCCTGGCAATAATAATCTGACCAGCCCCCACACTGAGTCGCCTTATCACTAGAAATTGGGGCTGGACATACATAAAAACAGGTTCCGTGTAACTCCTGCAGGGCAGTATGGGCGAAGGAGTTTTGGGTTTGAGCACACCCAGGGACTTCTGGCCATCCTGTCCCTGGTTTAGGTAATGGGGCTTGTTCAAATAAGCTGCAAAGGTCAAATTCAAATGTAGGCCACCATGTATGTGGCAGATGGGGCTCAACCTTAGTATCTATGGCTTTATTTGAACTAGGCGTGATGACTTGCCATGTTACTTGGAGGGGTTGGTGAGGATTTTGGTTTTGGTTAGCCCGACAAGGCAGAATACATAAGGTCCCTAGTTCCAATATTAAAGGCCAGTTCATGTTTTCTGCTGTAATTTGAACTTTAGTGGATTCCCTAGGTCCTTGACGGCCTTCCAATCTGGATTCGGAGCCAGGTAGTCATCCTTGTCGGCAAACGGGTCAGCTGGTTTGGCGTGGGTGTAGTGGACCCAGGTAACAAGGCCCTACCTTTAGGGTTGTTGGGGTGGTCAGTAGCACAACATAAGGTCCCTTCCAGCGTGATTCCAAGTTGCTCTGGTGGTGTCTCTTCACGTAGACCCAATCACTGGGGCGGCACCTGTGTGGCTCCAGTGGACTTGTTTCATAGAGGGCACACAGTTTAGGCCAAACACATTTATGAACCCATTGAAGGCCTCTGAGGTCTTGGAGGAGACGGGCTTCTTCGAACTCAATGGCCTCATCCTGTAGGCGGAGTATGCTTTACCAAACATGATCTCAAACGGAGTCAATTTCATTTGATATGGGGAAGTAAGTACCCTATATAGGGCAAAGGGGAGGAGGACCACCCAGTCACCACCAGTCTCAAGGACCAATTTGGTAAGGGTCTCTTTTAAGGTTCTATGCATCCTTTCTACCTATCCTGAACTCTGGGATCTATAAGCACAGTGTAATTTCCAATCAATCCCCAGGGTCGTGGCTAGGCTCTGACTTACCTCGGACACAAAAGCCAGTCAATTATCTGACCCTATCATCTGAGGAAATCCATACCTTGGTAGGATGTCTTCTAGCAGCAGCTTTGGCACCACCTCTGCAGTTTCATGTTGGGATATGCCTCAGTCCATCCTGAAAAGGTGTCTACAAAGACTAGTAAGTACCTGTAGCCATACCTGCCAGGTTTTACCTAAGTCAGTTTCCCAGTAAGCCCCTGGGCGTCTTCCTCTTAGATGTGTTCCAGGATTATGGGGGTCCTGGGTAGCGTTGGTCAGTTAATAGGCCTTGCATTTGCTGATGATTTGTTCAATTTTGGCATTGACATCTTTAATTTTAATGTGTGACTGTCTAACCAGGTCTTGTAGTTTTCTCTGTCCCATGTGGGATGCTCGGTGTATTTTGACAGAACCCTTATTCCCATTTCTTCGGGGAGGATGATTTTATTATCCACGGACCTCCACCAGCCCTTAAGACATTGAATCATAGGTAGTCCTTTAATCCATTGTAGGTCCTTGAGTGAATAACGAGGAGTCTCTGGTAGGTTGGGGTCCCCAGGATCTATGAGTTTGACTGCCAGGACCAGGGTGCCTTTGAGGGCCACTTCTTTAGCGGCCCAGTCGGCCATACTGTTGCCTCTGGCTGTCTCAGTTATGTCCTTTTGATGGCCTGGACAATGGATGATAGCTAGTTTTCTTGGGAGCCATAAAGCTTTGAGGAGAGCTAGGATCTCCTTTTTATTTTTTATAGTCTTTCCCTCGGCCATGAGGAGCCTCCTTTCTTTATAAATTACCCCATCAACTGTCTGTGTAAACATTTAGTTTTCTGCCCTGCCCCAGAATTAAAGCTTTAGTAAGGTCAATTAGCTAGCCTTCTGTGCTGAGGTCCCGGCTGGCAGGGGCTCTGCCCAAATGACTTTTTCGGTGGATACCACTGCGGCTCTGGCATACCTTAGCCCTTATTGTATGAAGCTACTGCCATCTGTGTACCAGGTGACCTCTGCATCTGGCAACAGGACGTCCTGCAGGTCCGGACGGGTGGCATGAATATGGGCCAGGATCTCAGCAAAATCATGGAGGGGAGCCTCTAAGTCTGGGTCAGGCAACAATGTAGCTGGGTTCAGGGCAGCCGGGGCCTGGAAAATAATTCTGGTACGGTTGAGTGGCAGAGTCTGATAATGGGTCATGTGGGCATTTCTGAGCCATCGATCAGGTGGTTGTTTTATAACTCCCCCTATTGCATGAGGGGTAGTGATGGCCAGCTCTTGCCCCATAGACAATTTATCTGCATCCTTAACCAGCAGGGCCACAGCCCCAATCATGCGGAGACATGGCGGCCAACCGGATGCCACTGGGTCCAGTTTCTCGGAGAGGGAGGCCACATGCCGGTGCCAGAGGCCCAACACTTTTGTTCCCTCAGGGGAGAGATGGATTTGTGCCCCCAGTTTTGTCTATAAATTACAGCCCAGAAGAGGATAGGGGCATTCTGGGATGACCATAAATGAGTGGGATACCCGACCCACACCCAAATCCACAGTTCTTTGGGTAGTCCATGGATATTGCTGGACTTCAGTCGCTCCCTGGACCCATGACCTTTTGGCTGACAGTGGACCCCCGGGCCGTAGGAGCACAGAATGCTGGGCCCCCATATTGACCAGGAAGTCTGGAGATTTCCCATCCACTTGTAAGGTTACCCTGGGCTCGGGGAGGGGCACCAAACCCCGTCCCCTCTAGTCACTGTCTTCCCCTATAACCAGGATGGGGGTCTTAGGTCTCGGTTTCTTGTTGGGACAATCCTTGACCTAATGCCTCTCTTCTCTGCAATAGGCATATTGATTGTGGCCCACGCGGGGTCTTTTCTCATCCCATTTGGTTTCTTCCTTACCGTGTTCTTGGGAGGCCAGTTGCTTGAGACAGTGTCTTCGGTCGTCTGGATCTGCTGTGGCAGCCAGGAGTATCTTTGCCAGGTCCCGGTTCTGCCTCTTTTCAGCCCTAATTTGTTTATCTTCTGCACTTTCCCTGTTATTATATACCCTCTCTGCCACGACCACTAAATCTTGGAGACTCTTTTCTCCAGGTCTTTCTAATTTTTGAAGCTTGCAGCAGATATCGGGAGCTGCTTGGTTAGCAAAAGCCATGGCCACTGCCGATTTACTGGATTCAGCTTCCGGATTCATGGGAATGTACTGACAAAAGGCTTCCATTATCCTTTCGAGGAAGGCTGTGGGGCTTTCCTCGGAACACTGACTGACATTATAAACCTTGGCCATATTAGTGGGCTTGCGAGCTGCAGCCCTGAGACCTGCCAATAGAGCCTGGCGGTACCCTAGGAGGTGCTCCTTACCCTTTGCTGTGTTGTAGACCCGCTGTGCTGGGCGGGTGAGGGGGAAGTGCGCGTCAATACGTGCCTGGTCCGTTGTGGGGACCCCAGTGGGGCCAGGAATCATTCCTGGCCTCACTCTGGATGCGTTCTCATTCCTCAGTGGTGAAGAGGACCTGCAACAATTGCTAACAATCATCCCAGGTGGGCTGATGAGTAAAAAGGACAGTTTCTAACAGATTAATAAGGGATCCAGGATTCTCAGAAAAGGAAGCATGCCATGTGTGCTGCCACGCCAATGCGCAAAGTAGTCCCCCCGCGGAAGGGAAAGTAGTCCCCACACGGCAACCTCCCCGTGTCCCCGTCCAACGGTGGGGCCATGAGTAGAGCGGAGAGCCGCGCCTCTTTCTCCTCCGTCTCAGGGGTGCCACGAGGGGAACCTGGAGGCTGGGTGAAGGCCCGGGCCCAGGCGGGCGGCGGGTGGGGGTGGGGAGCGCCCGTGGCTGGGATCCGTGCGCGCGGTGAGTTGGTCCCCTGCCATTGTGAGGTGGCGGCACGGCTGCCTGCCAGGCTCGTGGCGGGGTGGGCACAGGGGTGGAGGTGGGGAGGTGTGCCGGGGCGGGGGCTGGCCTGGGGGCGCAGTCAGCTGGTGGCTCCACTGGTAGCTGTGGCGGGACTGCTGCTGCTGCTGCCTCGTTGACAGGGACCTGTAAGGGGGGGTTGGTATGGGGTGGAAAAGTCAACTCTTCCTCCGTTTCTCCCTGCAAAATGGGATAAAGAGGAGGAGCCAAGGGTTTAGACTCAGGTTGTCGGGAGTCAGCCTTTCAGAAGTAACTAAAACAAGGGCCGATGCAGAGGAGGGTGGCACCTAGTGAAGTAAAAAAATGTTTAAGCCATGGAGGGGGATCATCCACCAAGTCGGCCCAGACAACGATATATGGAACCTGGTCCGGGTAGCCCATGCAGGGCCAAGAGACCTGCTGTTCTACTTGGTGCAAAGAGTCTGAAATCTTCTCCTTTTAACTTTCACAGATTGTGCGCTCGAGCTCTGATATCCTTGAGGTGAGCGAGCAACAGATCTAGGGGTTTAGATGGTGTCTGTCCCATTTCGTCAGTCTCAGTCGCCCAGTAATAAAGTCCAACAGACACAACCGACAGTCACAGGCGCACACACAGAAAGACAGATAACAAAGTCCGCCACAGAAAAAAAAAATGAAGCTGGGACGATAGTCTTCGACCGATTCACAGGAGCAACCCGCCTCGTCTTCCTGGATCAATACAGACTAGGGACACTCTGTCCCCTCCGAATACAGACTAGGGGCACTCTGTCCCCTCCAAAGAAGCCCTGAACGTCTTCAAGGTGTCCCGCTACCGTGGCCCCCAGCATGTCCGCTTTGACCACCTTTGGTCGCCTAATACAGATTTGTCTTGAGACCAGAGTTACATAGATGAACACAACAAAGAGATTCTTACCAGCTGGTCGACCCTCTGGTTCAGGGGTCTGAGGGGTCTTGGGGATCCCAGACGAGCCCCCAAATGTTATGCCCAGATCGCGAGACCCCAAAGACCACCAAGAAGCTGATTCCGATGCAAACACATGAGGGTCTTTATTCAAGCTCGAGCAGGGACTCCAAAGCACCCTGACGCAGCGGTGATGGTGTGGAGCCCCGAACTCAGGGTCGCAGGGCTTTTTATTGTGGTTACAGTGAGATTTGGGGGCTTTCCAGCTTGGCAGTCTCCTGATAGATTGACTTTTAGTACATACTGTCTTGTCAGTACCCGATTGGCTACACCCATCTGGCCTGACTGCAAACTGCCAACAGGAACATCTTGGGACACAGGCGCCTCTTTTAAACTGATTGGCTATTGCTGTTGCTAGGGAAGTAACTAAGTGCAGGCTGCCTAAGTACTTTCTGCAGTTTTACCTGGAACTGGGTTCGGGCCTAGTTCACCCTCAAGATGAAGGCTTTTTCTAAAATGCAGTCAGTTAGGTTTAGGTCTCACATTCCCCCCTTTTCTTGAGACTTCTGTGGACCCAATCATGGGTCCTCTAGGAGCTCGAGGTCACCAGGCCTATCCATGTTTTGGGGATGTTGGTATTGTGTTTGGAGGACCATTAATTGGATGGCTCTCAAGCGTTCTTTCATAAATGCAACCAGTCTATTAAGAATGCAAGGTCCAAAGGTTAGTAACAGCAATAAAATCAGTAGGGGGCCTAATAAAGTAGAAATAAGGGTAGTAAGCCAAGGGGAGCTGTTAAACCATTTCTCGAACCAACTCTGGCTCAGCTCATAGTCTTGTTTTCTTCTGGCCAGGGCTGGTAGTATTAAGAACTTCAAAAGTGTGGATCATCAGGTCCTGTAAGGGCTCTGGCTCTGTCTCCTTGAGGATGGTGGTTCCCACGGACTTAGGTGGCAGGGTACTGTTAATAGTAATGGGAATAGTGTGGGGTCACCTGGGGGTCGGGCGGATTGGAATTAGGGCCTCATTAGGGCCTATGGTCTCTCTTGATTCTGATTGAAAGGGGGCAAGGACCCACTTGACCATAAACAGTACTTCTGTATCATACCCTGATTTATATAGTCTTAATCCCCAGGTTAGTCCTTTGTCCCAGTCCTTAGTTCTTTTACCCTTTTCGGTGAGTGTTAATTGTAAAGGATTACATCTAGAGCCAGGCTTACAGGGGGCGGTTGAGTGTTTGCGCCGGAGGGAAATGAGAGATTGAGAGTCCTGGATCCAACTGCAAGATCCCGTGGTCTCACAGCCCCATTCCTGGCAATAATAATCTGACCAGCCCCCACACTGAGTCGCCTTATCACTAGAAATTGGGGCTGGACATACATAAAAACAGGTTCCGTGTAACTCCTGCAGGGCAGTATGGGCGAAGGAGTTTTGGGTTTGAGCACACCCAGGGACTTCTGGCCATCCTGTCCCTGGTTTAGGTAATGGGGCTTGTTCAAATAAGCTGCAAAGGTCAAATTCAAATGTAGGCCACCATGTATGTGGCAGATGGGGCTCAACCTTAGTATCTATGGCTTTATTTGAACTAGGCGTGATGACTTGCCATGTTACTTGGAGGGGTTGGTGAGGATTTTGGTTTTGGTTAGCCCGACAAGGCAGAATACATAAGGTCCCTAGTTCCAATATTAAAGGCCAGTTCATGTTTTCTGCTGTAATTTGAACTTTAGTGGATTCCCTAGGTCCTTGACGGCCTTCCAATCTGGATTCGGAGCCAGGTAGTCATCCTTGTCGGCAAACGGGTCAGCTGGTTTGGCGTGGGTGTAGTGGACCCAGGTAACAAGGCCCTACCTTTAGGGTTGTTGGGGTGGTCAGTAGCACAACATAAGGTCCCTTCCAGCGTGATTCCAAGTTGCTCTGGTGGTGTCTCTTCACGTAGACCCAATCACTGGGGCGGCACCTGTGTGGCTCCAGTGGACTTGTTTCATAGAGGGCACACAGTTTAGGCCAAACACATTTATGAACCCATTGAAGGCCTCTGAGGTCTTGGAGGAGACGGGCTTCTTCGAACTCAATGGCCTCATCCTGTAGGCGGAGTATGCTTTACCAAACATGATCTCAAACGGAGTCAATTTCATTTGATATGGGGAAGTAAGTACCCTATATAGGGCAAAGGGGAGGAGGACCACCCAGTCACCACCAGTCTCAAGGACCAATTTGGTAAGGGTCTCTTTTAAGGTTCTATGCATCCTTTCTACCTATCCTGAACTCTGGGATCTATAAGCACAGTGTAATTTCCAATCAATCCCCAGGGTCGTGGCTAGGCTCTGACTTACCTCGGACACAAAAGCCAGTCAATTATCTGACCCTATCATCTGAGGAAATCCATACCTTGGTAGGATGTCTTCTAGCAGCAGCTTTGGCACCACCTCTGCAGTTTCATGTTGGGATATGCCTCAGTCCATCCTGAAAAGGTGTCTACAAAGACTAGTAAGTACCTGTAGCCATACCTGCCAGGTTTTACCTAAGTCAGTTTCCCAGTAAGCCCCTGGGCGTCTTCCTCTTAGATGTGTTCCAGGATTATGGGGGTCCTGGGTAGCGTTGGTCAGTTAATAGGCCTTGCATTTGCTGATGATTTGTTCAATTTTGGCATTGACATCTTTAATTTTAATGTGTGACTGTCTAACCAGGTCTTGTAGTTTTCTCTGTCCCATGTGGGATGCTCGGTGTATTTTGACAGAACCCTTATTCCCATTTCTTCGGGGAGGATGATTTTATTATCCACGGACCTCCACCAGCCCTTAAGACATTGAATCATAGGTAGTCCTTTAATCCATTGTAGGTCCTTGAGTGAATAACGAGGAGTCTCTGGTAGGTTGGGGCCCCCAGGATCTATGAGTTTGACTGCCAGGACCAGGGTGCCTTTGAGGGCCACTTCTTTAGCGGCCCAGTCGGCCATACTGTTGCCTCTGGCTGTCTCAGTTATGTCCTTTTGATGGCCTGGACAATGGATGATAGCTAGTTTTCTTGGGAGCCATAAAGCTTTGAGGAGAGCTAGGATCTCCTTTTTATTTTTTATAGTCTTTCCCTCGGCCATGAGGAGCCTCCTTTCTTTATAAATTACCCCATCAACTGTCTGTGTAAACATTTAGTTTTCTGCCCTGCCCCAGAATTAAAGCTTTAGTAAGGTCAATTAGCTAGCCTTCTGTGCTGAGGTCCCGGCTGGCAGGGGCTCCGCCCAAATGACTTTTTCGGTGGATACCACTGCGGCTCTGGCATACCTTAGCCCTTATTGTATGAAGCTACTGCCATCTGTGTACCAGGTGACCTCTGCATCTGGCAACAGGACGTCCTGCAGGTCCGGACGGGTGGCATGAATATGGGCCAGGATCTCAGCAAAATCATGGAGGGGAGCCTCTAAGTCTGGGTCAGGCAACAATGTAGCTGGGTTCAGGGCAGCCGGGGCCTGGAAAATAATTCTGGTACGGTTGAGTGGCAGAGTCTGATAATGGGTCATGTGGGCATTTCTGAGCCATCGATCAGGTGGTTGTTTTATAACTCCCCCTATTGCATGAGGGGTAGTGATGGCCAGCTCTTGCCCCATAGACAATTTATCTGCATCCTTAACCAGCAGGGCCACAGCCCCAATCATGCGGAGACATGGCGGCCAACCGGATGCCACTGGGTCCAGTTTCTCGGAGAGGGAGGCCACATGCCGGTGCCAGAGGCCCAACACTTTTGTTCCCTCAGGGGAGAGATGGATTTGTGCCCCCAGTTTTGTCTATAAATTACAGCCCAGAAGAGGATAGGGGCATTCTGGGATGACCATAAATGAGTGGGATACCCGACCCACACCCAAATCCACAGTTCTTTGGGTAGTCCATGGATATTGCTGGACTTCAGTCGCTCCCTGGACCCATGACCTTTTGGCTGACAGTGGACCCCCGGGCCGTAGGAGCACAGAATGCTGGGCCCCCATATTGACCAGGAAGTCTGGAGATTTCCCATCCACTTGTAAGGTTACCCTGGGCTCGGGGAGGGGCACCAAACCCCGTCCCCTCTAGTCACTGTCTTCCCCTATAACCAGGATGGGGGTCTTAGGTCTCGGTTTCTTGTTGGGACAATCCTTGACCTAATGCCTCTCTTCTCTGCAATAGGCATATTGATTGTGGCCCACGCGGGGTCTTTTCTCATCCCATTTGGTTTCTTCCTTACCGTGTTCTTGGGAGGCCAGTTGCTTGAGACAGTGTCTTCGGTCGTCTGGATCTGCTGTGGCAGCCAGGAGTATCTTTGCCAGGTCCCGGTTCTGCCTCTTTTCAGCCCTAATTTGTTTATCTTCTGCACTTTCCCTGTTATTATATACCCTCTCTGCCACGACCACTAAATCTTGGAGACTCTTTTCTCCAGGTCTTTCTAATTTTTGAAGCTTGCAGCAGATATCGGGAGCTGCTTGGTTAGCAAAAGCCATGGCCACTGCCGATTTACTGGATTCAGCTTCCGGATTCATGGGAATGTACTGACAAAAGGCTTCCATTATCCTTTCGAGGAAGGCTGTGGGGCTTTCCTCGGAACACTGACTGACATTATAAACCTTGGCCATATTAGTGGGCTTGCGAGCTGCAGCCCTGAGACCTGCCAATAGAGCCTGGCGGTACCCTAGGAGGTGCTCCTTACCCTTTGCTGTGTTGTAGACCCGCTGTGCTGGGCGGGTGAGGGGGAAGTGCGCGTCAATACGTGCCTGGTCCGTTGTGGGGACCCCAGTGGGGCCAGGAATCATTCCTGGCCTCACTCTGGATGCGTTCTCATTCCTCAGTGGTGAAGAGGACCTGCAACAATTGCTAACAATCATCCCAGGTGGGCTGATGAGTAAAAAGGACAGTTTCTAACAGATTAATAAGGGATCCAGGATTCTCAGAAAAGGAAGCATGCCATGTGTGCTGCCACGCCAATGCGCAAAGTAGTCCCCCCGCGGAAGGGAAAGTAGTCCCCACACGGCAACCTCCCCGTGTCCCCGTCCAACGGTGGGGCCATGAGTAGAGCGGAGAGCCGCGCCTCTTTCTCCTCCGTCTCAGGGGTGCCACGAGGGGAACCTGGAGGCTGGGTGAAGGCCCGGGCCCAGGCGGGCGGCGGGTGGGGGTGGGGAGCGCCCGTGGCTGGGATCCGTGCGCGCGGTGAGTTGGTCCCCTGCCATTGTGAGGTGGCGGCACGGCTGCCTGCCAGGCTCGTGGCGGGGTGGGCACAGGGGCGGAGGTGGGGAGGTGTGCCGGGGCGGGGGCTGGCCTGGGGGCGCAGTCAGCTGGTGGCTCCACTGGTAGCTGTGGCGGGACTGCTGCTGCTGCTGCCTCGTTGACAGGGACCTGTAAGGGGGGGTTGGTATGGGGTGGAAAAGTCAACTCTTCCTCCGTTTCTCCCTGCAAAATGGGATAAAGAGGAGGAGCCAAGGGTTTAGACTCAGGTTGTCGGGAGTCAGCCTTTCAGAAGTAACTAAAACAAGGGCCGATGCAGAGGAGGGTGGCACCTAGTGAAGTAAAAAAATGTTTAAGCCATGGAGGGGGATCATCCACCAAGTCGGCCCAGACAACGATATATGGAACCTGGTCCGGGTAGCCCATGCAGGGCCAAGAGACCTGCTGTTCTACTTGGTGCAAAGAGTCTGAAATCTTCTCCTTTTAACTTTCACAGATTGTGCGCTCGAGCTCTGATATCCTTGAGGTGAGCGAGCAACAGATCTAGGGGTTTAGATGGTGTCTGTCCCATTTCGTCAGTCTCAGTCGCCCAGTAATAAAGTCCAACAGACACAACCGACAGTCACAGGCGCACACACAGAAAGACAGATAACAAAGTCCGCCACAGAAAAAAAAAATGAAGCTGGGACGATAGTCTTCGACCGATTCACAGGAGCAACCCGCCTCATCTTCCTGGATCAATACAGACTAGGGACACTCTGTCCCCTCCGAATACAGACTAGGGGCACTCTGTCCCCTCCAAAGAAGCCCTGAACGTCTTCAAGGTGTCCCGCTACCGTGGCCCCCAGCATGTCCGCTTTGACCACCTTTGGTCGCCTAATACAGATTTGTCTTGAGACCAGAGTTACATAGATGAACACAACAAAGAGATTCTTACCAGCTGGTCGACCCTCTGGTTCAGGGGTCTGAGGGGTCTTGGGGATCCCAGACGAGCCCCCAAATGTTATGCCCAGATCGCGAGACCCCAAAGACCACCAAGAAGCTGATTCCGATGCAAACACATGAGGGTCTTTATTCAAGCTCGAGCAGGGACTCCAAAGCACCCTGACGCAGCGGTGATGGTGTGGAGCCCCGAACTCAGGGTCGCAGGGCTTTTTATTGTGGTTACAGTGAGATTTGGGGGCTTTCCAGCTTGGCAGTCTCCTGATAGATTGACTTTTAGTACATACTGTCTTGTCAGTACCCGATTGGCTACACCCATCTGGCCTGACTGCAAACTGCCAACAGGAACATCTTGGGACACAGGCGCCTCTTTTAAACTGATTGGCTATTGCTGTTGCTAGGGAAGTAACTAAGTGCAGGCTGCCTAAGTACTTTCTGCAGTTTTACCTGGAACTGGGTTCGGGCCTAGTTCACCCTCAAGATGAAGGCTTTTTCTAAAATACAGTCAGTTAGGTTTAGGTCTCACATAAACACAGCACATAAATATTTTCTGGGGGAAAAAAAAAACAAGCAACCTCTATTCTCCCAGAAAAAGCTTACTTAGTAAAAAGAATGGCATTATCTTATGGTTTGCAAATCTCTTTTACCTTGGCTTAATTGTTATAGTCAAATTCTAATATTTCCTTCTATATTTAATCTGTTGCTATATCACAGATCATGTAACCTCTGGAAAACTTCACTGTACTAGGGCCCAAGGGTAGGGGTGGGGGGCGACTGAGTGAACCAGGCGGCTAGAGTTTTAGTATTATTATCAAAATAATTTTCACCTCTGAACCCTCTGAGATCCCAAGGGACCCAAGAGAATACTAGAAAACACTCTGAAAACCACTAGTTACATCAATGGTTTCCAACAAATTTTTCACTGGAACACATATTTTTCTTATGTGTGTTTTCATGGATGTCTTCGGATATTAACTAAACAAAATGAGTATTTTTATTATTTAAAAATAAGTAATATCAAATAACTGAGTGTTGGGGCAATAATATGGGAAAGTAGGGGTGCCTGGTACTTATGAAAGTATTTTCTGCACTCCTGGGAAACAGACAATGCATTGGGAATAATGAGCACATCCTGGCAGTCTGTTGCAACTCCTTTATCTCTGATTCAATGAAGCAAAATAGAATGGGAGTGACAGTATCATTATTACAGAGATACCCTGTATCTGTTAGTCTCTGATTTATTTCTTTTTTAAAAATTTTTTTTAAGTTTTAATGTTTTATTTGAGAGAGAGAGAGAGCGTGAGCAGGGGAGGGTCAGAGAGAGAGGGAGACACAGAACCCGAAGACAGGCTCCAGGCTCTGAGCTGTCAGCACAGAGCCCGATGCAGGGCTCAAACCCACGAACCATGAGATTATGACCTGAGCCTAAGTTGGGACGCTTAACCGACTGAGCCACCCAGGCGCCCCTGATTTATTTCTTTAAATCACTTGAAAGTTTGGGTATTTTAACAAATACTGGAAACCAATCACTTTCAAAACCCTTCTGACCACAATAAGAGGTGCTGTACCATATTATTCATAGAAACTCATCACTATCTTTCAGGTGGCTGGTAGAAACTGGGTGCATAGTATTGTGCACATCCAAATCTCTTTATATGCATTTGCTGATAAATAACATGTTTTTATTCATTTATATATTATTTGGAATATCAATGTGTGTGTACATATCCATTCTTTCAATATGTATTTATAGAGGGTTTCTCTAATATCTCAGGCACGATTTTTGGCAGTTAGGATACAACAGAAAACAGAAATTCCTACCCTGGAGAGATTTATGTTCTAGTGTGCAGAGACACACAATAAAGATGAATAAGCCAACTAAATCATACCTTACTTTGTGATTAAGTACTAGAAGGGGAAAAAAGTAAAGGAGGAGAATAAGAAATACTGGGAATATGGGATGCCATGATTTAAAATAGGGCAAATAAGAGGGAAGCAAACCATAAGAAACTCTTAAATACAGAGAACAAACTAAGGGTTGATGGGGGTAGGGGTAGGTTAAATAGGTGATAGGCATTAAGGAGGCACTTGTTGGCATGAGCACTGGATGTTATACATAAGTGACGAATCACTGGGTTCTACTCCTGAAGCCAAGACTACACTGTATGTTAAGTAACTTGAGAATAATAAAATGAAATGAAATAAGTGGCACATAGAAGAGAGACTGAAAGGATGGTTTTTAGGAAGAGGAAGAGAGGAAGGAAACTATTATGGGGAAGAGTATTCTAACAGAGAAAACAGCAACTCCAAAGTTGGAGGTTGACACCTTATGTAGGGTCTTCCTGGAACACAGAGTTGAGTGTACAGTCTGTGAGGTCAGAGAGGTAATTAAGGAAGAAACTTAGAGCCATGGTTAAGGACTTTGGTGTTTACTTTGTTTTGGAAGGCCATGGGAGACTGTACAGAGGGGTGGTATGATCTGATTTTCTTTCAATAAGTTGACTTTATTCTCAACTCTGTGTTGAGAATAGACTCAAAGGAAAGCAAAGACAAAAGCAAGAAAACCAGTCCCTGGGCCACTGTAATAATCCAAACAGGAGATGATGTAGGTTGTAGTATAAGTGATAAGTAGCCATTTTCTGAATGTGTTTTGAAGGAAAAGCCAACAGTTCATTTGCAAAGTGAATGTGGGACTTAAGAGAAAGAGCTATTAAAGACGGGTTTGGGCACAGAAAGATGGAGCCATTCACTGAAATGACTGAAGACTGTAGGTGTGGCTGAGAGACAATTTGAAGTCTGAAAGGGTATTTTAATGAGATCCCTGTTAACTCCTTTGGGGTTGTGTGAAGACACATAGATAGAATATCAATTATAATATTCATTTAGAGAACCTGTTGTAAATATATGTGTAGAGCATCAGAATTGTGAATAACTTTTTTTTAATTAAAAGTATTTATAGATCAGGAAACATACCTGTGTTCTGATCCCTGTTGTATCTTGAACAAGAAAGTCTTTAAGCAAGTCATTTAACCTTGCTGTATCTATTTCTTAATTGATAAAATAAGCATTGGATTAGGTGAACTCCTGCCTGGATTCAAATCCCAGCTGTGTCTGTAAAATGGGAATAACAATAATACCCATTACATAGTTTATTGTGAGCTAATATGTGTAAAACATTTAGAACAATGCCATGCACACCTGGCATTGTTAATATTAGTATTTTATCTTAAAGCTGGAATCTTCAAGTATTGCTATTATTTGTTCATGGGGGTGTAGCATAGAAAGGCAAAACTGGATGGCTAAGGTGAACATAAAGACAAAGGATTAAGGTTAAAGCTGGAGAACATATACTTCAACATTATGTTTACATAAGTTATAATAAAAAATATTGCTTTTGTTTACATTAGTAAGCATCATTGAGCTAGATGGCACTCTTCAATAATTGGTTATGTATTGATATATATGAATAAGAACCTTGAAAAATAATGATTTCAGAAAAATAATAGAAAATGTACATATTTTAATATATATAAGGACACTAAAAATTTCCAACCTTAAACAAACAGTAACATCTCAAAATGTAACAACAATACAAGTAAGATATTTGCAAGGAATGTTGAATTATGCTCGTAAAGACAAAACGCATCCTATTCCACCTTTCTCGTTTTAGTACAAATTGAAAAAATATAGTCCTGAGAAAGTCAGTGTATATGCTAAAATAAAATGGACGATACTGCCAAAGTTCTTACGTTTAAAACCACACGAATGCAACAAGATAAGCCTTTTCTTTAGTTTTAGATTCTTCTGCTGCTTAATCTCTCCCTCTAGTTCCCTATGCTCTAGTGTAAGAAAAATGGGTCCAAAAGGAAATTAAGATCTATTTTTTCCGATTAAATTGCTCAACCCTTCAGACAGTGAATAAACTAGAACGTCTTAGAAGCCTCTTTTTGTTGTTGTTGTTGTTGTTAAGAGAAAAAACAGTACTTTGCCACGGCCTCTGTACCCCCAGACCCAGCTAGACGCTCACCGGCTTTTCCTGGGGCTCGCAGCGGAGTTTCTGAAGAGCACCACCTGCCGGTCCCACATGCATTTTACTTCCTCGGCGCCAGACCTCTGCTGGATCTGCATTCTTTCAATCTTCCGCACTACACGTAAAGTACAATACAAAGCAGTTAGAACGACCAAGGCAGTGAAACTGCAGGTCTCCAAAGGCAAGAAAAAGCCGGTACCCAACCGCTCGCTCCGGACCTGAGTCGTGGGGAAGCAGGGCGCAGCGAGAGGGGAACGAGCTCCCCGGAGCCAGGCGCTACTTCCGCCCTGCGCGGCCCCGCCCCCGCAACGCGACGGGCGGTCACGTGACGGCCGCGCGCGTTCCCGGCCGCTGCGGGCTCCGAGGCCGAAGAGAAAAGACTGCGAGACGGCCGCAGCTGTGGCTAGAGAGGTGGGAGTCGGGGTGAAGTCCTGGCGGGGAAGGGTGAAAGTCAGCCACTGCGGGATCCTAACCCGAGGAGGCGTAAAGGCTTGCGGCGTCACCTCCAGCCGCGTCGCGCTCCGGGTCGGCCCTGCGCTCAGGGCCTGAGAGGGGCGGCGGCGCTGGGGTCAGGGGCCGGTACGTAGGTGGACGCCCTTGGGCCGGCGCGGTCGCGGGTCTGCACCCAGGCGGGATGGAGCCGTTTAGCCCTTCCCGCCGCCCCCACCTAGGCTACTGTCGCAGGCAAGAAGACTGTGACGGGCGCTGCGTTGTCCGCGGCCGCCGCAGCCTCTGCCCAGGACGACGGCCCAGAGCTGGTCACGGTCCGGGTGCGAGAGGCGGAGCAGCGGCCATTACTGCGCAGCCTCTTCCGCCGGGGTCCTCGTCTCCGCCTTCGGTGGCAGCCAGGTCGCTGTCCTCTCCCCTTGGCGGCAGTGTCAGGCCTCTACGCAGGGACCTTCTGGCCTCGGGATTTGGGGGCGGCGATGTTGTTTGGAGGGTTTACTGCTCCCTGTTTCCCGTGTGGAGGCCTTTTCCCTGGCCCTGGGTCAAATCGCAGCTGGGGCGTAGAGTCCCTGCATTTTGTCTTTTTCCGGAGTGTCTTTTGCTGCTTCCTTTTCCCTCTCTCCTCCTGCTCAGCGTCTGGGTCTTGCCTAATAGGAAGAGCATTCCCTCCACCTTGCCCTGGTTAAACCCAGCGCTGCTTAGGTGTCATTGTTTTGATGATTGTTAAAGCATCAGAACAATGAAGAGATCTCTTGATACCCGTGAAATCAAAAACAAAAACAAACAAACAAAAAAACCCAGAAAACCTCCAGGCATCTTAAAACGGAGGCTGTTGCTTTGTTCTACTGGTTGTTGGGTGCGAGTTCTCTCTCTACCCCCTAACCCGTCTAAAAGAGTAGAGGTCTTCCATAGTCGCTATTTTATTTTCCGTAGGCGTCTAGAGAAGGCTGCAGAATTGTTTTCAGTTTACACATAACATTTTGGCAACAGGAGCTTTCTCTTGTTAACCATTTCGTATGTTTTTTTAATTTTTCCTTACCTGAGTGCCATTTTAGTGACACTTTTAAAGTTTCGAAAGTACTTACATTTTGTTTAAGTAATGTTTTTGTAATATTGGAACAGGATGGAAATGACGGAAGAAGAAAGCCAAGAAATGATAGAAAAAGCGTTGTCTTTGAGCTTGACATTTCAGGTGCATCGGCTCCCTCCCTCCCTTCCAGTGTGTGTACTTTTTAAATAGGATGTGAAAGTATAACATTGGCATTGAAAGCGGTGTGTAATTACAGAAATTGGAGGACTTAAGATTTTTTATCTTTAAGCAAATGAATCTATATTTAGAGTCTTAAAAAGACGTGGAACATAGGACACGTGAAGAAAACGACCCACAGAAATAACAGGACTTGTAATGTTGGCTTTGCTGTTTTCGTGCCCAGGAAATACTGTCTTGAGTGTCCGAGTTTCTAAAAACACATGAAAATAGGTCAAGTAACTCTCTTTTTAAAGAGAAAACCAGAAAAATGAAAGCCTTGTTTATTTTAGCCTTGTCTGTCTTAAATTGGAGCATTTTGTTACGCCTGCTCTTTGATTTAGAATTTATGTTTCAAATGGCCAATGTTAGTTGTGGGCAGAATGAAAATAGTAGTAAATATTTGAAGGTTTTTGTTACTTACTGGTTGTTAAAAATTTGGTAGAATTATAATAACCAAGGAAACTATTTTTCCAAATAGCTGGTCATTAGGAGGAAGAAAAAGGAAATGGCGTTTTTTCTTTTTAGGAGACAAGTATCCACTGGTAAAGTATTTTGTTTCAATTTCCACCAATGTGAAATGTTAAAATAGGAAAGATTTGCTTTTAAAGATCCGGAAATGATTTTTTGACAGAGTAAAAGAAGAAGGTTGTATTCAGTTATTTTCTTTACACAGTATTAATGTATTTAGAGAATATTATTTTATGTATTAACCATTTACTATCATGAAATGCCTTGACACATTGTCAGCTGGATATTTGATTTTATTTTCCAGTGTGTATAACAGAGGGTGCTGACCATTTTTTCCATCCCCCCTGCTTGGTACCTGGTTGTGTCTAAGGAGCCTGCATTTGTTAAACAGGCTGGATTAGGAATAATCTTTGTGGGTATGAAAACCACTTTATTAACCTCCTGCTGCAGCCACTTGTGCTTATTTATGGGCTGTTGAGTGTTTGTGGCTTATTACCTTCTTGATTAATTAAAATAAAGCTTGTTGTTAAATGTCTGTTAATTAAAGTATTTAGAATTACAGAAATAATAGCGTAGAGTGAAATGACTTGACCAAGGTCACACATATAATTAGCAACACTGCCTTTTTCACTTACAAAATGGCTGCAGGCTATGAAGCTTTTGCTTGGTAAGATTAAAATAACATTTGTTCACATTCACATTTTATGTTTTGTTTAAATTAAAATACAAAGCCTACATTTGATTGGGGAGGGATGTAAAAATTGAATACTTGAATGTGAAGATTGTGAAGGTCATGGATTGTCCTTCAGTAATGTTTAAAGGGAAGTGCTTAACAATAAGAGAAATAAATCTTTAAAATAGTGTAGTGTCAAGTATTAGCCCCCATTTAGCTGAAATGGGTTTTGACAGAAGACTTGTCTCCCTGTATGACCTGTGCTTTCTGTAAGCTCAGTTTTAGCAGGCGATGAGAGGGAAAGCTAAAAATGGAAACATTAGGGCATTTAGTTACCTCTCTCAATTTGAGACTCTTTCTTAAAAAATATGAAGACGTAGCTACTAAATTTTCACTTTATTTCTTCTTTTACTGGTTTTTGCTGTTTGTTTTTTCCTTTTTTTGTAAATTTGTATACCGAAAATTGGAAGGTTTTAAGTGTTTTTTTCTGTCACTGTTAGCTTTTATATAGAACATTTCCTGTTTTGTGTATTTTGCATAAAAAAGAGTAAAAACTTTTATTAAACATTAGCTGTTAGTAATTGGAAAAATACAGGAAGCCTTTAAATCTTTATAATTTGGTTAAAATACCAAATACAGTTAATGTGCTTATCTTTTTCTTTGATTAGTTATTTAAAAAGATAATCATTTATTTGAATCTATCCTGTGGGGGAAATGATTTTTTTTTTTTTTTACTTTGTGACTGACTTGACACAATGGAATTGTAATTAATCCTAAAATATTTTCAGAGAAGATCACAGCATATGTAAATAAGGAGTGTGAATTTGTTGAGTGGTCACAAAATATAAATAGTATGGTATTACTTCATTTTCAGTTATACTTATTCACTTGTTGTTTGAGTAGGTAAATAATTTAAATTCACACAATTTCTAAATTCATATAGTTTTAAGTTTAGTGTCACCTTTTTTTCCAGAATTGTTAAGAGTTGAGAATATGTAACATAGTTCCAAATCTTTTCTCCTTTATGTTTTCTTCCTAATAGTTCTTTTCTGTATAAATTTTCACCTAAAGAAAGAACCTTAACCCATTAACTAATTGATATTTGCATATCAAAATATTGTTGTAAGTTTTACTATAGTAATTCATAAATTATATTGAGTTTGGCATATAATTTACAAATCATTCATTGCAGTAGGAATTCTGTATGTTTGAATTATTTATGTTTACCAAGTTAATTCTGGCATATAGTTAGAATTCCACTATTCAATCTTACATCTTTGATTGAAAGTAAAAGCCTCCCCGCCCCTCATTTTAAAACCCTACATTTGGTTTCAAATGTAGTTTTCTCAGGACTACTACACATATTCTGAATATTACATGCTATGCCCTATGTTGTGCCCGCTTGGCATTGTAATTCTCAGAGGTTAATAGTGGATGGATCAGTTTGGATCAGAATTGGTATCACTGAAACCAGTCCATTTTGATGACAACAAAATAATCAATTTTTCTTTTTATCTCTATCACCAAAGGTGTGTATAAACTAACATGGAGTTCATTTACTTTATTCACCGATTCTGGTAGTAAATTTCCAGCTTTGTAGTTTTAAAAATTGTTAATATGCAAAACATTCTAAATAGGCATTGCCTAATTATGGTAGTCACTAGTCCCATGGAGCTTTTGGGCACTTGATACATGGCTAGTTTGAGCTGTGCTAGAAGTTTAAAATATGCACCAAATTAAAAAGAGTATATACACACATAAGAATGTAAAAAACACATTAATCATTTCTTTATATTGAATACATGTGGAAATGGTAATGTTTTAAATACATTGGGTTAAATCAAACATTTAAATGAATTCTGCGTTTCCTTTTATTCTTAATTTAGCTAATAGAAAATTTGAAATTATACAAATACAGCTTGCATCATATTCTGTTAACTAACAGTGTTATCTATGCTATTCTAGACCTTTTCTCTGAGATACAGTACGCTGAAGAAAATGTTTTTTTAAAGGTACACTTGGGTATGAATTGCATCTCTCCAGTATTGATAGCTTTGTGACTTGGTATTAAGTTCTAACGGCCTTGGGTCTCACTTATAAAATGGGTATAGTCATATCTCAGAGGATTGTTTTGAGGATATCTAGAGCTTCATGAACCTTAGTATGCATATGAACCACCTGGAGATCTGATTCTTTAGGTATGGAATGGGGCTCCAGATTTTTCATTTGTAAGAGACTCCCAGTTAAATGCTAGTGTAGTTGGTTGGGGATACCATTTGCATGGCTAGGATCTAGAATACTACATAGATTTTAATACTACATAGATTTAATTTATTTTCCTTCCCGCAACCATTATTCATTTAGAGTCCACTTGGAAAATTATCCATGGAATATAGGAATTGGAAAAGTCACTGTAGCTTGAAAGATTTACTGAAACTGGTTTTATTCTTGGGTTTTTATCTTCATTCTGGAGATTGACAGTGAACAAAGCCTAGGTAAATGATGTGTTTGGCAAAAGATAAAGATGGCTTGAATCTTAAATTTATAAATGTGACTCCTGTCTGTTATATTTTATTTTAAGTCCTTGAAAGAAATGATTAGAACTTGGGTATCTTTATATTGTTTTGTGGCTGGGTGCCTTGTCCACAGAAGTCAAATGTTGTGTTACATGAATTTAGTTTTTCAATATTTTATTTCTCTCAACAGTTATTTTAGGAAGTTTTTCCTTCATCCAAGAAATAATCACTTCAAGTCAACAAAAACTGATTGGCAGATTATTAGCCACTCAGAGATAGAAAACAGTCTTTATCATTAGGAGATTCATGGTTTAATAGAACAGCCAAAAGCAAACAAGTAATTTCAGTGTATTTATTGACAAGTTCAATAATAGAAGAATGTACAAAATATTGTGGAGGGAGCAATTTTTGGGAGGTAGTCAGGAAAGTGGTATAGTAGCATTCATAAGCTATAAAGTAGATAGATTATACCAGAGGAGGAAGTACAGAACTACAAAGGGAGGTTTAGAGAAGTATGAATAATTTGGTATAACTATTAATAATCTGTGAGAGTGGTGGTGAGATCTAAGTAAGATCTCTCTGTAGAGAGATTTAGGTTTCCAGTCATTAAAGCCTTTGAATGCTGTCTTAGGACCTTTGCCTTTATGGGATTGGTGGGAAAGCCAGTGTGGGAGCCCATTTTGCCTTTTTAGTATATCACTCAAAGGCTTAGTGAATACATTTGAGGGGTGTTACTGAAGCAAGATAATCAGGCTAACAGTCGTTCAAGTGAGAGATAATACAGATTTAAACCAGGGCACTAGCAATGGCAAGAGAGTAGATAATTCTGAAGGTGTTTAGGATAAAAGTTGACAGAATTTGGTGTTGCTTGGATAGAGGATGAGAAAAAAGAATTTTCTGTTTTTCTCCATCAGCATTTGTTGGTTAAAGCATGGAAGCTGAGATGTCACTTTAAGATTCATGCAGAAAAGGGGTTTGTGGAGAATGGGTAGTTGAGAGACAGATGTGAGAGAGCCAAGGATTCTGTTAATAAAGAAGCAAAAATGGTTGGGCTCCAGAATGGCAGGAAAGAAAATGAGACTGGAACCTGGATAAAGAAAAAGAGGCTGGCAAGAAATTGGAGGTCCTTGTGAAATTAAAAAACAGGTGTGGGGCGCCTGGTTGGCTCAGTTGGTTAAGTGTCCGATTTCAGCTCAGGTCATGATCTCACGATTCCTGGGTTCGAGCCCCGCGTCAGGCTCTGTGCTGACAGCCAACTCAGAGAGTGGAGCCTGTCTTTGGATTCTGTATCTCCCTCTTTCTTTGACCCTCCCCTGCTCACACTGCCTTCTCTCTCTCTCTCTCAAAAATAAATCATTAAAAAAACAAACAGGTATAGGAATGAGTGCATAAGTTAGCTGGAAGGACCCGAGTTTGTGACCTGAGAGTGACATTAAGGTTTTAGAGAGGCAGCAGTTTAGATGGCCTCCAATTCCAGATGTATACATCATATTTTGTTGCTGGAGGTACAGGGAAGTGAAGTTAATTGAATCTAGGATTTTAGGATTTGAAAACAGAACAGTGTTTCTCAAATTGTATTTGATGAACTACCTGCATCACTGTCACTTGAGCTGAAATTCCTGATGCCATCCATGTCTACTGTCAAAGAGGATGATGAACAGTGAAAATTAAGTCAGTGCCTTAAAGGCTAAGGAGAACAGCTGTTAGCGGATTATACAGTCAATGGTAAAGCCTTAAAAGAGATAATGTTTTCGTTAAGGGTAATGATGTTAGAATGTTTCCTCCTGTCCTGTGCATGAAAATGGGCAGTTTCTGTTTTGAGTAGCCTTCAAGAGACATGGAGTCTCCTGCAGTGTCATGAAAGTTGTAGGCATCTGGAAAGTAAAGTGAAAGGGCTGGGGGGTGGCAGTGGTGATCAAGGAAATGGAGTCCATTTAATGTAAAGACCCAAGTTTTCCAAAGTCTCTAAAACAAAAAGTCAGGAAATTTAAGAACTCTTTTTTTTTTTTTTAGTCAGTTGAAAATCTTCTGGTTCTGAAACAGATTATTGTTTGTTCTGTTAAACATTTGGTGAGATAAGGTGGCTTGTAATAACATAAAGGCTATGTATTAAAAATGTTTATCTTTAAACACTTAAACCCCTCTATACTGTGAAAGGCACATGGAACTGAAAGAATTCAATTCTTTGCTGTGAGGCTTGCATAACTCTTTAGTCATCATGTATACTTGATTCTGAGTTCTGTGTAGTACGATGTGCCTCCTGCACTGGGTATTGTAAAGTGGAATGAGTGCATACTAAATGAGAAGAAAGAGGATATAGCTGAGATGATGTTTTGTTTCTCCTGGATTTCCTGGATAAGAGTCATGTTGAGAGAAGTTTGGCTTAATGTTTGTAAAGTTGGATATACATAGAAGCAGCAGGAGGTCCTGGTTAATGTGATGGTCTAGTCTCTTCACACACTACTTCCCTGGAGAAAGGTAGTGGCTATGGAAAAATTCCATATGAACTTTTTGTCTGTATAGAACTTGTTTCCCTTTAAAAAAATAAAAAAAGTCATGGTGGTAAAATAACATAAAATTCCCCATCTTAACCACTATTCAGTGTACAAGTCTGTGTCATTAATTACATTTACAGTGTTGTACAGCCATCACCACTATATATTTCCACAACTTTTTCATCTTTTCAAACAAATTCTATATCTGTTAAGCAATAACTCTCCATTTTCCCCTCTTTGTAGTCCCTGGTAATTGCTTCTCTACTTTGTCTGAATTTGCCTAATTTCTGTATTTCGTATTAGTGGAATCATAATATTTGTTCTTTTGTGTCTGGCTTATTTCACTTAACATAATATTTTCAAGGCTTATCCATGTTATAGTATGTATGAGAACTTTATTTCTTTCTGTGGCTGAATAATATCCTACTGTATTTATGTACCACATTTTGTTAATCCATTCTTCTGTTATTGGGCACTTGGATTATGTCCAGCTTTTGACTTTTGTGAATAATTCTGCATTGAGCATTGGTGTACAGGTACGTGTTTCAGTCCCTGTTTTCAATTCTTTGGGGTATATACCTGAGAGTGGAATTGCCGAATTATATGGTGATTCTGCTTAACTTTTTTGAGGAACTACCAGACTTCCCGGTGGCTGCGCTATTTTCCATTCCAATCAACAGTGTACAAGGGTTCCAGTTTCTTCACAGTCTCACCAATGTTTATTATTTTCCTTTTTTAAAAAATGTATAGCCATCCTAATACCTATGAAGTGGCAATACGTGTGGTTTTGATTTACATTTCCCTAATAACTACTAATGTTGAGCATCTTTTCATGTATTTATTGGCCATTTCCATATTCTTTGATGAAATGTCTATTCAAGTCTTTTGTCCATTAAAAAATTTTTGTCTTTGTTGAGTCGTAGGCATTCTTTTATATATTGTGGATATTATCAGTATATGATTTGTAAAGATTCTCTCCCATTCTGTAGGTTGAATTTTAACTTGTTTGACAATGTACTTGGATGCCCAAAAGTTTTAATTTTGATGAAGTCCACAATTTATCTTTTATTTATTTAATTTTTTTTCTCATGCTTTTGGTGTCATTCATATCCAGGAACCTATTATCAAACCCAAGGTCATAGAGATACACCTCTCTATTTTCTTCTAAGGGTTATATGGTTTCACCTCTTACATTTAGGTGGTTGGTCCATTTTGAGTCAGTTTTTGTATATGGTGTGAAGTAGGGTCTAACTTCCTTCTTTTGTGTATGGTAAATCACTTGTCCTAGCATTTGTTGAAGAGACTGTTCTTCCCCCCCATTGAATGGACTTGGCACCTCATTTTAAAAATCTGTTAGCCATAGTGGTGCCTGGGTAGCTCCATCAGTTAAGCATATGACTTTGGCTCAGGTCGTGATCTTGGGGTCTGTGAGTTTGAACCCCGCATTGGGCTCTGTGCTGACAGCCCAGAGCCTTGAGTCTGCTTCAGATTCTGTGTTTCCCCATCTCTCTGCACCTCACCTGTTCACACTCTGTCTCTCTCAAAAAGAAACATCAAAATTTTTAAAAAAATTAGCCATAGAAGTATGGGTTTATTTTTGGACTGCTTCTTCTACTAGTATATTTGCCTGTTCTTATGCCAATACCACATTGACTTGGTTACTGTTAGCTTTGTAATAAGTTTTGAAATTGGCATATGTGAGTTCTCCAGCTTTGTTCTTTTTTAAGATTGTTTTGGGTTTATTTTAGGCCCCTCACAATTTCATAGAAATTTGAGGATAGTCTTTTCCATTTCTGCAAAAAAGACTGTTGGAATTTTCGTAAGAATTATGTTGAATCTCTGGACGCCTGGGTGGCTCAGTCAGTTAAGTGTCTGACTTTGGCTCAGGTCATGATCTCTCGGTCCATTAATTCGAGCCCCTCATTGGGCTCTGTACTGACAGCTCAGAAGATCCTGGAGCTTGCTTTGGATTCTGTGTCTCCATCTCTCTCTGCACCTCCCTGTTCGCTTTCTCTCTCAAAAATAAACAAACATTTAAAAAATTTTTTTTAATTATGTTGAATCTGTAGATCAGTTTGAGTAGTATTGTCATCTTCAGTCTTCCGATCCGTTAATGGTTGTCTTTCCATTTACTTAGCTCCTTTAATTTCTTTCTGCAGTATTTATAGTCATCAGTGTATGTACACATCTTTCCCCTCCTTGGGTAAGTTGATGCTGAGGCATTTTATTCTTTTAGATGCTATTGTAAATGGAAGTCTTGAGCATTTTGTAAAATGCTTTCTTGATTTCCTTTTTGGAATGTTGACTGCTAGATACAGAAACACAGCTGACTTGTATCTTGAAGTTGTAACCTGCAACTTTGCTGAATTTTTATTAACTCTACTAGTTTTCTTGAGGATTCTTTGGGATTTGGGACTTTCTATATAGAAAATAGAGATGGTTTTACTATCTGTGCAAATAGAAATAATTTTACTTCTTTCATACCAATATGTTTGTGTTTCATATCTTTCTCTAGTCTTAATTGCTCTATCTAGCACTTTCAATGCTATGTTGAATAGCAGTGGTAAAAGCAAGGATACTTGTTTTGAATTTTTTAATTTTTAAGATAAAATTTGCCACTAAATTTTGTTAAAGGATCATACATAATTGACTAACTTTATTGATCTTAATTAGTCTGTATAGAAGTTGATGAAATAATTTCTCTTGCAGCACAGAATGAACCAGCAGTGGAAGAGAAAATACTACAAACTGTTTGACTGCTGGTGAAGATGGTCTTTTATTTTTGTGACAGACAACTGTGGGATCTGTAATAGAAATGTAAGTATGGCATTGTGGTTTTTCCCAAGGATGCAGGAAATTAAATGGACTAATAAAATGCAATAAGCCAGGTATATGTCATATTTAGTTCTAATTATACAAAAGGAGCATTCTGTATTGACTTTTACAGATTTTATTGAGTTCATTTCTCATTAAATTATTGCTGATGTAGATATCCAGAAATCTCATCAGGAAAAATTTCTATAAAAGTGAATGAAACTGAAGACAAAATAATTTGCTTATAGAATGCTAAAAAATTTGGAAAGATCTCCAGGTCTTTTAGCTTCTACTTTTTCTTTACATAGTACAGTATAAAACCTTGGTGTGTGAGCATAATTCGTTCTGGAAACATGTTTGTAATCCAAAGCACTTGTATATCAAAGCGAATTTCCCGACAAGATATAATGGAAACTCAAGATGATTGGTTCCACAACCTAAAAATATTCATATAAAAATGATCACATACTGCAATATAATACAAAATAATAAAGAAAATACAAAATATAAAGAAAAATAAATTAACCCAAGTTTCATGGCTGGTGTGAGGGAGATAAGAGAGAAGGATTATTGTATAGGAAGACTTTCACTGTCACTAATGGAATCACTGCTATCTGTTTGCTCAGTGGAAACTTTTTTACAGGACAGTATTAATATACTCTTGTCATATACTGTATTTAATGTAACTGGCAATTGGGCAGCAGAGGAGAGGGTTTATATCTGCAGGCAGCCTGACCTACAATGAAGCAAAGCATTCCTAAGCTTACTTGTGTATGGAAAAGCAAAGGACTGCCCGTAGATGCTTTAAGTGACAAAAAAAATACACTAGTGCTAGTCGTGGGCACCTTCTAATGCTCTGAAAAGTCACTTATTTCTGCCAGACACTGCAGCCTGAGACCAAGCATGAGAGATGATCCCCCACAATCCTGCAGCGAGAGAGTAAGAGAGAACTTTTGGCTCAGTTGTGATCCTCTGACATTCGGCGTCACATGCTAATATTGCAAGACATTATTTGTTTATAAAGATGTATTAGAAATGTTTGCTCATCTTTTATATCTTTATCTCTTACTTAATCCTATTCATGTTATGTGTATATATACATATATATTTTTTAATATTGTAGGTCAAATATTGTAGGTGCTGGCCATCAAGGAACTAGACTATGGTCTAGTAAGTGAGACACATTTATAATTATTAATTAAACAGTGGGGAAAATGCCATACTGAGGTAACAATGAAATGCTTGTGGAACTCAGTGGATTTAGTCCACCTGAAGGGCTCAGAGTGAGCAAAAGAACTTTTGTCTTGCTCTTAAAAACTAAATAGAGAGGCACCTGGGTGTTTCAGTCGGTTAAACATCCAACTTCTGCTCAGGACATGATCTTGCGGTTCGTGGGTTTGAGCCCCACATTGGGTCCTGTGCTGGCAGCTCAGAACCTGGAGCCTGTTTTCGATTCTGTGTCTCCCTCTCTCTCTGCCCCTCCCCTGCTCATGTTCTGTCTCTCTCTGTCTCAAAAATAAATTATAAAAAATGTTTAAAAAATAAATAAATAGAATTTTAACAAACTGAGAAAATTAGGAAGTATTTTTCAAGCCAAGGGAATGACGGAGAGGCACAGTTGCCCAAATATCAGGACATCTTAGGAGAGTCAGGAAGCAATCCTATGTAGCAAAGTGGGGTGGGGAGAAAGAAACTTCAAAGTTAGTAATAGGAGTGACTGTTTATTTAGTACCTACTGTATTGCTAGGCACTTAGCAATACCCAGTGCTGGATATTTTACTTGGATTATTGAATTTAATCATTGTGAAAAATGGTAGTAGCTCATTTATTGGTGAAGACACAGAATTAGAGAGATGAAGTCCTTTACCATAGCCCAGTGTTTTCCAAATTTCTCTGAGACTTATCTTCTGGAGTCCTTGTTAAACACACAAATTTTTGGACTTTAACTCAGATATACACAAACTCACCAGCTAATTCTTACTTTTGTGGAAAAGTTTGGGAAATGCTCTTCTAGATTAGTGTAGTGAGAATAGATGATGGAGCCAGGATTTTAACTAAGTCTGTTTTACTCTAAAGGCTATGTCAGTGTACTTGAAAGCCAGTGCTTAGGAATTTGTATTTGATTATGTAGGCAGTAGACCATTATTGAAGATTGGAGAGAAGACTAATTTGATGATTAGATTTCATGATTGAGAAAAGATGAGGAGAAAGGACTGAAGTCAGAGAGGCCACTTGAGAGGTTAGTATTTTGTACAAAAGCGTGTCCAAGAGGCCAGAATTAGGGTTACAAGCTTTGGGAATGAAAGGGACACGTTTTTTTAAATATATAATTTTAGTTAATACACAGTGCACTGTTGGTTTCAGGAAGAGATTGATCACTTACATACAACACCCAGTGCTCATCACAACAAGGGCCCTCCTTAATACCCATCACCCATATAGTTCATCTCCTACTTACCTACCTCAGTTTGTTCTCTATCGTTAAGAGTCTCTTGTGGTTTGTTTCCCTCTCGCCTCTCTCCCCCAACTTTCCCATATGTTCATATGTTTTGTTTACTTAAATTCCACACAGGAGTGAAATCATATGGCATGTCTTTCTCTGATTGACTTACGTTGCTTAGCATAATACATTCTAGCTCCAACCATGTCATTGCAAATGGCAAGTTGCAAATGCCATCAAATGATGGCTGAATAATATTTTGTTGTATGTATATGTACAACACACCTTCCTTATCTTTTCATCACTTGATGGACATAGTGATGGCTTTTAGTAGTTTAGCTACTGATGATAATGCTGCTATGCTACTATAAACATTGTAGGGCATGTAACCCTTCAAATATGTATTTTTGTATACTTTGTGTAAACCCTTAGTAGTGCGGTTGCTGGAGTATAGGACAGTTCTATTTTTAGTTTTTTGAGAAGCCTCCATACTGTTCTCCAGAGTGGTTGCACCAGTTTGCATTTGAACAGGACACATTCTAAAGAAGTTTCAGTCATGGAGAAGAGAAGTGGCCAAGCAACAAGGGAGCATTAAGGATGGCTCTTAAGTTTTGTCCAAGATAAAAAGATGCAGGTATAGGTGAGCAGATAACTTTAGTTTTAGCCATGTTTGATATCAGGTCTTTGGAGAAGATTGAAGTAGATTTTTTTTTAATACAGATTGGAAATATAATTGGAATGGTTCTGGATATTAGATTTCGAGGATCATGGTGGTATATATGTATTTAATTTTGAAATATTAAGTAGATGGTTTAGACACACAATGTAGTGGGGAAATGGAGCCATCCACCTAGATTCTGGTACTTAAAGGCATCTAGAGAAGATAGAATAACAATGAAACAGAAAGGAGTATTGGGAGAGACTACCATCATAGAAATGAATAGTTTATAAAGTCTTAGAAAAATAGTTGGTCATATCATTCCATGCAATGGAATCAAACACATTGAAACTAGAAGAGACCATTAAACTAAGCATGTAGTTGATTTTGAAGTTTAAGGATAGAAAATATTAACCAAAACTTTGAGGGAATTGGGATGGTACTAACAGCAGAAGTTGAGGAGTTAACTTTGAACACAACTAATACCTCATCCTGAGCCAAGAAGAATGATGATAAGGTAGGGTGAAGATAAAAATAAACTGAAAGGATTCACTCTTACCTAATTTCTTTTTTTTTTTAATGCTTTTATTTCTGAGAGAGCGAGCGAGACACAGAATCCAAAACAGTCTCCATGCTCTGAGGTGGCTGTCAGCACAGAGGCCAGTGCAGCGCTTGAACCCATGAACTGTGAGATCATGACCTGAGCCGAAGTCGGACGCCTAACCGACTGAGCCACTCAAGCACCCCCCTAATTTCTTAATAAAGGAATCTAGGACATTTCTTAAGAGATTGGAGAAAGTTGTTTAACAGTCTTTGGGGGAATAGGGGAAAGAAATTTGTCTTGACTGAGTAAAAAGTAGTTGATAGGAGGCTTGATAGTCTCTGGGAAATCAAAATAGCTAATTGTGTGTTGTGCTCACAACTTTTGCACCATACATTTCACTATGAAAGTAGAAATATATCTTGAGTTTAATAGTTAACTTTTTTTTAAGTCCTCTCCTTGCTTAACCCTTGAGTTTTGCAAATGTCTCCCTTGTGGCTTTTGTGGTAGTGGTGTCTTTTTATTCTCCATCTCTCTGGCCATTTAACATCTTTTGTAGACTCTTTTTCCTCACTTGTAAATATTGGAATACTCCAACGTTCTGTGGTTGGCCCTTCTGTCTGCTTTTCCTACAGGTTTAATTTGGGTGTTTATTCATTTCATGTCTCCAAGAATATGTACTTTTTTTCCCTGAGTAGTGATGAGTATTTGCTCATTTCTCCCATTTTTTGGTTGTTTTGAGAGAAACCCTGCATGTGCATGAGCAGGGGATAAGCAGAAGGAGAGAGAATCTTACAGACCCGAGCCCGACACTGGACTTGTTCCCATAAACCATGAAATCATAACCTGAGCCAAAATCAAGAATTGGATGCTCAACAGACTGAGCCACCCAGATACCCCTATTTTCTCTTTCTTAATTGGAGCTTTAAATAAATAATGGAAATTTTTAAAAATTTCAAGAATTTCACTGACAACTGGGGCGCCTGGGTAGCTTTGTTAAGTGTCTGGCTTTGGCTCAGGTCATGATCTCACAGTTTGTGAGTTCAAGCCCCACATTGGGCCCTGTGCTGACGGCTCAGAGCCTGGATCCTGCTTAGGATTCTTAGTCTCCCTCTATCTCTGTCCCTACTCCACTCATTCTGTCTTTCTTTTTCTCTCTCTCTGCCTCTCTCAAAAATAAACATTAAAAATTTTTGAAAAAGAATTTCACTGACAACTAATTTCTTTAACCTAAATTGAAAGGGAATAAGAATATACATATTAATTGTTCTCCCATTCTATAGCTAATTTTAATTCTTTTTGTTACCAAAAAATTATACTGATATTTAATTGTAGCAATAGGACCTGATGAATTAAAGAAGAGGCTTTCAAATATGGTTTTACACTTTCATTTAATGTATTTACCATAATTTTGGGTTGAACATGAATTATCCCCATTTTACTAATGAGAAAGCTGAAGACCCAGAAGCATGGTATGAGTGTGTGATTTTTTAAAAAAACCTCTTATAGGTACATTAGGTGCAGCTTATATTTGGCAGAATTGAAACTAATGTATGTAGACTCTTAACCAAAATGTAAAGTTACCTGGAGCAGATAAAAGTATTCTCATTCTTTTGCCAAATGTAAATTGAAATATGTGGTACCCTGTCTCTCACTACTTTGGGAAGTACTAAGATATTTTGTATTTAAGAAACACATGAGTTGTGGAGAACCTAATAAAGAACAGCCAGTTCTTTTTAGGGGAAATGGGTGAGGAGCATTAATTGACCAGTTAAGCAGGTGCTTTCACTTAAAACTTAGATTCTTCAGTTACAAGGTCTTTGAAGGTGAGAGTTTATCTCAAAATACTTTGAAGCTTCTATAAGTGCCTAATACATATGAAAAGTTCATATTTGGTAGAATTTACCATAGGTTGGGAAAAAGAGTTTCTGGTAAAGGAGTTGATTGGAAATGCAATTAAAGGTTGAAAAAAAGTTTGGAAATCAAATATTTCATAGTGATCATTTTTTTCCATTACGTTTGTATGTTGCATCCTTTTCTATTTAAGTACAGTCCTTTCAACAGCTTGCTATCATTTTGAACCTTGCCTATTGAGGAACCAAGGATGCAGAAAAAGAATGGATTGTTGGACAGATAGGCTGTGATAAAAGTCTAAGAGCATTGTTTTTTCAGATTTTGATGAGCATAAACATTTTTACTGACTACCCCTTTTGCAACTGCTGTGCCCATTTTTGAATGCTTGATCTTGGAAAAAAGATCCTTAATGGTGATTAAATTTGAAATATTCCTTGTTTAAAATACAATCAAATGGTAGAGAGAGATTGTCACTCATTTTAAGCAGCAGTTAATTAATAGTTGCCAATCTCTGTGAGATCTTTTATCTCTATTTCTCTTTTTACGTATTACTGGTCTACTCCCTCTGTCATTTTCTCCCCTCTTTGAAATATCTGGTTTCCTCGTACTATGGGATAAAATCAAATCAGAAGTTTCCTTAGCAGAGCACAAAAAGATTTTCATGTTTGGCTTCTGATTACTTTTACAGCTTCATCTCTTACTCTTCGATGGTTAGACTCAGTGCTATGCACATGTCTCTGCCTTTAATCTCTTCTACTCCTCTGCACTCCAAACTTTCTAGACTATGTCCATCTTCTTATCTGTCTCTCATTACCTTTAATATGTATCTAGCACTTTACTGCAAGAATTAGGCTGTATTGTGATTACTGCTTGCTTGCATGAATGTTTCCTTATTTAACAAAGTAGGTGTGTTTCTTTAGATCCATCAATATTCAGCATTACATATGGGCTATAATAGTTTTTAAATAGATGTTCATCTGAATAAAGCAGAAATTAACAAATCTTATGTCATTATTTAAGCCCAATACATCCAGTCTGACAAATCTTGTCCCTTTTTTTTCCATCTTCTGCTTCAGGGTAATAATAGTCGTGTCATTTTCTCGAATCTTGGCTTTACATGTTTGTAACGTTTATGGAGCTTTAGTGAATGAAGCTTTAGTGAACACTTACTAAAGTGTTTTGTGAGGTGTTTTTGTTTTTTTAAGCTATTCTTATCTAATTTTTATAAACTGATTTGTAGGTTAGGAAATTTAGACTACAGGTTTAACTGAGTGCTGAAGAGTACAAAATAAGGGAGAGAGAGACTCTGGTTTTTAGAGTTCTTATGTAGGATTGGTTTCATTGTATAACAGCTGCCTTAATTCAAGTTATCCTTTTTCCTTGGCCATCTGCAATTTTTCATTATAGTTTTCAGTATGCTGCTTCAGCACTGATTTTTAAGTTCACTAACAGAATTTTTATACATTCCCAAGGTATATACAAGTAAATGCTTTAAAAAAAGTTTATCAATTCCAATGGTTTAATTTAATATTATTTAAAGTAAAATAAAACTCAAAAACATGTTTTATAATATGGTATATTCTTTCCAAAACATACTCATTTTCTTAGCTAATAGTTGAGTGTTCTCTATCTGCCAGGTCTTTTATGAGAACACAGAGCTGAACCAAAAGTGACTTGCTTCCTGCCTTTAAAAAGCTTACCTACTTACGGGGGAAGGGTGACATTAACAAAATAATCACACACATAAACGTAACATTGCAATTCTGGCAAGTGCTAGGAATGAGAAAATCGTGGCAGTAAGAAGTTAAAAAAATAGGATGATTTGACCTAGTCATGGAGGGTTTCTCAAGAGGGGTATAAGATGGGTAGTAATTTGTCCATGGGGGATATGGGAGGCAGGAAATGAAGAAACGTTCATATAAAGAAAAATCCTTTTATTGGAGGGAGTAGCCTGATCAGGGAGAAGTTTAATAGATGAGGCTGGTGGGGTGGTGGGGTCAGGACCATTGCACATAGATCCTGGTCTTTATCCTAAAAATCAGCTTTTTAAGCAAAAGAGGTAAACCTGGACCAATTAAAAGGCATATTCAATAATTCAGTAAAGTGTTTACCTGATGGTTAGGGAAGGGTAGAAATGGATAGTAGATGGATTCGGGAGAGTAGGATGTTTTGGATGAGAAGAGTTGGATAAGGGTAATTTCAGTGATGGATTTCTGGCCTAACAAAGCAGGTGAATAATGGTGTCATCAGGAGTGGGGAGCTTTTAGGGAGTAAATAAGGAAGAAACAGATTATGTGTTCAGGTTTTTTTTTGCCCTCAAAACATCCAGGAAGAATTCTAAAATAGACACTTAGAAATCTAGATCTAGGGCTGAAAGTAGAGACCTGGACTGTGATACCAATTTCTGAGTCATTTGTTTATAAGTAGCAGTTGAAGCCATGGGTGTAGATGAGATCATTTTTAAAGAGTAAGCAAGAAGAAAATAATGGTTTAGAAAAAGGCAACAAGGAAAGGCCATCACCAGAAGAGTGTTTCATGGAAGAGGAATGAAATGACTGGTTTAACCAGTGGTTTTGTTTTTTTTTTTTTATTAAATGTTTTATTTATTTCTAGGAGAGAGAGAGACAGCGTGAACAGGGGAGGGTCAGAGAGAGAGGGAGTCACAGACTCTGAAACAGGCTCCAGGCTCCGAGCTGGCAGTCAGCACAGAGCCCGACGCGGGGCTCGAACCCACGAACCGTGAGATCATGACCTAAGCGAAAGTTGGACGCTTAACCGACTAAGCCACCCAGGCGCCCCTAACCAGTGTTTTTAAAATATACAGGAGTAGAGAATTTGTAGGATTTCAGGTTTAATCTTAATTTCATATGGTCTACTTGTCAGGTACCAAAAGGATAACCTATGGCAGCATTTCCATAATTATCAGTAATATTGTAAAGGACTACAAAATTGTCACATTCTGTAATTGTAATCTAAATTACTTTTAGCCATTTTCTGTGTCTGTTTTCTACACTGATTGGAAAAGTCAGTCTAGAATGGAATGTACATTTTTAAGTTTTTGCATTTACTTATATCTCATAAGTTTTGTGATTGAATAGAAATGGTATATTTATTTAAAATCTATACTTCAGTTGTATTTTTTTTTTAATTTTTGGCTTGACATTTATTTGTATGCCTCATGCCTCCCCCAGAGTAAAAATTAATCTAATAAAATCAAAAAGATTTTTCTACAGATTTTTTTTCTCTTGCAGTTTTGTTCCTTATTGTCTAGTACTGTAGTACTCATATACAATAGGTGCTTAATAAGTGTTTTTCTGAGTTGTTGAATTACAATAGGAAGAGTTGAAACACAATTTTAATATTACATGTATTTTCTCTCATTTTCTTAGGATGGCTGGCTGTGGTGAGATTGATCACTCAATAAACATGCTTCCTACGAACAGGAAAGCAAATGAATCCTGTTCTAATACTGCACCTTCTCTAACTGTCCCTGAATGTGCCATTTGCCTGCAAACATGTGTTCATCCAGTCAGTCTGCCTTGTAAGCATGTTTTCTGCTATCTGTGCGTAAAGGGAGCTTCATGGCTTGGAAAGCGATGTGCCCTCTGTCGACAAGAAATTCCCGAAGATTTCCTTGACAAGCCAACCTTATTGTCACCAGAAGAACTCAAGGCGGCAAGCAGAGGAAACGGTGAATATGCATGGTATTATGAAGGAAGAAATGGGTGGTGGCAATATGATGAGCGCACTAGTAGAGAGTTGGAAGATGCATTTTCCAAAGGTAAAAAGAGCACTGAAATGTTAATTGCTGGGTTTCTGTATGTTGCTGATCTTGAAAATATGGTTCAATACAGGAGAAATGAACATGGACGTCGCAGGAAGATTAAGCGGGATATAATAGATATACCAAAGAAGGGAGTAGCCGGACTTAGGCTGGACTGTGACACTAATACTGTAAACCTAGCGAGAGAGAGCTCTGCAGATGGAGCGGACAGTATATCAGCACAGAGTGGAGCTTCTGTTCAGCCTCTAGTGTCTTCTGTAAGGCCCCTAACATCAGTAGATGGTCAGTTAACAAGCCCTACAACTCCATCCCCTGATGCAAGCACTTCTCTGGAAGACTCTTTTGCTCATTTACAACTCAGTGGAGATGGCATAGCTGAAAGGAGTCATAGGGGGGAAGGAGAAGAAGATCATGAATCACCGTCTTCAGGCAGGGTACCAGCACCAGACACCTCCATTGAAGAAACCGAATCAGATGCCAGTAGCGATAGTGAGGATGTATCTGCGCTTGTTGCACAACACTCCTTGACCCAACAGAGACTTTTGGTTCCTAATGCAAATCAGACAGTATCTGATCGATCAGGAACTGATCTATCAGTAGCAGGGGGTGGAACAGTGAGTGCTGGTGTCAGATCTAGAAGGCCCGATGGACAGTGCACAGTAACTGAAGTTTAAACAAAAACATCTTCAGCTCCATGCTCAAGGTTAAGATGGTTATCTGTAAATTTCTGCCCACATAACATTATACGCATCCCTAGTAGTGCATTTTGGGAGTTGGGGTGGGAAGGGGTATGGGGAGACAGACCTGTAATAAAAATGTCTAACATGTCTCTGTTGAGGAATTTATTTAATATAAGGAACTCGGGCGTTAATAGTTGAGAGTTGTTTAGTAATAACCCAGTTTACTTGAGGTCTGTTTATTTTATAGTTTTTTAAAATTTCTTCAGTTCTTTGGCCAGTGTGTGTGTATTATCTGTGCATTAACAGTCCTCATCTTACTCTTGCACTGTGTCTTATTTTCCTGCATGGATTGACGTAAAACCATTACTAAAATTTGGCACCTATGAGATGTCTGTTTATCAGTATGAACGGGAAGCGTAATAATGAGAATAGAAGTGAATTTGGGATTTTAAAATAGATGAATAACAACTATGAAATAGTAAAGTTACTGAAATGGAAATGTAAAGAAAACAGTTAATAACTTATGTTTCAGAATCTTGTCTGTAACATACTTCATGGTGTTTCCCATAGGCTTTGCTGTCTAGTCCTTGTAGTTTGAGGTTTCTCTTGATCTGCATTTTTCTTTTTGATTACAGAATTTATAATTTAATAAATACTAGAGTTTATCAAAAATAATTTGTCTGTTGTTTGAGTCTGGAAAGAGGATGTAAACATTTTGACATTTGTGGCCTAAGGTTAATAAACAGGTGATGGTTTGAAGTGGTGGTTATTCAGCTTAGTCATCTGCTCAGAGAAGTTTAATTTATTCATAAGGAATATTCAGAAAAGTTTGATTTATTCATAAGGAATATTTAAACAGAATCTACAAGCAATTACATGGAACAAGTATGTATGGGAATAAACCTAAAGCCCAAGAACTTAAATTTCTTACATGACTGGTAGTAGAGACCATACATGTTTTGGATTTTCCTTGCCAGCCTTCATTAGTGGCCTGACACTAATAGATTAAATGAGAGGCTTATTTGTAAACAGCATTAGTAGACACAAATTCACTTCACACAAAAAGCAGAACCTATGGCAAGACAGCAAGTCCTGGGTTAACTTGGTAATCCAGAACTGGGTTCTGAAAGGGAGTGTGAGTTTGTCTTAATATATTTTAACTCAAAACAGTAGGATCATGTTGAAGCCTATGCAAGTTATTTTTAATATATTTTTCAAGTGTGAATTGAATGTTACAATAGCAAATAAAAAGTGTCACTACTTTGAAACTATCTTTTATCTCTTGTGATAGGTTAGAACTGGGACTTCATTCTTTGACTTCTATGTTTTTTAAAGCCTATGTCACTGAGATCATAAAAGTGTGAGTTGTGCTTTTTTATCAAATGTACTTTCAGAATACAGCTAGTTCAAAGAAAGGTTAGCTACTTTTCAGAAAAAACTAGAAATCTGATATAAAATGCAAATGTATGTTACATAATGCATGAATCCTTTTGATGTCAGGAAATTTGATGCAAAGTTAAATTTTACTACCGTGTGAACTAAACAGTAGTACTTATTACTAGTTCAGAAATCCCATGGCATACAAATGAATGGCCAGTTTTGTAGAGTCAGTAGACTTTCCACATGATAGTTACGGTTGTTTAGTAGATTATTTAAAATAGAAAACTAATTCCTAAACTATCAAAGAAGGCTCCAAACTTTATAGGGTAGTAAGATGCATTTTTATTTAAAAGAAGAACTTTTTTTAAGTTTATTTACTTTGAGAGAGGGAGAAAGAATCCCAAGCAGGCTATGTGTGGACAGCCCCTGATGTGGGGCTCAATCTCAAAAACTATGAGATCATGACCTGAGCTGAAATCAAGAGTCTGATGCTCAACCACCAGGCATCCCTCCAGTTCTTTCTAAACATTATTTTTTTAAGTAATCTCTACACCCAACGTGGGGCTCAAACTCACAATTCCAAGATCAACAGTAGCATGCTTCACTGAGTCACCCAAGTACCTCTCCCCAATTCTTTACCTATTACCACTGCTTAAAGCAGAAGAAAATGATACCCCTTGTTAACCTGTTCCCTGATCCCTCTTCCATTTTTGTTCTTTAGTGCATATTTCATTAAGTTATTTTTGTAAATTATCTCCAGGTAAGACAGAACAGAGACCATGAAAAATAACCCAGGATAGGTTCTGTGGAGTTTTTTCCTTTTAAAAACTGGTCTTTTGTTACAAGCTAAAACTATGGTAATTGATCATTTTAAGCCAAAAGTGTTGTATATTTTAGGCAAATATTCTAGATTACTTGATAATTACCCAAATATGCTGAAAACTAGGTCAGTGTGTTCAAATATTCAAAAAATTATTAAATGTTAAGTGCAGCCTGGCATTCCTATTTAATAATTTAATTCTACAAATATTTATTGGAGTTCTTCTTAGAGTACATCATATTCTTAAAAATCATTTATTAAATTTTCCTCTCCTAGCAATAGCCTCTTTATTTGCAGTTCCACCCCAAACTGTCCCTAAGAGATCTCTTTCATTCTGTAATGCCTCCTCGAAACAAAGCTCTTTGCCTGAAGAAACAGATTTTTTCAAAGCTCTAATTACTTCTGGTGGCCCTTTGATAAACTGCTTTAGCCACTCTTGTGCCTCTTCTAGACATTCAGTTTCATCTGAAGACTGCAAGACCTCATCAACCATTCCTATGTTTAAAGCTTTTTTTGGATCCAGTTTGAGGGCCCCACTTAACACTTTGAGAGCCTGTCTACTGCCGATTATTTCAACTAGGCGGGTACTACCGCCCCAGCTTGGTATTATACCCATCTCCTTGTGGACAAATCTGATCTCACTCACTGGTGTCATTAATCTGCAAAAAAGAAAAGAAAAAACTTAATTGTAACTCAGTATATGTAACTAAGTATATGTAATTGTAACTAAGTATATGTGCTTTAGTCACAAAGTAGTATTCCTTACCTGATCTGAAATGTCCGTGGTTCTTTATAGGTAGGTCTGTTATATTAAAACCAAAGTTCAAACTATCTAAGTATACATACAATTCAATTTACTATATAGTACTGAATATTTCCCTTTGAAAACAGTATCAGCATTTTCTTTGTGCTTATCCTTTACTTTGCAAAATAAGAATTTAGTTTTTATTTTGTTTCTAAAATCCCAGATTATCTTTTTAAAGTGAATAGTGGCCTAATGAAAAAACCTGGATTAAGTGGAAATATAGGAGTAGGAAATGTTAGGGTCATGCCGTGGGGGGGCTGGGGGTGGTACAGAGTAAAGTTAAGGTCAGTAGTTGTCAGGAAAAAGTTGGTTCTTAATCCAGCATCTATACAGCCTTTGAGCAGGTATTTACTAACCACCACCTATGTCAGATTGTCTAGCTGTGGGACTACAACAATGACCAAAAGAAAACTCTGTGCTGAGTTTACACTCCTGTTAGGAGAGAAAGATACTGAATAATATTGAGCCAGTGGTGATAAGTGCTATAAAGAAAAATAAAATGGGGCAAAGGACTAGACAATGAGGATATGTATGGTGGAGGTTTTAACTAATGTTAACTAGTTCTCAGAACAAGCATAGAGGTACAGTAATATCCCCATTTTACAGAGGGAAACTGAAGCCCCAGACAGAGATTGAATAAATAGCTCACTCAAGGCCATGCCACTGTAACAGCCAAAATTTAAACACAGGAAGGTTAGCTTACTATGTGTGCTCCTAACCTCAGTACACAGAAAAGCGAGTCTAGGATGGAAACGGATGCAATTAAGTTGACAGTAGCTTGGGTTTGACTAAGAAAGAGTAGTGATTTCCTATAGCAGAGATGCATTCTCCCAAATGGCGTTTTTATGAATTGGGTGACTAAGAAACAAAATGGAACAAGAAAGGGAAGTTTTAACACAAATTAGTGGACACAGCAAAAGGCTTCATATTTCCCAGTTAAGTATGTGTACATTAGCAGAATGTACAAAGCTATAGTATATAGGAAATGGTGTTAATGTGAGTTTTAGTTTGACTGCAACTTCAATGAGCTTTCACTCTTCAAGCCTCTAATTTGGGACAAAGGTCATGTCTGAATTTTAAATTTTTAAGAAAAATCATTGCTTTCAAACTACTGCCTCCATGAAAGAAGACCTTACATTAGTTCTGCTTTCCCAAGTGTAAATGCTCGGCTGCAGGTGTTCTGGTTCCGTGAGCACCAAGAACAACAGACTCTTAGTCTTTGACTCTTTCATCAGGAAAAATATTCCAGTAAATTCTCACAAAAGCCTATTTATTAACCCACTGGGAAAGAGAACTTTCTCTTCACAGCTGTGAATTCCTACAAGGGAAAATCTGCCTCAATTATGAACAATTGCTTTTGGAGGCAAATAGCCATGAAAATAGTAGTTTTCAAGGAATTTAAATGGGAAGGAAGAAGGAACAAACCGCCTAAGAATCTGAATCTAACCCCGAAACTGTGAGAGGAGTACTTGCCTTGTTGCAATAATAAACAGAATGTAATAATAAACAGAATGTAATAATAAACAGAATGTAATAATAAACAGTTGTAATAAACAGAAAACCATGTCAAAAATGAAGAAAGTGAAACAAATAATGTCTTACAGTCTTAGAGATAGGAATACTGTTAATACTGAACACAACTCCATAAAACTTTTCACAGCATAAATTGAGTATGTCATGGTTCTAAATTATATCCTAGAATCGACACAGATAGATGTTGACTCAGAACTGTGCTTACACAATACAGAGAAGGATTATGTTGGAAATAAATTCATTTTGATTCAACTGAACTTACAAAAGTTGGTTAAAGCCTAAGATGTTGGAAAAATGTAGATGAGCTTATGACAACAAAAGTTATTATCTATGTAAGCCTGCTTATATTTGGAATTCTCTGCTAAAGAAGAATCTCTTTATACCATGTACTTTTTTCTTTTCCATATTTTTCTTTTTCCTTTTTGAATCATATTTTACAACTCTTAATAAATCTTGACGTAATCTTTGTAAAAACTACCTGTTGTGATCAAACTCTGACATGCATTTTTTAAAAATTTTAATGGTTATTTTTTGAGAAGAGAGAGAGCTGGGGAGGGGTGGGGGGAGGGGGACACAGAATCCAAAAACAGGCTCCAGCCTCTGAGCTGTCAGCACAGAGCCCAACCTGGGACCCAAACTCACAAACATGAGATAATGACCTGAGCCAAAGTCGAACACTAACCACTAAGCCACCCAGTAGCCCTGACATCCATTTTTTATATATGCCTGGGATGTGTTTGTTTACTGATAAACATTTAAAGTTTATTTATTCAGAGAAAGAGCACAAGAGCCCATGCAAGCAGAGGAGGGGCAGAGAAAGGGAGAGAGAGCATTCCAATCAGGCTCTAATAGCACAGAGCTCAAGGTGTGGCTCCAATTCATGAGCTGTGAGATCATGACCAGAGCAAAGATCAGAGTTGTATGCCTAACCAACTGAGCCACTCAGGTGCCCTAACATTTAATATATATTAGTAAATATTACCAAGAAACTTTATTAATGACAAAAGAACACAAGATAATTTACTCTAACAGAGAAATACACAACATTTAGATGATAACCTTTCACAAAACCATTAATCCAAAAAATTAACATTTAAATACAAAATTTTAAATGGTGATAACCATAACCCACAAAGAAAATGTCCAATCAACAAGATATATCCAAAAATAGAAACAGCTTCCTGATCAATCTTACATGGCTATACACTAATTCCTATAGAATTTAGATGCAGTTATACTACCTGTTCTGTAATTTACTGCAGGGGATAATCTACATGGAAAGCTGTAAGAACTAAATCTTAAAATTCTGATGATTTACAGCAGACTCAATTTATACAATGATATTGAACGCCTTTATTTTGACAATTAAAAGTATCTTCTATTAGTATCATTATTATTGGCAATGTTTAAAATCTCCTGTGACACCTTAGTAGAGAGGAGATGAGGAAATTAATCAAATGTGGATACACACCTCTTTACTGTTCGGATGCAACAGTAAACTACCCATAATGAGAAAAACTAACACCCGTGACAGGTGTTTTAAAGTCAATGTTGATACCTGGAAGGACTTGTTCAGTGTGCTAGAACTTTCTAATAAGTTACCTATAAGTTCCAGCCTTTGAGCAAATGTATTCAAGAAAAACAATTTTAAAACAATTAACAGGGGCGCCTGGGTGGCTCATTCAATCAAGCGTCCGACTTTGGCTCAGGTCATGATCTCTTGGTTCTTGAGTTCAAGCCCCACATCATGCTCTATGCTGACATCTCAGAGCCTGGAGCCTGCTTCTAATTCTGTGTCTCCCTCTCTCTCTTAAAAATAAGTAAACATTAAAAAAAACCACACATTTAAAAATAAAACAACAAATTTTACTTAAAAAGAAGTTTTTGGGTAAAATTTATAAAACATTTTAAGAACTTTATTTCTAAACAACAGTACTTTTAGTGAACTATGCAATAAAGAATTGAGAAACAAATAATTGTGTTTGGAGACAGTAAGGCCTTGATGTGAAGCACACAGACTTGAACCAGAGTACAGGCTCTCCCACTAAACTGGGTGCACAACTACACCCTATAAAATACAGCACAAAAAAAGACATGCAGTATAAAGAGGATGAGTAAGATTAAATGATTTAAAATCCCTGGGCTTCAGTATGCTTGCTTAAAAGACAGATATAATAATAGTACTTATGCCATAAAATTATTATGAATATTAAATAAGTTAATATATGAAAGGTGTTTAGAATATATATGCCACAATTTGTTTTAAAAAACCTTAGAGGAGAGATTGTGTTTGTGTTTTTTTTAAGTTTATCCATTTTCTGAGAGTGTATACAAGCAGGGGAGGGGCAGAGAGAGAGGAGGAGAGAAAGGCTTGATACCACAAATCACAAGATCATGACGTGAGCCAAAATCAAGAGTCAAAAGCTCAATCGACTGAACCACCTAGACACCCTGAATTTGTTTAAAAAAAAAAAAATGAAATCTGCTTCAGTCACATGCATAGTAGAGAACAGTATTATTTATACTTTTATTTGGAATATAAAAGTTGTATATATTTTGTAGCCTCACAGCGCCTGACATATATTAAACTCTATGTGTACTGGCTTTTATTAAGTTGGTTGCATTGATAGGTCACTACAAATGATAGCAGTGTTTCTGCCAGACAAATATTATAAAGTTGTTTCCTGGATGAAAATAACTTAACCCCTAAAGTCCCAAAAGTAAAAAAAACTATACTTATACCGTGAAGCCCAGCAAATGATGGTATACTATCCTTTCTCATATCTGTTAACAAGACTACAAAATATATACAATTATTTTATTTTTTCAAGTAATCTCCACACCCAATGTGGTGCTCAAACTTACAACCCCGAGATCAACAGTCACACACTCCACTGACTGAGCCAGCCAGGCACCCCTATATACAATTTATTTCCAGACAGTGAGAAATAATACTGTATCTTACTATAGATAAGGCTGAAGCAAATGATTCCAAGTTGATTTTTTAAAAAAAATATACATATATATCTAGGATTAACTTAAAGAATACTGTGTAATCTAACTAAAAGCATAAATATTTCAAAATTTTAAAGCATTCATGCTACAAATGAATACGATGTCAGATAGTTAAACTTTGGAATTACCAATGTAAATAAACTTCTCTCTAGGCTAGAAACTGCTAGTCCTTTTAGAGTGCATATTAAGAGCCAAAGAAAACAAAGCAATTTGTGGTGATATGAGGAATTGCAGCATGTAAACAGTACATAATTAGCAACAGCACCTCTGATCACAAACAATACTTTAAAGTTATGCCTTGAACATAAGCCCTTATTTGTTTGCACATGTACTTATTTTCCTGGCACCTTCTCCCTTCTCCTTTCTACCTGACATCACATCTCCTGACATATTATGAAAAAGAGAAGGCAAGAACCCAGAGATTCTTCCCTACCCTCAGGTGATCGGCCTCATGAGGCTCCGCTTATTTTATGCAGAGAGAGCCTATGTAAGAAAGTATACGGGTGAATGAGTGCATTTTTGTATTCATGGGTGTGTTTGGGGTGATGGTAGAGTGAGGGAGAAGCAGACAGGAAAAATGTTTTGGGATATAAACTGTGATTTTAACATTCAGTCAGTAATCCTGGCCTGGTCAGAGGTGAATTTTCTTGTTATTACAGGATCTAAAGTAAGAATTCCCACATAAACAAGTCAACATAGATAATGTGACTGCTTCCTGAGGTGGACATCTCCTACTCAGGGAAAAGGCATTCCACATCAAAAATGAAATTCACTTTTTAATTATTCTGAGATCTGGGATATGTGTGTGTCTCTGTCTATATGTGCATACACATTTGTCTCTGTGCAAGTGGGTGTATGTTATATATAGATATTTTGCATTTTATTTAAGAAAAGGGCTACTACCTACCTAGCTCCCTTGGGACAAGCATGCTTACAGCTCCCATTTTTTGTAATACACCTTGAACTAATGGGTAGCAGCTAGTCATGCTAATACTTTGGGCTAAAGGTTATTTACATTCATGAAAACAATGTTAAAGAATGAAAACAAATTAGGCAAGCTCTAAATTGCATAGTTGAGAATTTTATATTATTATGGAGATGTAGGAATAAAAATGTGTTTTTCATCCTGTATAAACAACTAAATCCTAGATCTTCCAAAGAAAAATGGGAAAAGAAAATGCAGACAATTCACACACACACACACACACACACACACACACACACACACACACACCAATGAACGTGAAAATTTATGCATTACCAAAAAACTTAAAAACTGCAAATTCAAATTCAAATTTAATTTTTCATTATCAAAATTAGAAAAGCTGTTTTAAAAGATTATATTCATGGGGCACCTGGGTGGCTCAGTCAGATAAATGTCTGACTCCTGATTTCGGCTCAGGTCATGATCTCCCAGTTCATGGAATCAAGCCCTGCATCGTGCTCTGTGCTGACAGCATGGAGCCTGCTTATGATTCTCTCTCTCCTTCTCTCTTTGCCCCTCCGCTGCTCACTCTCTCTCAAAATAAATAAATAAACTTTAAAAAAGTTTTAAATGAAAACTTAAAGATTATACTCCTATAAGACAGGATCCTCTCAAAGAGACACACATACACCACTGGTATTAATATAAATTGGTAGCATCTTTCCTGAAGGATAACTTGGCACTATGCACTATGAAAGTTAGAACATCTTCATATCTCTAAGTACTTGAATTACTTGCAGGATTTATTCTAAGAAAATCATCTGAAATATGGGAAAGCATTATGTGTAAGGTAGTTATCATAGCATTAATCATAATGGAGAAAGGTTGGAAACAACCAAAGGAGGATATTTTAGTATATCCACATTGATGGAATATTTTGTACTTATTAAATTCATGTTTTCAAGTATATTTAATGATATGGGAACACTACCATTTTATAAACTATATACCATGTGATCCTAATTTTTTTAAATAGAAAATTATGTCTATTTTAAAAAGACATGAAGAAATCACACCACAACACTAATGCTAGTTATCTTTAGATGGTAACAACTTTACTTTTTTACTCTACACATTATATTTTAATCTAGAACCTTGTTATTCAATGTGTGGTGTGTGGGCCAGCAACATCAGCACCGTCTCAGGCTTAACCTCAGATCTATGAAATCAGAACTGCATAGTTTTTAGTAAAATCCCCATGTGATTCATATTTACTAGAATGAGCACATATCATTTTATAATCAGAAAACAAACGTTTTTAAAATATCATCACCTGTATTATTTACTATTGATGCTATAACACAAATTCAGTGGTTTAAACAACGCTCATCATCTCAATTCTATAGGTCAGAAGTCTGGGTAACCATGGCTCAACGAGGATCCACTGCTTAGGCTGACAAGGCTGAATCAACGTGTGGGAAAGACTGCTTTCCTTTCTGGGGTTTCTAGGGACTAATACACTCCCAAACTTTGTCAGACTGTTGGCCAAATTAAGTTCCATGCAATTTTAGAACTGAGGCCTCCATTTCTGTGCTGGCTTTCAGTGGGGGGTTGTTATTTTCTAAACACCACCTGCATTTCCTTAGTTTCAGGTCCCCTTTCTCCATCTTCAAAGACTTTTCATGCCTCTAATCTCTCTGACTTCCCATTCTTCCCACTCTGCCTCATGTCTTTATTTTTTAAAAGTTCATGTGATTAGATTGGGTCCACCCAGATAATCCAGAATAATCTCCTTGTTTTAGAGTCTAGAACCTTATTACAGCAACAAGTTCCCTTTTGTCAAATGTTAATATATGAACAACATGGGTGTTAGGGGTGCTGATCTCACGCAGTCAAAACTCCATGTATAACTTTTGACTCCCTCAAAACTTAACTCCTAATAGCCCACTGTTGACCAAAATTCTTACCAATACCATAAACAATTAACACGTATTTTATATATTATATATTTTTACAATAAAGTAAGCTAGAGAAAAGAAAATATTAAGAAAACCAAAAGGAAGAGTCCATACATTTAACAGTACTGTGACAAATCCAGGTATAAGTGGACCCATGTGATACAAACCCATCCATGTTGTTTAAGGGTCAACTTGTAACAAATCTTAGGGGGGGCGCTGGTATTCTGTCTACCTTATCACCTCAACGCATAATGGAAGTACTTAAGCCTAACTTTCCATTCATTCCACTGTGCTATTCATTTTCCAGCCCTAACACATTTTTCTTACAGCGCTACAACAGGTAGCTCCCACCACCACCATCACCCACTTCTCACCTTTCACCTTCTAGATAACTTTTCCCTAACTATCCAAGGATTTTTTTGTTGTTGTTGTTCCATTGTTTTACTCGTTAGTAAGTAAAAACTCTATGGGGAAAACAATCTCCATTAGGAAGAAATAATGAGGGGCCCCTAGGTACCTAAGTTGATTAAGCTTCCAACTTTGGCTCAGGTCATGATCTTGCGGTTTGGGAGCTTGAGACCCACATGGGGCTCTGTTCTGATTGCTCAGAGCCTAGAGCCTGCTTCGGATTCTGTTTCTCCACTCCTGGCCCCGCCTCTCCCCCAATCGTACTCTGTCTCTCAAAAATAAACGTTAAAAATTTTTTTTAAAGGGGAAGAAATAATGAGGATTTGCTGGAACTATAGCGTTATTACTTTTAGGTGAATGTTAAAAGCATTCTAACACCTGTTGAGAAATCCAGATTTCATAAATGAAGACACTATACCAACATAGTTCCAGAACCCCAAACAAGATTTTCTTCCTCCAAAATTAACTGAGTGAAAACAGAATATAAAGGCATGATTGGTTCTCTGCTGTCACTTTAAAGAACAACATGGTACAGAAATAAGGGAAAAAAAGGTGTATATCATAGTGGAATCAATGTATTCTGTTAAGAACTTTTTCTAATTACAAAATATTTCAAATACACAGAAAATAACATACTCATGCACCCACCACTCAGATTTTACAGATGTTCACATTTTGCCACACTTATTTCTGAACTCTATTCTCATCCCTTTGCCTTCTCTTCCTGACTTCTTTCTGTCCCCAGTGGCAGCTAATATCCTGAAATTGGTGAGAATCATTCCCTGCACAATTTAACTTTTTTTTTTAATTTGAGAAAGAGAGAAAGCATGCATGTGAGGGAGAGGTGTTGAGAAAGTGGGAGAGAGAGAGAATCCCAATGTGGGCATGAACCCACAAACCATGAGATCATGACCTGAGCTGAAACCAAGAGTGGGCACTTAACCAACTGAGCCACCCAGGTGCCCCACGATTTAAATCTTAATTAATATTCTATATATTAATCAAATGGTAAACATTTGCATGAAGTAATAATATTTCAGCATTATGTCTAGTATCTCAAAATACAGTGTACCCTTACTAACCAACACTGGTTTTAAATTGGTCAATATTACTTTGGCAGGTAATTTCTATATTGGGAAGGAATTCATCAGACTGTATCATAGTGTGATAACATGAACCATTAAGATAATTCAATTAACTCTGTCTATTCTGATTTATCCCTTCCAATCTTTAGGACTGTTTCCTATTTTTAGCTATTATGAATGGTACTGCTATGAACATTCTAGTATGTGTCTGTAGGTGTCTGTACACATTTCTACTGCATTTATACAACAGTTTTATATTGCAGTTTTGTAGGTTTAAAGTCCAACAAAAGACTCACTCGTTTAAAATCAAGATTTCAGTAGGACTACATTCCTCTCTAGAGGCTCTAGAGGAGAAGTCCATTTCATTTCCTTGCCTTTTCTAGCTTCTAGGGCCTGATCACAATTCTTGGCTCATGGCCATACTCCTCCATCTTCAAAGCTTGTGTTATGGATTAAATTCTTCTCACAGTGCATCAACTCTGATCTTGCTTCTGTCGGTATACCTCCTTTTCTGACTCTGAACTTTTCAGCTTCCCTATAGCATTTTTAGGAACTTTGTGCTTGTACTGGGCCCACTCTCCCAAAATAATCCCCCTATTTTAAAGTCAGTGGAGTAGCAACCTTACATCCATAATCCATCTGCAACTTAACTCCCCTTTGCTATACAAGGTTCCAAGGGTTAGGATATAAACATTTAGGGAAGGCCATAATTCAATCAACCACATACAGAAACAGAATTACTGTGCCATAGGGTATGTGACATTCAACTTTAACAGATACTGGGCATTTTCCATTCTACCAACTTACACTCCCATCAGTATTTCTGAGAGTTGCAATTGATATAGACCATCTTTTTTATTTTAGCTTTTCTTGTGGGACTATAGTAAAAAGGAATGGTTTTAATTCACAGTTCTTTAATGACTAATGGAGTTCATTGCTTTTTAACCTATTTATTTGGCCAGTGGCCAGATATCCTCTGAGAAGTCAGTTCAAGTTTTCTGCCCATTTATTTTAACTGGGTTATCTTTTTTTATTTTAATGTTTATTTATATGGGGGGAGGGGTGTCAGAGAGAGACAGAAACAGAATCAGAAGCACAGAGCCAGACACAGGGCTCAAAACTCATGAGCTGTGAGATCATGACTGAGCTGAAACCAGACACTTAACCAATGGAGCAACCCAGGTGCCCCGGGTTTTCTGTCTTAATGCTTTGAAGGAGTTCTTTATATATTCTAGCTATGTCTTTTTTAAGATATAAATATTGAGATAATCTTCTCTTACTCTGAAAGTTCATTTTCATCCTTTTAGATATGTTTTTGATAGAAGTTATATTTTTGATTATTAACTTTAATAGTCTAGTTTATCAATCTTTGTCTTTATGGTGATTATTGTGTCCTGTTTTAGAAATCTTCAACTACTTCAAGACCACAAAGATATTCTCCTGTTTTCTTTCAAACAGCTTCACTGTTTTACCTTTCACTTTTCTACCTGCAGTTCATTTTGAATTGATTTTACACACATATATACACTCACTAAAGGGACCATTATTTCCTAATGCACTAAAGGTGTCACATTCGTTTCAATTAAATAACCATATATTTTGGATCTGTTTCTGAACCCTACTAGTCAATTTTTCTACCCTTGTATGTACAAGTAGCAGACTGTTTAAATTACTTTAGTTTTATAATAGGTGTGCTCTCTGGTAGTTTAAACCTTCCAACTTTGTTCTTCATGACTACCTTAGTTCTTGGTACTCTGCATTTCCATATGCATTTTAGAGGCTGTTGATTCACACATACACACACACACACACACACACGAACACACAATTTGCTAGAATTTTTATTGGAACTACATTGATTACGTGGATTATGCTGGAGGAGAAGTGAATCTTTACAACATTGAGTCTTATTCCATGAACATGGTATACTTCTGTTTTACCATTTATTTAGGTCTTCTTTAATTTCTCTCAGTAATGTTTTCTATCTCTTGATGTAGAAGTCTGACATACAGTTTGTCTGAATTGTTCCTAGGCGTTAGGCTTTTTTTTCCCCTAATGCTACTATGAATGGTATTATTTTTTAAATTTTGTTGTTTATTTGTTTGCTACTTGGCATATACAAATGCTTTGATTTTTATCGACCTTGTAGCCAACAAACTTACAAAACTGACTTACTAATTCTAATAGATTAGCTATATATTCATTTGGATCACAAAGATGTTATATGTGAATAAGATTTTATTTCTTATAATCCAATCCTTACAACTTCTTTAATCTTGCCTTACTGAACTGTCTCACATATGTAGTATAATGATGACCAGAAGTGGTGACAGTATTCTCCTTGTTTCTGATATCAGAGGGAAAGCTTTCAATATTTTTATCATTATTAGATGTTTGCTGTAGAATTTTTGTAAATGTCCTTTATTAGACTAAGAAAGTTCCTGACTAGGGTGCTAAGAGTTTCTACCATGAATAGATGTTTAAATTTGTGAAATGCTTTTTCTGCATCTGTCAGGTTGGTCAGGTTGTAATGATCTGTCTCCCCCCACTTTTTATTGTTATTATGGTATATTATACTAATTGGTTTTCTAATATTAAACTAACCTTGCATTTTGGGAATAAGCCCCTTGTAGTCATGACGCATTACCATTTATATCATTTGATTAAATTTGTTAAGATTTTGTTAAGGATTTTTACATTTATGTTTATGAGATTGATCCATAATTTGCTTTCTTATAATGTCACTTCTAGCTTTGGGAATAAATATTATACTCATTAAAAGAGCTGGGAAATATAACTTCTTTTTCTATTCAGTGAAAGAATGTATGTAAGACTGATGTTATTTCCTAAATGTTTGGAAAACTTTACGATAAATCTGCTAAATTTTAAAAACTAAAATGTCAGGAGTTGGTCTGGAAGATATACGGCTGCCAACTGATTCCTAATCTCTCCACACATCCTCCCCCAAATTACAAAACTAGCAAGGAGTGAAAGAAAACCACACCAACAGGATTACTCAGAGACAGAGAATACTACACCCTTGAAATTACCAAGTACAGAAATAAACACCAAATTTTAAAAAATGATTTCCTGCCGCTGTTGAAAGCCAATGGGCAAAAAGTGATAAAGAGGAGGCTTAAGAAATCCATGTAAAACAGGAGAGGGACATGGAAGACTTTGAGGAAGTATAGTCAAAATCAACCCTAGAATGAGAAAATCTAACACTATGTTCTAAAATATTGAGTACAACTTGTGGATTTGCTGGTTCACAGGACTGGCTATAGAAAAGGAACCTGAAAGTGAGAAAGGCTAAAATTGATAGTTTGAATAAGCACAGCTTCCAAAGAAGACCCAGATAAGTAGAGGAGTGGTGATATCCTCAGAGAAATAAAAGAAAAAAATTAGAGGGAAAAATTAAGATTCTGTAAAAACAAGAGATACAAGTCATGCCAACTCCTCTCCCATTTCCACTGTAACACTAATGCATCCATTCAAAAACTAAACTGTGAAAAGCTGGCACTCTCAAATTAGGAATCCTAGCCACAGAGTATTCAGAAATAGAAAATATCAACCTAATTCTATAAAAAGCTACTGTAAGAATAAAGCAGAACATATAAATCCAAACATTTTACCTGATGAAAAGCACCTCTCTCCCCAAGAAAATACATAAAGCAGAAGAAAAAGAGTCACTCCAAACTGAATTCAGTATCTTCAAATAGCACAATTCCATGAAAAAATGAAAATTTTGAATCAGAAATTTAAAAAACATAATAGAAATGGACCCACACACATACCAAAAAAAAAAGAGCAAAGGGGCTGAGAGATAAAATGAATGAAAGTGGACTGAACTCAAAAAAGACATTTAAAAAAGGCAATAGGATTGAATAAAAATTTAATATAGGACATTGAAGAAAAGGAGGAAAACAACCAAGAGAATGAAATTGATTTTTTTAAAAAAGGAAGTCAGAGAAATAGGCAAAGAAGATGCAATATACGAATAAGTGGAATTCAAACAACAAATATTTACCCATTGAAAGGGTTCATTCAATACCTGGGGAAACTGACTCTAAAGAATCAATTCTGAGACTTATCCTAATAAGGTACTAGGCTTCACAGACAGAAAACACAGGGCCTCCAGGCAAAAAACAAAAATAAAAAACATATAAATAGGGCAAAAAAATTATAATGCCACTGGACTCATCAAAAGCAAAAAAGTACCAAACCCAGATGGTTTCACAGGGAGAGTTTAACAAATCTTTACAAACCATGTAGTTCTGATGCCATGTACATTGTTTTTGAGATAGGAAATAAAGGAAACACCCCAATTTTTTATGGAAGTAAAACATTGATACCTAAATCTGATATATATATCACAAAAAATAAAATTTGGCCAATACTATTAAGGTATATTATGGTAGGCAGTCTCCATGATGATCCCTAATGATCACTGCCCCCTGGTGTTTACACCCTTGTGTATGTAATCTCTACTTGCTGTGGACTGGACCTAGTTGATTCTTGGCTATCTTGATTATAGCCGCATGAGAGACCCTGAGCCAGAGGCACCCAGCCATACCATACATATTCCTGATCCCTGGAAATAATAAATGTCTAAGTGTAAAGCTGTAAGGTTTAAGGTGATTACTCAACAATAGATAACTAATACAAATATCAAAGCAAAAATCCTAAATATTATCAAATACATTTGAACACCATATGAAGAAAATCATACACTCTGACTAAAAGGGGTTTATATTTTAATTGGTTAGAAATCAACTACTATAATTAATCATATTAATAGGTCTAAGAAGAACAACCATTTATCTTCATAGATATGAAAAAGTCCATGAATGAAATTCAGTACCTCAGAACTCTTGAAAAATTAGAAATGGAAGGAAAATTCCTCAGCATGAATCTAGATACATATGTAAACCTCAATCATAAAGCTAGCATCTTTAAAACACTAGAGGTATGTCCACAAAGGCCATGAACAAAGCAAGGATTGGCAAATCTCTCACTACTGTTTATATTGTACTATAGGTATTAACTGTAACAGTAAGAATAAAAACCTATCAGAGAAATAATAATTGGGACAAAGCAAAGCTATCTCTATAGTACAATTAGAAAATTAAAGAATCAATGATAAAACCAACTCAAACAACAGAAAAATTCAGGAAAATTCAAGCAACAGCATATAATATTAGCACAAAAATAATCTTTATCCAATAAACAAATAAGAAAAGTTAGATGACATAAATGAAAAGAAAACTGTTTGCGAAGCCAACAAGGGCAAAATACTTTGAAATACACTTACAATTAATTATTTTTAAAAATGTATTAATAAAATTATGAAATTCCCCTGAGAGACATAAAAATGGACTTAAACATTAAGACATCTCCTGTTCTTGGGGCGCCTGGGTGGCTTAGTCGGTTAAGCATCTGACTTTCGCTCAGGTCATGATCTCGCGGTTCGTGGGTTCGAGCCCCGCGTCGGGCTCTGTGCTGACTGCCAGCTCAGAGCCTGGAGCCTGTTTCAGTCTGTGACTCCCTCTCTCTCTGACCCTCCCCTGCTCATGCTGTCTCTCTCTCTCTTTCTCCTAGAAATAAATAAAAATATTTAAAAAAAAAAAAAGACACCTCCTGTTCTTAGTGTGTGTCTCAACATTATCAAGATGTCAGTTCTCCCTAAATTAATTTATAAGTGTAATGTTAGTCAAATAAAAATATCAACACCTGTTTTTATTCTGGAGGTAGACAAATTGATATGAAATCTCCTATAGAAAAAATAAACATTTAAGAAAAGCTAGGAAAATAATGAAAAATAAAGCTATGGGCATGGACCAGCCCTATCAGATATTAAAACATATTAAAAATAATTTAACATATTTAAAAATATATTTAATTTAAAAATTTATAAAAATAGCACATGAATCCTGGTACATGAATAGGCAAACAGACCAATGGAACAAATGTATCAACAGATGTAACGACAAGTAGAAATCTAGTATATGATAATGTCTAGTATGTAGTATAAAATAAATGTAGTATATGATAATATATGATATGACAGTGATATCTACAGAAGAAGGCCTTGTTAAAGAAATAGTATTGAGACAAATGGATAGCTATTTGGAAAAAATAGAAAATAAACTAAGAAATGGATCAGATAAACTAAGAAATAAACTAAGAAATGGATCAGATATATAAATATAAAACACAAAACTATACAAGTACTAGAAGAAAACATGAGTGAATTCCTCTATAGCCTTAACGTACAGAAAGGCTTTTTAAAAAGTACTCAAGGGGCGCCTGGGTGGCTTAGTCGGTTAAGCGTCCGACTTTTGCTTAGGTCATGATCTCGCAGTTCGTGGGTTCGAGCCCCACGTCGGGATCTGTGCTGACTGCCAGCTCAGAGCCTGGAGCCTATTTCAGAGCCTGTGTCTCCCTCTCTCTCTGACCCTTCCCTGCTCACGCTGTCTCTCTCTCTCTCCTAGAAATAAATAAAAATATTTAAAAAAAAAGTACTCAAATCGAAATGGAAAAAAAAAAAACAATGGATAAACACGATGACAATAAATGCTTACATAGTAAAAACAAACAATAAAACATAAGCAAAGTCAAATGACACAATGACAACTTGGACAAATATATAAAATTATATATCATCAAAAATAATAAATATCCCTCATATTTAAAGAACTTAGGAGTGCCTGGGTGGCTCAACTGGTTAAGTAGCTTGGCTTGGTCTTGGCTCAGGTGACAATCTCACAGTTTGTGAGTTCGAGCCCCAAGCTGGGCTCTGCACTGATGGTGTAGAGCCTGCTCAGGATTGTCTTTCCCTTTCTCTGTCCCTCCTCAGCTTGCTCTCTCTCAAAAATAAATAAATAAACTTTAAAAAAATAATAAAGAACTAATAAAATTAAGGGGGGAAAAGTCAAATATCCTGTAGAGAAATAAGAAAAACATTAATAATTCACAAAAAAAGATATAAAAAATGGTCCTTAACCATATGAAATTATGACCAACTTAAAGACAAATACACATTACAACTATGCTGAAATATTATCCTCGCCCATTAGACTAGCAAAAATTCAAAAACTTAACAGCAGCTTTTGTTGACAAAGCTAAGTCAAACAGACTACAGAAAATGTAAGGATGGTCTAGTCTCTGTGGAAGTGAATTTGGCAATATCTAATAAACTAAACATTCATTTAACCTTTTATTCAACAGTACTTCTAGAATTTATACTTAAGATATACCATTAGTAACACCAAAAAACTACACACGGTTATTCATTACAACACAGTATATATTAAAAATATAAAATTCAACCAACAAGGATAGGAAGAAAAAACTCATTTGAAACTGAAAACAAAAACTAAATGAACTAATAGTTCAAATGAGTAACATAACCATATGGAAGAAGGAAAAACATCAGGGAACTAATTTAAGTAGCTTTTGAACACAGTGCAATGCTTTATTTATCCACAGTCTAGGGGAACAAACAAACAAACACAAACAGGCAAATCTTGAACTCTTTTTGGTAGTTTCAGTTTTCATAGTGGTATAGACGCAACAATTCTAAAACTACCTCATATAAGATCAAGTAAATGAATAAATATGGTGATGTTACTGGGTACCAGGAGACCAGTGGTGCAGGAGATACAATATGGAAGGGAAGAAGAACAAACTTTATGAGAATAGACTGCATTGGGATATATCAAGGATAAACTCATGGTCTCTAATAAATAAATGGGTTAATTAATTAATGTATGTCCTAGCTTTGTTTGCTAAAAGAGTCCAGAAACAAAGACAGCAGCAGTGAGAATACCAGGCATCCAAATCTTGGTTTTTAAAAATACTATTCCCTATTTTAAAGAATCAGTGCTGGGGTGCCCAGGTGGCTCAGTCAGTTAAGCGACTGACTCTTGATTTCGGCTCAGGTCCATGAGATCAAGCCCCACATCAGGCTCCACGCTGATAGTGTAGAGCCTGCTTAGGATTCTCTCTCCTTCCTCTGTCCTCCCACCTCTCAAAATAAATAAATGAACACCTTTTAAAATGTTTTTTTAAAGTCATTTTCTCTAAGAATGTTTCATATGAAAATTATGACTCAGCTGAGTGCAATTTAATATAAGGGTCTATATATGCCAAGTACACCTGAATGTTTCCAAACTATTCTGAAATATTAATTCATTATAAGTACCATCAATGGGTGCCTACAGGGTTTAGGAACAGAGGGCATGATAATGCTAGAATGCTGCATGAGCTCATTTCTTTAGAATATTCACATTCAGTGTATCTCTCATCTTCTGAAATGTTTTCCATGGGTAATAAGAGCAGCAGGGATGAAAATCTTAGCCGAGTGAATTCCAGGCAATTCTCCAAGGTAAGAAAGTTAAATAAGCTAAAAAGGGCCAACATATAACCCTAAGGAAGGAACTTAGCTTTTAACAGAATTCTATGAAAGCTTTTGGTGTTCTTTTGAAACACGAAGATATTTTTAGAATAATAATTAAAGCAATTTGTCATAGAGGATAACCGACAAGGGACTGATAAAGCTGGGAGGAAAATCAGCTAGCGTCACTTATACTGACTGATCACTTCCTTGTAACTGTGGCTAGTAAGGTAGTTCAGTATTGCATATTGGAGAGAGGTTAGCTTATAACCTTGAAGAACTTTTGTTCTTCATGTGTAGGTTAAAAAGGGCTGAACAGCTGATGACAGTGCTTTTCAAACTTCTATTGGGAAGTTTCTACCATTTGTTTTTTAACTTCTCGTCAATTGTGAATCAACAATTTTGTAAAATGTAGTAAAACTATATTACTAGAAAAATGAAACAAAATCCCAAGACATTCAAGTTTCTTGAAATGCAGTGTCTAGTATATATGGGTGCTAAACATATGTTTAATGAATGACTCAACTGAATGCAATTTAAGATGAGAGCCTGTATATACAAAGTAGTTGGTCCACAAATGAACAAGTCTTCATTGGCAAGGTGGATAGAGCTGGTATATTACTAGATAAGACCCCAGAGCACAGGATACTTCCTTCATTTACAGGACAGCAAACAAGCCAAACTAGCAGTACTAAAGTACTAGGTAGTCTCTGATTATTTTCCCTGTGATTTTGCATTTTGTCCTAAATCCAGATCAGGAATGACTCTGAAGGATAAAGCAAAAGTCTAACAAATGCTTAAAGATAAATACCAGATAAATAAAGGGTGCACAATTTCCAGAGGATATCTCTGGAAATATAAACTTTAATTTGTACTTACTTTTATGTAAAGGACTTTTAAGTATAATAATGCATATTCACATAGAGCTTAAAATTCCTTAAACATATTAAATTATATATTTAAACATATACCTTTAAATATATTACATATATAATTATATATTTGAATTATGTACCACATAAATACTTATATTTCAGGACAAAGTGAGTAAAGTACTTAATTCTTTCACACACAGAACTTTTTTTTTTTAATATTTTTATTTATTTCTATAAGAGAGAGAGAGAGAGAGACAGCGTGAGCAGGGGAGGGTCAGAGAGAGAGGGAGACACAGACTCTGAAACAGGCTCCAGGCTCTGAGCGGGCGGTCAGCACAGAGCCCGACGCGGGGCTCAAATCCACGAACCGCGAGATCATGACCTAAGCGAAAGTCAGACGCTTAACTGACTAAGCCACCCAGGCGCCCCTCACACACAGAACATTTTAAATTAATCTCACATGTCTTTTATAAAGCCAAAGACCACTTCTTCCTACAGAATCAAATGTAGTATCCTAATGCAATCAGCACTGATGACAGCAGAGGGCACTGTCATACAAAATGGCCATTTGTCACTGTACAGAAGATTCCTCCCCAATTAAGTGCTAGTATTCAAAGAGGCTAAGATCTTTATAAATTGTCTTATATACCAGAAATATTTTAATATATATTTATGTGAACACAAAGTAATATATTTCAACTGATAAATTGGAATCTGAGTCATAAATTATAAAAAAGAAAAATTAAATAATTATATACTTCACATAAATTAACTTACTGACTCTTTCCTAATACAATTTCTATTATCATATGATACAATTTATACTAAGTTCAAAAAGAAAACAGAACATATCAGCTACAGAAGAGTTGACTTCCTTAGTAAACAAGGAAGGTATGAAGTAATTTCATAAAAGAAGAAAATAATTACTATAAAACTTAGGGTAACAGTCTCCCCTACATGGAAAGGAGCGAGTTATAACCTAGAAGGGGCTTGTAGGAGACTTCAGGAGTACTGACAATGTTCTCCTTCTTTTTTTTTTTTTTAATGTTTTATTTATTTCTAGGAGAGAGAGAGAGAGACAGCGTGAGCAGGGGAGGGTCAGAGAGAGAGGGAGTCACAGACTGAAACAGGCTCCAGGCTCTGAGCTGGAAGTCAGCACAGAGCCCGACGCGGGGCTCGAACCCACGAACTGCGGGATCATGACCCAAGCGAAAGTCGGACGCTTAACCGACTAAGCCACCCAGGCGCCCCGACAACGTTCTCCTTCTTGATCTAATCATGGTTACATAGTTTTCCATTTTGAAACAGGTCATTAATCTCAATATTATGTTTTGTATACACAAAATCAAAATATGTGAAGGCCTTCCCAAAATTACATCAATAGTCAGAGTAAATATACAAAAAAAGTAATGATAAAATGAATAGTATACTTATAGAAATACTTCAAAAACAGGGGTTCTAAATCAAGGGTCAATGGATGAGATTTTATGCAAAACTTCTCCAAGACAGGGTTCCTGGCTTTAATTACGTTCTCAAAATCTAGAACAATATACGTTGTGGAAATATCATCTGGGTATGAATACAGGTCCAGCTATTTTATACGCAATTAAGTTCCAAAACTATTCAAATGACAGAATAAAATATATCTAATATAGGAGAATTTCTGATTAAGGAAACCATTTTCTTTATTAATGAAGTTAAAAATTCAAATATGCTTAAATGCATAATAATTTGTGAAGTTATAACACGTGGAAGCAAAATGTATGACAACAGCATGAGGACAGGAGAAGGAAATAGGAGTATATTAGTGTTCTTGTATTTTATGTAAAGTAGCAAAATATTATTTGAAGGTGGGCTATAGTAAGTTCAAAATGCATTATATTAATTTTAAACCAACAAGCAAAAAAAATCGATATATGTATGCACATGTATTTGTGTGCATATATAAAAAAATAGAGAAAGTATGTTTCAGTATTTTAGAAATACATATATTCCTATATATGCCAGACACTACAATTCAAGAAATCTTTATGTCTTGGTTTGCTGTTTCATTTTTCTAATAATATATTTTTACCACATATATATATTTATATAGGTATATATTTTTATATAGGCATACCTCATTTTATTGTGCTTTAACTGTACTTTGCAGATATCGTGACCTTTACAAATTGTAGCTTTATAGCAAACCTGCCATCCAGCAAGCCTATCAACTCTTTTTCCAACAGCTTTGCTGACTTTACATCTCTGTGTTGCATTTTGGTAATTCTTGAAGTATTTCATTTTTTCGTCATTTTTGTATTTGTTATGGTGGTCTGTGATCAGTGATTTGTGTTGCTATCGTAATTATCCTGGGGTGCCAGGAACTATGCCTGTATAAGACTGCAAACTAAGTGATAACTATTGTGTGATCTGACTTCTCTACCTACTGGCCATTCCCCTATCTCTCTCCCTCTCCTTGGACCTCCCTATTCCCTCTGAGACAATAGCTAATTAATAATCCTGCAATGGCCTCTAAGTGTTCAAGTGAAAGAAACGGTATTATGTCTCTCACTTTAAATCAAAAGTTAGAAATGATTAAGCTTACTGAGAAAGGCATGTCAAAAGCTGAGATAAGATGAAAGCCTTTTACACGAGTTAGGCAAGTTATGAATGCAAAGGAAAAGTTCTGCAAGGAAATTAAAAGTGCTGCTCACTGAAAACAAAACGATAAGAAAGCAAAACAGCTTCATTGTTGATATAGAGGAAGGGTTTTTAATTTTTAATTTTATTTGAGAGAGAGTCAGCCCAAGCAGGGGAGAGGGGCAGAAGGTAAGAGAGAGGGAAAGAGGGAGAAAGGCAGGCAGAGAGAGAGAGAGAGAGAGAGAGAAAGAGAGAGAGAGGGAATCTTATACAGGCTCCACACTCAGCACAGAGCCCAACACAGGGCTCAATCATGAGCTCAATGCTCAACCAACTGAGCCACCCAGACACCCCAATATAGATAAAGCTTTAGTTATCAGGATAAAGATCAAACCAAACACACCGTTTCCTTAATCCAAACCCTAACCCAGAGCAAGACCCTAATTCTCTTCTATGAGGGTTGACAGAGGGGAGAAAGCTGCAGAGTAAAAGTCTGAAACTAGCAGCAATTGGTTCATGAGGTTTGAGGAAAAGGCATCTCCATAGGATGAAAGTGTAAGATGAAGCATCAAGAGCTGATGTAGAAACTGAAGCAAGTTAGAAGACCTAGCTAAGATACTTAATGAAGGTGGCTACATTAAAGCAATTTTCAAGGTAGAAGATTGGAAGAAGATGCCATATAGAACTTTCAAACCTACACAGCTTCAGAACTTCAAAGTTTCAAAGGACAGGCTGACTCACTTGTTAGGCGCTAATGTAGGTGATGACTTTAAGTTGGAGCCACTGCTCATTTACCATTCCACAAATCCTAAAGGCCCTTAAGAATTATGCTACTTCTGGGGCGCCTGTGTGGTTCAGTCGGTTGAGCATCCGACTTTGGCTCATGTCATGATCTAGCGGTCGGTGGGCTCAAGCCCCGTGTCGGGCTCTGTGCTGACAGCTCGGAGCCTGGAGCCTGCTTTGGATTCCGTCTCTCTCTGTCTCTCTCATTCTCTCTCTGCCCCTCCCCCACTCACACTCTGTCTCGGTCTCAAAAATAAATAAACTATTAAAAGAATTATGCTACTTCTACTCTGTCTGTGCTCCATAAATGGAGTAAGAAAGATTGGCTGATGACACATCTGTTTACACCACAGTTTAATGAATATTTTAAACCCACTATTGAGACCCCTGGCTCAGGAAAGAAGATCCCTCTCAAAACATTACTGCTCATTGACAAATGCAGCTGGTCAGTCACACAAAGGCTCTGATGAAGATTATGGGATTAATGTCTTCATGCCTACTAACACCACATCCATTCTGCAGCCTGTGGATCAAGAAGTCATTTTGACTTTCAAGTCATTGTATTTAAGAAATACATTTCATACATAAGTGTAGCACTGCCATAGCCAATGATTCCTCTGATATCGTGGCAGAGTAAATTGAAAACCTAGAAAGCATTTGCCATTCTACATGCCATCAAAAACATTCATGGGAATGATTCATGGGAAGATGTCAAAATGCCAACATTAACAGGAGTTTGGAAGACACTGATTCCAAACTTCATGGATGACTTTGAGGGATTCAGGACTTCAGTGGAGGAAGTCACTGCAGATGTGGTGCAAACAGCAAGAAGACCAGAATTATAAGGGAAGCCTAAAGATGCAGTGCTGCAACGCATGATAAAACTTAAACAGATGAGGAGCGGATTCTTACAGGAGAGCGAAAGAAAATGGTTTCTTGAGATGGAACCTATTCCTGGTGAAGATACTATGAAGACTGCTGAAATGGGATAGTGATTATTAGAGATAAAATGGGTATATAAAAAATAATCTAGAATGAGGCAGAAAAGTAAGAAACAATAAACAGAGCAAACACCAAGATGACAGATTTAAACCCAATTATATTAATAACAATGAATATAAATGGTGTAAGCTTTCCAATTAAAAGACAGAAATTGTCAGACTGCATAAAAAAACAACACTCAAATATATATTGTCTACTAACTACAATTACCTTTAAAAAATACAGCATAGATTAAAATAAAAGGAAGGTGGGAGTGGGAGGGGGTGTCTGGGTAGCTCAGTCTGTTAAGCGTCTAACTTCCGCTCAGGTCATGATCTTGGAGTCAGTGAGTCTGAGCCCTGTGTTGGGCTCTGTGCTGACAGCTCAGAGCCTAGAACCTGCTTCAGATTCTGTTTCCTTCTCTCTCTACCCCACCCCCATTTGTGCGTGCACTCTCTCTTAAAAATAAACATAAATAAAATAAAAAAATAAAATACAGGAAAGCCCAGATGGCTCAACTGGTTAAGTGTTAGACTCCTGGTTTCAGCCCAGGTCATGATCTCATGGTTCATGGCTTCGAGCCCCACACTGGTAGTGCAAAGCCTGCTTAAGATTCTGCCTCCCTCTCTCTCTGCCTCTCCCCTGCTTGCTCTCTCTCTCTCTCTTCCTCAAAATAAATAAACATTTAAAAATAAATGAATAAATAAAGTGAAAGGAAAGAAAAAGATATACCACAGAAATGTTAATCGTAAGAAAGCTGGATGACTATATTTATATCAAACAAAATAGATTCCTGATTAGATCGTGGACTTGAAAAAATACATTCGTATGACAACTGAAAAACTTTGAATGAGGTCTGTAGATTAATTAAAAGTTTTGTAACAATATCAATTTCCTGGTTTAATAATTGTACTCCAGTTAACATCTGGAGAAACTGAGTGAAAGATATTTTAAGAATTATCTGTGTAAATTTTGCAAGTTTTATATAGTCTGTAATTATTACAAATTGAGAAGTTAAAAATATTTAAAAAAATAAAATCTCTGTCCTTTGAAAGACACTAATAACAAAGTAAAAAGGCTGAGAGAATATTCACAATACTTATATTCGAGGAAATACGCTGATCTTATATATAACCTAATCAATATCATGTGTACACCAATGTGTACCTAGGTTAAGTTTATGATAAACATCTACATATTCATTAAATCATTTATAAATATTTAGCAGAGACCATTTCTATTTTATAAAGAAACTGAGACTTAGATAAAATATTTATTTAAAGTCAAATACAGTTGAACAATGTGAGGGTTAGGAGCATTTACCCCCTTTCAGTCAAAACTCTGTCTAGAACTTTGACTCTACCAAAACTTAACTACCAATATCCTACTATTGACCAAAAGCCTTATCAATAACATAAACAGTCAACTGACATATACTTTGTATGTTATATGCATGATATACTCTATTGTTACAATAAAGTGGGCCAGAGAATAGAAAACGTTATTAAGAAAACCATAAGGAAAATACATTTTACAATACGGTTCTGTATTTATAGAAAAAAAAGCAGTGTATAAGTAGACCTGTGCAGTCAAACTCAGGTTATTCAAGGGTCAACTATAGATAAAAGTGACAAACTGGGATTGAACCTAAGTCTATCTGACTCCAGTGCTTGGGCTCTTTACTGTTTTGACATTTTATCTCCAGTTATGCTTTATATGCTATATATATAGCTTTCCATTATTTGTATAGATCAAAGAACACTATAATGGTTCTCCTTATAGCTGAGTTAGTAGGTCTTAGGAATGGTAACCGAGAACATAGTTGCAAGCACAAGTAAAGTATTAGACTCTACAGAACAGCATTCCTATAAAGTATAGCTATCCAATATTAAAAAGAATTCTGGGAACTGAGGGCTATTGGTCCCAAATAATTTTCTCTAATTTCATTCCCTAATCAGTCCAAAAGCACCACAGTTACTACAAATCACCAAAAGGAGAACCTCCTTTTATTGGTAAAAGGACAATTACAGCAGTGTCACTTTCTCCATTCTGTTTTCTCTTTTTAGTTTTTTTATTTTTCTCTGTACAATTCTTTTGACTCTTAAAGTTTCATACATTTCCTTGACTCCCTTCCCTAGGAATCTGCTAACATGGATTTCATTTCCTCAAAATCATTTTGTTAACTTTTTGAAATGTATAGTAATAAAGTAATGGTAGAATTGTTATTATACTAAATTGAGTAAAATTATCTACTTTAATAATTGACAAAAAGAAAATATTCACTAATTGACTATCTTGTTTAAGAATATATACAATATTTATATTTGAGCAAAATATTGATTATATTTGTGGAGGGAGTACAGCAATTTTCACCTTACCTGAAATCACATGCTGTAGTAAATTCAGCTCCTCCACCCAATGCCCGACCCTGAATCAGTGCAATACTTATTAAAGGGAGTCTGTTTATTGGAGGAAAAAGGAAAAATGGATGTTAATATTTTTCACTTCAATATTCATTTACAAATGTTATTTTTACAAAACCTGAACTACAGTAGAAACAAATTATTGAGCTATGTTTAATAACACACCTCAGAGGATAGTGGAACTGTGAGCCTGTATATCATGAGGAATAAAACAGTCTAATTCTTAAAAAATAATTATTCATACTAAATGCTATATAAGTTTATCACACTACCTCCCTGAATATATTTTGAGATTTAACTATATTTTTATATATATTACATATATGTAATATAAATATAATTTATAAAGTATATGATATATACTATACATGATATATATACTTTATATTTTTTTGTACATTATTATATTTTTTAACTATATATTGTGATTTTCTTCCAAATGAATTTTAAATGTAACATATAGCTCCCACAACTTCCCAGCAGCTGGCAGTCAGGAATAATTCAATGGGATCACATCTTACTGCATTTGAGTTGATGGCAAGTTTTAGATGGCAAAATTGAGAGTATATCCAAAGGGAGAAAATATGGAAGAAAAGACTGAGCTCCAAAATTATATTATAAAGATTCTTATCAAAAGTCTTTTTATTACTCATTGAATGATCAATATCTAATCCTATGGAAACAAATGGGTCTGTGGTAAAAAGAAATCTCTTCACCTTTTCTGTTTGCAAAGAACCACTTCTGAGAAGTCTGTATTACAAGGTATATCTAAAATGCCTTGAAAGTATGGAATATGCTGTAGGTTGTAACCAAAATGCAAAGGTGTAGGCCTCAAGAAATGGGAAATTTATTAACACATTCTGCTTCCAAATAAAAAGGATTAAAAAAAATTTTATGATTTCTCTAGGAAAAATTCAAATAGGGAAGGGAAGGTGAAGTGGAACAAAAACTTAAAAAAAAGTATTTTAGAATAATATTTTGATTCCATTATTCTTTCTAGGCTCTTATGTATGAAGAGCACCAAATACAGATTGATGCCCAACTAGTAAGTATGCTAAATGACATGAATTTCCTTAGTTTTTATAATTTTTAAATTATTTACATTTGGAATACAGAAGTAGAAAGCTAATTAGCCAAAATGTCATAGTTTGTAACCCCAAATGCAGTGATAAGCCAAGAAGAATTTTCTCCTTTTTTTCTTCATCTAGATGAAAAGTAAATCCATTTTCCTCAGAAATCTGTAAAAGCCTTTACCAATCATAGGTATTTTTCTCTCACCTCTGGATATAGACCACTTTATAACACATTCTACTAATTTTGAATATGAGGCAACATTTATGTGTCATTTCCTGCACAGTGTCCTTATTCTGCTCTAATATCAGTGTTTAACTTTCCCATTGCAATGTCTACATGTAGCTAGTAATATAAGCTCTTCAGGAAAAGTGCTGTCTTAAATTCTTTTTATCTCTCCCTTCTCTTATCTTTTAAATGCCTATGCATACTTCACCAACATTTAACTAAATGACTCTCCTTGATGGCACAAATAAATAGTTCATCACTAAAATGAACATAATTTGAAAATCAGGTATTTTTTAACTGGTGCAAACAGAATAAATAAGAGTTATTTTTGTTTTTTTAAGAAATCATATCTTAAAAAGAAAGATACATTACCTCATAAATCTTGTTAAGGTGTTCTGCATGAACATACATAAAGCCATTCCATCCTTTAAATAAGAATAAGCATAAACACAAATGTATAATGTAAATGTATTATATAAGAAATATTTTAAAAAATTTTCAGGATTTAGAAAGCAACAAAGCCAAAAATATACCCAACTTTTTAAAATGAGGTTTTCATTTAACACTCTTTGATGTTGTCAGAAATGCAAATGATGTATTTGATTTTGTTGACGTTCTAGGACTCCTTGAGCTCTGCATGAGATATTAGCAAAGACTAGGGCATGAGTCATATTACACACCTCAGAAGAATGTGAAGGTCTACTGAGGGTAATTTGGGGGAAAGAAGTAGAAGATACTATAGGATACCTGTTATCCCAAATTCTGATCTCCTAAGAATATAAACATATAAAAAACAAATTTCTTAAATGAACAGCTGACCCTTGAAAAACACAGGTTTGAATGGCATGGGTCCACTTACATGTGGATTTTTTATAGTCTAGTATTGTAAATATGCGTTCTCTTCCTTATGATTTTCTTTTTCTCTTTTTATCCTAGAGAGAGAGAGAGAGAGAGAGAGAGAGAGAGAGAGAGAGAGAGCGCATGCCCAAGCGGGGTGAGGGGGAAAAGGCAGAGGGAAAGAGAGACAGAATCTGAAAGCAGAATCCACATTCAACTCAAGCAGGCTCCACACTCAGCACGGAGCCCAATCCCACAACCTTAGGATCATGACCTGAGCCAAAAACAAGAGTCAGATGCTCAACCAATTGAGCTACCACCCAGGTGCCCCATTATAATTTTCCCAATAACACTTTTCTGTAACTTACTTTAGTGTAAGAATACAGTATATAATAAATATAACACAGAATATATGTGTTAATCTACTGCTTATGTTATCAGTAAGACTTCCCACTCACCATTAAGATATTAGAAGTTAAGTTAGGGAGTCAAACGTTATATGCAGATTTTCAACTGCACAGAGGTTGGTTGCCCTAACCTCTCAAAAGGCATCCCTCAAAAGTTTATAATAATCTTCTGTTAAATGGCTTTTCCTTATCCTTATCTTCCTGTCTCCGTAACACATAGTAGCTTGCTTTGACCAATTTCTGTATTTTGAAATCTTCTTTTAGTTCCTAGCAATATTTCCCACTCCTGATTCTCTTCCTATTTCTTTGATTTTTCCTTTTCAGTTTTCTTACTTAGTTAGCTAATCCAGTAAATGCATGTACCCCCCAAAATTAAATCCATAATTCTCTTTCTGTTCTTTATCTACTATTTCTTCCTTGGAAGTCTCATTTATCCTGAATGCTTCAGCTATTGTCTTCAGGTAGACTCCTAAAACCTCCTAGAAATTCCCCATTCTGCCAAGACCTCAAATTCAGCATGGCAAAACAAATTGGGAACAAAAGAGTGGAGTTTGAATCCTCGTGTTACTGCTTATTAATAACATGAACTCAAGTAAGTCTTAGCTGTGAACTGAGTTTCCTCATCCATAAGGAAGGAATGAAAAATTAAAAATACCTGTTGTATTTAACTCAAAGGATGGTTGGAAAGATGACCTGGATACTCTGTAAAACATCACAAAAGTTTAAGTGAGGTCTAAGTTAAGAGAAAAAGATCTTCTAATCAAGAAGGCTCAAGTTTTTGTTATTTTCTTTGATTCTTCCATTTCACAGTTCACCCACAATTAGTTACCAAGCACATCCTTTGAAACATTTACAATATAAATCCTTTCTTTTTCTATTTGTATTGCTGCTACACTAGCTCAGACTTGTTATTCATACTTAAATTATTGTTAACAGTCTTGTTTCCTAACCAGTCTCTCTGTATTTAATTTATTTCTCCTCTATAATATACCTTGCCTCATCATCCTTTCTACAGAATAATGATTTAGATCACCAATAGAATAAAGTCTAAATTCCTTGGGAAGAACTGACCTCACCTGACTCCAAAATATTTTTACTAAATTTACTAAGTACCATACTCCTCCATCCAAGCATCCTAATTTCAGCCATAACAAACTATCTGCCATTCTTTTAACATAAGTCTTTACTCACATCATTCCCACTATTTGGAATAGCCTCTCCTTGTCTCTACCTATTTCAAGTAATGCCCAGATCAACTAATTTTTCCATCAAGATATTCTAAATCCCACAGAAACAGTTTTCTCATTTGTGTTTCTGTGGTATTTTTATTTTTGTGACTTAACTGTAGTATAGATTGGCTTGTATTCATTGCAGTTTGGACCCATTATTAGACACAATTAGGTATACAAGACAGGAGCTAGGGAACCAAGTGGAATCCACATGGTCCCAGTTCCTAGTCCTCAAAAATTTTATAAGAGATAGAGAAATGCAACATGCATCAAAGTACATTATATTACACAAAGTATTTTAAGAAATGTTTGAACTGAGAACAGTGCCAAATAAGAAACAATTCATTTCAACTGGGTTAGGGTAATTGGGATGGATTTATACAGGAGAAAGGGAGACGGCATTTGCTACGCCTACATAGTAAGTCTTTAGAGGTTGACAATATGCCTTCTTTAGGGGCACCTAGGTGGGTTGGTTGGTTCCAAGCATCCATCTCTTAATACTGGCCCGGGTCATGATCTCACAGTTCATGAGTTTGTGTCCTGCGTCAGGCTCTGCACTGACAGCACAGAGCCTGCTTTGGATTCTCTCTTTCCTTTTCTCTCTCCTCCTCTCCTGCCTGCACACACATGCCCTCTCTTTCTCTCTCCTCTCTCTCTCAAAATAAACTTTAAAAATAAAAATGCTTTCTTTATCCTCAGAAGCTAATATGGTGTTTTGTGTATAATACTCTATTTGCTTTTGAAGTTAACTAAATCAGATGAATTTTAGGTGGAGAACTATGTTAATTTATAAAACAAATGCAGTCAATGAAAGCTAAAAACCAACATAAATTAAATATAAATTTCCTAATTGAAAGCTTTTCTTACAAAAGTCAATCTATTATTATAAAGTGATGAGAAAATTAACATAAGCACAAAGAATTAAGACAGTTTAAAACTAGACTAACTTTATATTCTATTAAAAACCCGTGGGGTGCCTGGGTGGCTCAGTCGGTTAAGCATTCCACTTTGGCTCAGGTCATGATCTCATAGTTCGTGGGTTCGAACCTGGAGTCTGCTTCAGATTTTGTCTCTCCCTCTCTCTACCCTTTCCCTGCTAGCACTCTCTCTCTCTCAAAAATAAACATTAAAAATTTTTTAATAAAACATTTTTTTAAAAATATGTGCCATAGGGCCTGTTAAATTATCTTTATAAAGTAACTTTAATAGGCCTATTTTCTTTTCTTTTTTTTTTTTTCTTATTTTTGAGAGAGTGAGAGAGCACGCAAGTGAACAAGAAACTGGGGGGTGAGAGTGTGGAGCCCAAAGCAGGGACCAAGCTCATGGATGTAGGGCCTGAACTCACGAACCACAAGATCACAACTTGAGCCAAGGTCAGATGCTTAACCAACTGAGCCACCCAGGTGTCCCAATAGGTCTATTTTGTTATTACTAGACTTAGAGTATGAAAAATTCTGACAGAAGTAACTAGAATTGGTAAGAATGAAAATGAAACAAGTATTGGGGTGCCTGGGTGGCTCAGTCAGTTAAGCCTCCAACTTCGGCTCAGGTCGAGCCCTGCGTCGTTTGTGGGTTCGAGCCCTGCGTCGCTCTGTGCTGACAGCTAGCTCAGAGCCTGGAGCCTGTTTCAGATTCTGTATATCCCTCTCTCTCTAACTCTCCCCTGCTCATGCTGTCTCTCTCTCTCTCTCTCTCTCTCTCAGAAATAAAACATTAAAAAAGATTTTTTTAAAGAAAGTGAAATAAATATTAAACTATGTACTGTTATAATTCTTTCAAAGATAAGTCACACTAAAAGTGCTTAAAAGCAGCATAAGACAATGGTCAATAATACAGATTCTAGAGCTGAACTGCCTAGGTTGAATCTGGACTCTTCTGCTTACTAGCTAGGTTGACTTTGGGTGTGATACTTAACCTCCCTGTGCTTCAGTCTCTTTACCTTAATAACAGCACCTATCTCATTAGGGGAGTTAAGTAATTACTAAATAAGTTTCATATGTAAAGAGCTTAGTGACTGATATATAGTAATAGAACAAAAATGTTATCTAGCACTGTTAATTTTTAAAAATTATTTTAGGAGCGCCAGGGTGGCTCAGTCGGTTAAGCGTCTGACTTTGGCTCAGGTCATGATCTCACGGTTCGTGGGTTCGAGCCCCGTGTTGGGCTCTGTGCTGACAGCTAGCTCAGAGCCTGGAGGCTGTTTCAGATTCTGTGTCTCCCTCTCTCTGACCCTCCCTTGCTCATGCTCTGTCTCTGTCTCAAAAAACAAAAGAACTATAAAAAAAATTTTTTTTAATTATTTTGAGAGAGAGACAGCATGAGCAGGGGAGAGGGGCAGAGGGATGGAAAGAGAGGGAGGGAGAGATGGAGGAAGGGAGGGGGAGAGAGGGGGAGGGGGGGAGAGAGAGAGAGAGAGAGAGAGAGAGAGAGAGAGAGAGAGAGAGAGAGAGAGAATCTCAAGCAGGCTCTACACTCAGCACAGAGCCCTACACAGGGGTTGATCCCACGACCCAAGGATCATGACCTAAGCCAAAACCAAGAGTAAGATGCTAAACCCACTGAGCAACCCCAGTGCCCCAGCACTGTTATTATTAATATCAGTAACAGCATTGGCAATCAGATAATGAGTATGTTCTGGCTTTAATGTATCATAAAGTAGAGATTATATTGTACTAGCCAACATGACATGACCTAGGGAGAAAAAAGATTAGATTTGTCCTCCAAAGCCACTGAGCCCAAACGACATAATGCTCAGGCCCTTTCCTGGGCTGTGGGAAGAAAATGAGCCAATGAGAGATACACCCAGCATGTGACAGAATAAGCTGAGGAAAAGAAACCAATGAAAGGCTAGACCTGTTCTCATAAATGAAGGCCAGAACCAGGGAAGTAACCAAAGGAGGTTTTGAGACCTACTGCAGACTGATATTTTCATCCCAGCTAAATGATACCCTGAGTCCTAAACCCACTCCTCTAGCTCTTACTAGAACAACAAAGATGCAAAGCACAATGCTCAGCCAAGATGCCAACAGGAAATATTAATGTCATTTTACTCTAAGTCACATTTACCCTGAGTGGAAAAGGCCCAGCCTGTAAAAGTATCTTATCCTAGAACCATAAATGAACCTCTCTCTTTTTTTCCCTGAGTGCTTGTTGTATGGATATATTAATTTCCTCAAAATACATAGGCAGGTTTAGAGAAAAATAGAATAACTGGTCTATAAATTAATGAGGCTAAAAGGCAACTGTACAATAGTAGTAGCAAAAGCAAAGGAGTCAGGACAAGAACTTTGAGGTCTCTGCAGAAAATTAAGCAGCAGAAAAATAAGAGGTAACAGATTGACAGAAAAGTAAAACAAAGGTCAGGGAGCAAAAAAGAATATTATCTTTCAGCTAAATTAAGAGTACAAAGGTTTCTAAAATACCAGACTTTTCCTCGAGACACTAAACCCACGCACTGCAGAATAAGTAGGTTTATTTTTCAATATCTTGAAGATTATAATTGGATTTTGATGATTTCTGCCTTTTGAAAAGAGACTTCTGGTAGTCGAGAGAACATCTGTGACAAAAGTTCAAGTCTTATACTGGGTTAATAGTTACATTACATTTTTTTTTCCTATTTTATTCTTTTCTCTGTCCCTTAAGTTTTCAGGGCTAATGCTTGTGTTATGCTAATCCATCTCCCTGCCTCAACTTTCTCAATCAAGGACTGACTAATAGGGACAGTTGAAGCTCTTTTTGTACCCATTAAACAAAAAAATACCAGAATGAAACCAACTTCTTAAGATACTACATATTTTTAAAAGCAGGATGATAAACAAATAAAATGTTAATGGTTATTGATGCCATTATGAGTACATGAAGGTTTTAGAGTATTAATCTACCTCTATTTATATTTGGTAATTTTCACAAATATTTTTTAAACCTTGAAAAAAATACACTGACAAAAACATCAACATATATATATATTAAAACCCATTCAATAATCACTTTCAGGTATCTCATTATAATCAGAAGGACTGTAATCCAATTACTAAAATCCTCTATTCTAGTTATCTCATCATCCTGAGACAAGCACACACTAGTGATACATCTGTAACAACAAAATGTTAAGTGTATTAGATTAAAAGAAAGGCTGTTAATGAATGAATGTAAGAGCCTCAGATCTCAGCTCTAAGGGACATGCATTTATATGTGCAGCTGCAACTCATACAGATGTATGAGCCTCAAAAGTCCTGAGGCCATTTTAAATCTCAGTTTTAAACATATTTATTCTTCTTTCTCAGGCAATATAGAAACACAATCCATACAAGAAATGGAAACAGTTATCAAGTACTTTATACGTACTGTTTCTAGTTCTTGTTAGTTTTAAAAGGATCATGTGACTAATATACCCCATACATTAAACATATTACTATTTCTTAAAATTAGCCATAAAGAGAATTTTACCCAAATTGCTTATTTGTATGCCATGTATATACTATGACTAGAGAGATTTCATAACAGTATAATAAAGAATCTCTCTACTCAGAAAAATGCTTTAAATAAGACATTTTCAGTACAACCTGGGTTCTAAGCACACACACCATAAAGCAGAATCACAATGCCAGATTTTGAGGAGACTGGCAGATGTGCATAACTCACATGATGGACCCCTGCAGTGCTAGTTAAGCAATAAAGCCATACCACCCTAGTTCTCAGCTGGTGACCAAAAGCCAATTCTGCTTTACCGCCTGCATTGAAGACAGTAGACTACTTGTGGAATATCCAAATGGAAAGAATAAACCTTATTAAGTGATGCCTTATCTGGAGTCCAAAAAATATATATGAAACAATCTACTTTTAGCTTTTATGTGTATAGAACATAAAAACTCCTGGCCATGTGATTCACAGAGACAGAAACAATATTTTAACTAGAAGAAAGCAAAATAACCTTTCACTCTTTGAGGAATGTTTTCCTACCCAACTTACATCAGACCCCAAATAATCTATTATCTCATTCTATCTTTATAATGTCTTTTATGAATAAATAAGGTACCTAGGAATTCAATCACTCCAGAGATGAAAAGTGATAAGTAAGAGACTTGTAGGTCATATAGCTAATTATGAGATGACCTTGGGCAAGAATCCATATATTCAAATCTCCAGCTTAGTGCTCTAACCATTTGAACGCATCACAAACTTAAGTCTAATAGTGCTACAAATTATGGATCATCTCATTGTGTCCTAATATCAAGATCTTTGAAATAAAAATAATAGCTACCTTTTTCAAACACCATCCTAATAGACACTTTCTATATATGTCTTGAATCTTCACAATAGTTCTGCAAAATACAGAATTCTAATTTATAGATTAGGAAAATAAGATTTAGGAAGATTAAGGGATTTTCCCAAACACTTACCCAGAAGGTATTGAAACCAGCATTCAAATCCAAGTCTTATCAAAATCACCAAAAGATAGCTTTTTCCTCACATTTTTATGTAAATACTGATCATATACTATACAGAGCAGTAGGAGTTGTAAAATATCATTAAAACATTATTACCTATATACAGCCCACACCTATAATTAAATGGCAATGAATACTTAAATTTTTCCTTTTCCTTCCTTTAACCTCCCCCCCCCTTTTTTTTTTTTTGCCTAGAGGATATGGGTGGAAGTTCCTAGGTTCCTTGGAGGATAATGGAAAATAATTAATAATGGAAGGTGATTAGGATTCGTTTTCTATTAGCATAGTTCAAAAGCAAATGTTTTAATTGTTACCATATGTTGAAGCTTAGTATGTACCAAAGCTTTTCTGGGTCCTTTATATATGTACCTCATATAAAAGTCCTCATCATGAAATATTAAGGGTCTTCCACTTAAAAGAATTCAAACTCTTGCTGGTTTTAATGGGCTTTAGTGATTGCTAACCTTCTTGCCCTTCCTTTTCTTCCCCTCCATTACTTCACAATATTCAACCTAATCTATAAGAAAACCAAAACCTCTGATCCTTGAAAGCCTCTTATTATGATGATTATTATTATGATAGCTATTATCATAATAACCATATGTAAGACATAAACATCTCAGCCATAAATATCTGACACACATGTGGAATTTAGTGCACAATTCATAGAATACTTGCCTCTGGAGATGCTAGTGCTTTCACAACATTTAGATCAGATCCTGAGGAGAAAGTATTTTTTGCCCCTCGTACAATGAGACCTTTCCCCTCTGTCCAATTTTCCAATTCAATCACTTTTTCCAGAAGTTGTAGCATCATAACTCCTGCCACAGAGAAGAGGGGGAATCAAAGCACATTAAGATACCAGAAAAATAGAAATAATTTAGAAAGCATCAGGCGTCAAACAGGACTCTTAGATCCTACATTTTACAAATTTTTACTGAATATCTATCAAATGTCTATTGTGCTGGTACCATGGGATATACACAGAAGGGGTATACTTGATAACCCCCGCTTTTGAAGTTTACAGTATGTTAGTAATCTTTCTCTTTCTCTCTCTGTCTGAACTAAGAAATCACACAAATACATGGCTAGGTAGAAAATGAGAATACATCATACATGTCCTAGAAATGAAAAAATTAGAATAAATAAGGGGTATGGTGGTAAGAAAAAGTTATTCCTTAGGGTCAAAATCAAATATAGACCTGACTTCACAGTAGTAGGCATTGTCCTAGTCAACAAGCTCAACAAGCATTATAAAATCAACAAGTTCCTAACAAGAGTTATGCCTGTATTCCTAACTCAATTATAGTTCTGCCCCAGAAGACTGAGATCTTACAATCTATTGCGTATATGGTATACAAAACAAAGTATGGTATTCCTACTCTACTCACATGAGAACTACTATAACAGATTTTAGTTCAGGAAAGGGACAGTACATATCATCTTGTTCCACAGATGACAGACTATGCTCTGAGGAGCCCAAGGCATACTATGAACGTACTTCATGGGCTGTCAATAAGATGCCTACCAACCATCAATACTATGATTTACAGATTAAATTTTTACCTTGATATCATTCCAAAATTCTATTGGAGTTTCTTTATAAGGAACAAATTTAAAATGCAAATAGGAGGGACTATAATTCTTATCTGTAGTGGTCTTCCAAGTTCATAAAGTTCATAATGCTGTCAACATGATTAAGTTTACTCTTTGTAAGAAAATATTTTAGATGCCAATATAAAAATCATAACACAAGGTTAAAACTGGCAAAGAATCTGTATCACAAGGCTCCAAAACTTACTTTATAGGCTCCATTAAACTATGTATACTATTTTGGAATACAAACCCCACGATGTCAAAAACTTACTTTCTTTGCCACTTCTGAAATAACCAGTAATGAAGTAGTTCCACAATAAATTTTAATGTTACTGATTCACAAGTAGATTCCACATGTTTAGAAAGTTAGAATCCTTTCTAACTGATGGGCGCCTGGGTGGCTTAGTCAGTTAAGCGTCTGACTTTCGCTTAGGTCATGATCTCGCGGTTTGTGGGTTCGAGCCCCGCGTCGGGCTCTGTGCTGACTGCCAGCTCAGAGCCTGAGCCTGTGACTCCCTCTCTCTCTGACCCTCCCCTGCTCACGCTGTCTCTCTCTCTCTCTCTCTCTCCTAGAAATAAATAAAACATTTAAAAAAAAAAAAAAAAAAAAAGAATCCTTTCTAACTGCTAATTATGACCTGACTAATATAGTAGCCCTTCGCAAGGATGTCCTAGGTGTTTTATAAATATAGTTCTTGCTCTCAAAATGTATACAGTCCAGTAGCATTTTACAAAAAATAAAATAAAATAAAATAAAAATAAGTAATTTTTTAAAAAGCAGTCATTTAGCACAAGAATCAATCTATATAAGTAAATACGGACCTTCAATCATCCCTAATATTTAAGCTTCTAAAAAAATAATGCTGGCCTTAAGTATGAGACATCCATACCAGTAGTTAACCTTGAACTCATCTTTTTGATTCTGGTAAACTAAGCATAAATGTTAGAAGGAACCATAAAGAGTAGCTGGTTGGGTAATTTTGAAACCAGATTGAGGTTGTGTGGTGTGGGACTCACTCATCTTCTCCCAGATTAAGTCAACCAAACACCATTACTCAAATCAAAGCATCTCTGCTTGTATTTATTTTCAACATCAGCCATCAAATTAGTATTTGTTTCCATTTGAATAAAAATCTTTACTAATATAAATTATTTGTGGCTATTCAGTAGTAAATTAAATTATTAACCTAGTTTAATTTTCTAGAGCAGTCTTTTCTAATTTTACTTTTCCTAGGCTAATATTAAAATTGGCTTTTATTCTCTGAACCAACTGAAGGTATGGAGTTGCATGGTCTAGTAACGTAGCCACCATCCGTATCTAACTACAGAGCACATGAAATGTAGCTAGTCTAAGCTGAGATGTGCATGTATGTGTAAAATACACACCAGATTTCAAAAACCTGGTATGAAAAAAAGGGAAAACAACATATAAATAATTTTTCATATGAGTCACATGTTGAAATATTTTTGAATATACTAGGACAATAAAGTACAGTATTAAAACTAATTTTACCTGTTTCCTTTTACTTTTTAAAAATATGGCTCCTAGAAGATTTTAGTTTACATATGTGGTTCACATTTGTGTTTATACTATACTTCTACTGGATAACACTAAGAGAGAGAGAGAGACATCTCTGAATTATGCTAAGAGAAAAGTCATCTTGTGTTTTAAAGACCCACCATTAATAACTTACAAAGTTTACAGTCTACTGAAATAGGTATGAAAATTTATTGAGGAATTTTTAAGCTCCGTACTTCAAATGCTACAAAATATAATTTACCCTCCAGGAAGTGCATAACGAACAAACAGAAAGTGCCAAAGTCACCTTGACTGGGGAGTCAGCAAGATTATTTATCAGGTTTTGTAACCATCAGTAACCATCCACAAAGTACATCACTGACAGAAACTGCCAAAACTATGGTGAAATAGGGAGGAGTGCTAGACAGTCAGCAGTGTTACTCATTCAGCTCTTGCAGAACATTATAACATTATAATAGCATAATTCAAATTTGAGCTTTGGCACAAAATTACAAATTATCACCTCCTAGACTTTCAGCTCCCTTCAATAGGAAATTCTTAAATGCACAAGAATGCTGCCTGGCAAACAGAAGGTATTTACCAGTATTTAAGAGTCAAGAAAGAGGCAACACATTGGCAAGTGTAAGATTAATTTCAAAGTTTCCTTTTTAACAACATCTGTATTCATTTATTTTTTTTTAAAGATTAAAATATTCACAGTTAGTAAAACATGTTCCTGGTTCAAGTGATGGTTTTGGGTTTTCTGTGTGAGTGTGTATGTTCCAAGAGTACTACAACTTTCAAGAATTCTGTCACTGGAGATAAAAGTCACGTGATAGCAGCTAAGATTTACTGTCATTCTTTATCAAAAGAAAGATCTCTATACCTGAGAAGGCATTCATTTTACTTGGATTGTTCAGGGTAAGAATGCCAATGCCACTATCTTCCTTCTGAAGGTCAATGGATCCACCAGGAAACTGCTCAAGTGTTTTTTTTACTTCTTCCTCATGGAAGCCATGGGATGTACTGTAAAGTGACAAGCCCGTTTGATGTAATAATTTTGTCCTCACATTTAAAGATGATGTCTTCAAAAGATTTCCTGCCATTTCTGGAAAACAGAGAAGCATGCAGTAGGCCAGATGAATACTTTTCCAATATTATTATGTTAATAGGTTTTAGGGACAGTCCTTTCTATTTAATTGGAAGAACTTTCCCACTTCTAAAAGCACTCTGAGATGGTCGATATGGAAATTCTTCCATTTAGCCTCCTTCTCAAACCAAATAATTCACAAAGTCTATCATTTCAGTATATCATTGAGAGATAATGATATCATTGTAGTGCATATACTGGGACCCAATAATCTAGGAAGATTTAGAAAAATGTTGCTATTCTGTGTTTAGTACCATCTCCTGCCTCCTAATAAATCTTTTTCATGATAGTAGTTCTTCTTCCTCCAACTCTTTAACTTTGCAAAATCTAAGAATAAATTGTCCAATGTCTCCTTGGAAACAGTCTCTACACAGAAATGCTACAAGAGGAATCCCATTCTCTAAAAGTTTCATTCTTAGCATTATCCTTACCTTTTGCAATGCTTTCACAGGAAAAACTGAGGAAAATGGGGAAAGAAATGGGAATGTGTGCTTGGTTTCTGTGTTCCTCAGCATTCTGTCACTCTTCTCACTTTATATATACATCCTAGGCAATCTCACCTCAGCCCATAGGTTTTTTTGCCCTATTTAAGCATTTTTGTTGATCTAAGACATACATTCAGAACATAAGATACAGCTCAAATCAAGTGTCATAAGGTAAAAACACTTAATAATACCCAGGCCAAGAAACAGAACATGAAGCTCAGAAGGTCTGTTATGTCCTCTCTCAGTTAGAACTCCAAATAAAGATAACAACTATCCTGACTTCTAATACCCTAGGTTCGTTTGCCTATTTTTGAATATTATATATATTAAACAGTATATATTCTTCTGTGCCTGGTTTCAACTCTGTTTGTGACATCCAATATTATTATGTGTATTTAGAGTCTCAATAGTCCATTCCTCTCTTTGTATTTTATATGAATACATCACAATTTATCTATTCTAATGTATATGTTATGTTGGCTAGAAATAAAAATGGAATTACTTGGTTGGGCTGCAGCTGACTTATACTGATATAAGTATATATACACTGCAATAAAATTATTGGGCAGATAGCCTGGGTGGCTAAGTCGGTTAAGCCTCCAACTTCAGCTCAGGTCATAATCTTGATCGGGTCATGATCTTGCACTGTGGGTTTGAGCCTCACATCAGACTCTGTGCTGTCAGCTCAGAGCCTGAAGCCTGCTTCGGATCCTGTGTCCCTCTCTCTTCCCCTCCCTGACTTGCACTCTGTCTCTCTCTAACATAAAAAAACATTAAAAAATTTTTTTTAATTATTGGGCAGATAGAATTACATGCAATGAGACAGTCTCTAAATGTTGATAATCAGTACCACAGACATGAACAATAAATCATTTAATTATAAACAAATGATTCATTTGAAATAAATAATTTTACTGCAAATATTTTTTTTAATGTTTTTATTTATTTCCAGGAGAGAGAGAGAGAGACAGCGTGAGCAGGGGAGGGTCAGAGAGAGAGGGAGTCACAAACTGAAACAGGCTCCAGGCTCTGAGCTGGCAGTCAGCACAGAGCCCGACGCGGGGCTCGAACCCACGAACCGCGAGATCATGACCCAAGCGAAAGTCGGACGCTTAACCGACTAAGCCACCCAGGCGCCCCAATTTTCCTGCAAATATTAACTGCAAGTTATTCGGCATATTTATCTTATTCCTTTCCCTTGCATAGCGCCATTCTCAAAATTTAAACTTGGTTCAAAGGCATAGTTCCCTGCTTTTCCAGAGAAGAGTAAAATTTCTATCCATGGAAAAGAGGTGCCTCTAAAATTATGGTCCCTGATTATCTAGTATCACTAGAAAATGAGCTATTCTGGTCAAATAAACTATCCCTTTAACTGATAGCAAAAATGTCCCGGGCAAGGAGAAATCCGTCTGTTGAAAGAATTCTTGATCTCAAGTACACAGAACTGTAATGTTAAATATTTCAATTACTTTTAAGATATTTCCATTTGTTTTTAGGGATTTCACATTCCTAATCATATATCTCAAATATACACCCCTAGAAGTACAAATCCATGTACACATTTTCAAAGATATTGAAAAAACTTTAAATAAGGTGGCTTTTCATAACTTGAGCATGAAACTGAAAGGGAAATAAAGAAGTAAAGGTGGAAAATTTAGGTCTATGGGAAGTGGAAGTGGGGGGGGGGGAGCTTCAAAAATAAAATGTCATTACTGAGAAGTATGAAGTAGTTATGAAGAAATGCAAGAATTTTAGAGGCTTCCATTTACCCAATGTAAATGTCAAGTTGCCTCAAGATCTCTTGAACTGGCAAAAAAAAAAAAAAACCCTACACTAAAAATCTCAGAAGTTATTAAGAATGACAAGCAATGAGGCTTGAAACAAATTAGGTAACGGAACCAGTATTTTCAGGACAAGTTGTACTTCTGTTCATAAGCTCCAGCCATGTGAATAACCTTCTCATCCCCAAATGATAAGGGACAGAAACAGAAAAATGCTCACCTTTAGCCCAGAAGGCTTACCTATAGCCTGCATAGTTCTGATAAAGATCAAAAATGCACTAATTACTATATTCTTCTGGAGTCTCATAACTGCCTGTATGTCTCACCCACAGTTAGTAACAAACTAAATGATAAGCAACAGAGAACTCTTGCTAACGTAGTTTTGAATAGAAATCAGACATTTATGACCTCATACTCCCTATATGCCCCCTCCTTCTTGAGCATTAAGCATATAACTACACCAGCTTCATACAGCAAAAGTGTAACTCATTCTGCCTATGGGTCTTGCCCTCATGGTATTTAAATATAAGTTGCACCATTACAACATCTCAAGAATTCTTTCTTGATCATTATGCTAGATGACTCTGCAACACCTACCACTGTTATTTCTCACCTCCCTCACCTCTTTCTCACCTCACTACCCTTAGACTTAAGTTCAGGGGCAAAGTCCATAGGAAAAATTAGGAAAATATACCAAAATGCATCATTCAAAGTGAGTTGCAATGAGAAGAGCTATCCTCCAGCAATTCACTCAAATGACCAAAATAATCAGAAAAAGAAAGACACCAAAGAGAAAGGTAATTGGGTTCAACTCAAGGGCCAGCCTGTCCACCAGGGAAGCACATTTTGTGAGAACCAGTGGAAAGGAGCCTGAGCTGCTGGAAGCTATTCTCTATGAATTCATGGCATGGTAAGTGTAGGGGAAAAAAAAAATCTCAAGAATGCAAAAGAAAACAAAAGTTGTTAAACGTTCTTTGCTTTTCTAAAGACAAGTTTTGACAAGATTAGCAATGAAGATATTTGAAAACAGGATAGTATTCTTTATTAGATTATTTAAAGTAGATAATAAGTACATTCTAAGAAATTAAAAAAAGGTTGAGGGGCGCATAAAGCATGTGACTCTCAATCTTAGGGTCATGAGTTCAAGCCCCACAACAGGTATGGAGCCTACTCCTAAAAAAAAAAAAAAAAAGGTGGTGGAGGGTAATTGAATAGTTTCTTTGCATAAGGGCCATTAATGTGCAGGTTTTTATGGCCAAGAAATTCCCAGACTGGGGGTGCCTGGCTGACTTGGTCGGAAGAGCATGCAACTCTTGATCTCGGGTTTCAGGTTGTGAGTTCAAGCCCCAATGCTGGTTGGAGAGATTACTTAAATAAAAACCTAAGGGACACCTGGGTGGCTTAGTCAGTTGAATATCCAGCTCTTGGTTTCAGCTCAGGTCATGATCTCAGTTCATGGGATAGAGCCCCACGCCATGCACTGCAATGACAGCATGGAGCCTGCTTGAGATTCTCTCTCTCCCTCCCTCTTTCTCTGTCCCTCCCCTGCACATGGACAGGACTCTGTTTCTCTCTCAAAATAAATAAGTAAACTTAAAAAGAAAAGTTAATAACCATCTTTTGAATATATTTGGCATATCTATACAAGAGAATACATTTCAGCAATAAAAAAAGAACAATGTATATGATACACACAGCAACATGGATGAATTTCAAAATATTATTCTAATGTTTTGAAGGATATTTTTCCTTCTGGATATTTTTTCACTACATTCTAAGTTTTAAAATTCTAAGCAGAAGCACAGCAAAAATCAGGCAATATCTCAATTCTGCTCAGGAGTAACCAAAAGAAAACATTAAAACAGCTTTTCTTTGTAGTGCCTTATGGCCAAAATATTGGCAAAGAGAGCCACCTTTAAAATACTCTCACCTTGTGTATTTTCAGAATATCATTTCTTCCAAAGATTATGTTGCTGCTAAACAATGAGCATAAAAATTGTCTAGTTCAACTTCTCTCCAGAAAACCAATCCAGAAAAAAAAACAAAAAAGGGCTCACATTTCACAGTTAAAGCTTACCTTTTTTCAAATTTTGAAACACAAAAGTTCTCAACCAAAGTTGTCACCCTCTACTTTTGCTCCAAATACATATACATTTTCAAATGAATTATCAGCTTATAAAAACCTTTAAAACTTGAGACATTATTTCATGAAACTCCATAGATAGAAACACAAGCCTTCTGAATGGGCAAGAACATATTTTATATACAGACTATCTGATTAAATCAAGTATTTATGAGATGGTTATGAAATTGTGCAGCACTTCTGTTCATCTATTACTTCCATAAAAGATTGTTTTTTGTTTCCTGATTTGAAATTCAAGTTGTATTACAGCTGGCGAGAGTAAAACTAAATGAAAACATTAAAAATGAAGAAAGCTACTGCCTGAGTCACCTAATACACACTAAAAAAGTTAGGTCTCAGAACATGGGTTTTTTCTTAACCTAAGTAATGGATACACAGGTATCCATCTTCTGTTGTGGTTCTTTAAACTCTTTTCTAGCATTTTTCACCATATGTATGTATGCTACATTTCTCAATAAACTTTATTAACTAATGGATATCATTCCAAACTTTGGGGGCTGTCTCTGCCTTCACCAGTAATCCCTCCCAATCTTCTAAATTGCCAATTTCAAAACTAGTTTCTTAAATATTTTATTTCTTTACATAGAAGGTATTCAACAAAGAACACAAGTATTGCATCAGTGGCCACATAGATGTATCTGGTCTCTGGCAGGTTCGGCAACTAAGAAAGAGTCCTTATTAAAGGTGGTGATATTTCTTAAAAATCAATGTATAGCCAGAAACTACGTGATAAAGAATTAGAAATGCAGCACCTGCCTCCAGTAAGTCAAAAAAATTCTTATGGACAGGACTGTATCTTATTCATAGCTTTTAGCACACAGAGTTTTACATTCAGTATTTGTGGAACTAAATGACCCCTAATGTGGTTATTACTGTGTAGGGATGACAGCATCTAACCAACATTTCCTAAACTAAATATAAGATCTGTATCTGCAAAATATAAAAAGTTTATTTTACTGTTGGGTTTCTAGGAAATGCAAGTCCAGGATATGCAGCTACACCTGTGGGTATGATTTTCTTTTCATGTTTACAAAATGGGTTTGCATACAACACAATTTCTATTGTTTCATTAATAAAAATATTAATACTTTTTAATAAATGAAGGTAGGTAATAAATAATAAGACATCATTCTATCAATAGTATGTGCAGTTGGTAATACATATCTCACAAGGAGCTGGTTAGTAATAGTCTCCTTTCTTTAACTATAGAACAAGATTTCTCTCACAAGAGGATTCTTAAGGCAGGCTTAGCCTGTTACATTCTCTAACTTTCTCAGGATGAGAGGCAATTTACCCGGCGACACTGAGGTTAATAATACCTAGTAACTGTTAGTGGCAAAACTTAAATAGGGAACCCGAGATTCGATCTATTTTGCCTCACCTTCCCTTTTTCACCTTCCAAAGGAGGACATTGGTTTTCAGTGTACTATAGCCCTGTGTACTAGGCAACAAAGTGACACTATTTGCCCTGGGACTGCTATTTTGGATTTGCTTACTTCTATTCTCCCTTCTTTCACTTGAGCTCCCCCTCTCGCTTGCTCTCTCTCTCTCCCCCCCTAAGTGGCTTGTGTGATCAAAGGAACCTGGGGGTGCCTTTATCTTGTCTCACTTGAAGAAGATCCAATACAGAAAGGCTCAGGGTTTTTTGGGCCTGCCTCCAGTCTAGGGAAAATAAGCAGGTAAGATCACCTGTCAGGTCAGTTCACAAAACTGAAAGACCTACCTAAGAGAATCAAACACAAGGTACCCAGTTTGCTGTATGCATGTTTTGCCCCTGGAAATGTCAGACACACAATAGAAACCCAACAGCAAATTCAACTGAGGCAGAGGTCCTGACCTTTTCCCTATTTACCATGACTTCGGCATTTTAAAAAGTGCCCCAAAAAACTTGATAAGGACTTCAAATGGCTATTTTCAAAAACTAAATTTGCCTGTGTTTTCCACAATATTCTGTTTACGGAAAAGAACAAAGAGTTAAACCAGAAAATCATTTTTACAAAATCATTAGCATTTTAATTATTCTTGTGGGATAATAAAATCAATAAACAATGTATCTTCTCTCTTGTAAGCAGCCTGTTCTATCCTCATACATTACCTCTCCAATATTCAAAACATAAAGGCAATTATTATAGATGCCATCATATCTATTATCTCCTTATCTTTAAATCATTACAAAATTAAGTATACATATTCCTGTCCCTCTTCCACTCCTAACTCTCCCTTCTTTTCTCTCCTCTCTTCACATTCCCTTGTCTGGGCCACAGAAGAGGACCACAAAAACTCGAGGGCACTTGCTTAAGTCTACTAGGTTTGCTGACCTCAAGTTTAGAAACTCTATTTTAGAAATTTGGTAATAGCCTATTATGTATACGTCATCCCAATTCTAAATTCTACGAACAAATCAGACAAGAGTTCAGTGCTAAGGAGATGATAAAGTATCAGCCACTATTAAACTACTACAATGTCTGAAAGCATATGTTAACAAACAAGGGTTGAAATTTAGGTTCTGTGTAAAGTACGTAGTTAAACAGTCAGAATTTTAGATCTATTCCAGAATCATAGGCAAGGAAAAAGTTCTGAGGAATTTACAATTTTATAAACTTTGGTATGACAAAACATGTTTAAAATTTGTGGTACAGGATACTTTACTGTCCTGCCAAGTTAGACCAGCTGAACGAGCTCATAACCAAGCCACCGGAAAAGGGAAAGAGAAGAAAGCTCTCTGACACCTAAGATCAAACGTGTCATTCTCTCCAATTTTTTTTTTAAGTTCTGCAAAGGATCAAATAGTTCCCCTCCCTGCACAGGAAATAAGCTAGCTTTTCTCTTAAAAGCCGTACGTAACCCATTTGACCATATACCAGACTTACTAAATACACAAAATTAACACAGATGCATACTTAATAAGAAAACAATTAGCCTGAGGCAGGTGGTGAACAACAAAAGAGTCAGAAAGATTCTATTTTAGACTGTCCAAATAGGATTTGTTTTTCAAGTTTTGGTTTTGCTTTAGACTGTTATTATATAACCTACCTTTTGAGCTTTATTACATTCCACCATACACACCCCTCTTCCTCATACAGTCAAAATGAACTTTTTAGTTTCTCAAATCCTTCAGGTTTTTTCTCTTCATTCATCATCTCTGTATATGGGATCCCTCACCTGTTATACTTTTTTCTTCCTCAGAGTAACTCCCAAGTCATCTCCTTTAATACTTTAGGCTACATAAAATATCCTTACTTTTTCCTTGCACAGCATTTATATTCTTTATTTACCCCCACGTAATTACTTGTTTACCTGAATCTTGCCACGGGATTTTGAAAAGAAGGCTTTTGCAATGCCTAGAACAGTGTTTGACAAATAATATAAGACAATAATAATCTGGCATACAAGTATTAAGAATCCATAATGCCTTAGGAGACTTAAGAATTTGTCAGCAAAAGAACTCTCCATTTTGTTCATTACTCCCATCACTCACCCTGTTTCAATTCCATTACTCTTTGCAAGCTGGTTTCTCTTCCTGGAATGCAACTGACTACTACTCTTTCTGGTCAGGCAATGAAATGCCAAGAAATAATCAGTTTTATTGCTATGCTCCTCCCTCTCCCAGTAGATTTCACAACTACATCTTCCCCCAAAGCTTATTTCCTCCAATAGAGTGCAAGGTCTTCACAGAAGGGATCCTCTGTTATTCTCGCCCGTGTCCAGTTTATCTCTGTATCTCTAGCACCTAGAGCAACAGTTGGTAAACAGGAGGTTCTCAAAAGCAGGGAAAAGAAAGGGGTGTGGGTGGGGAGTCGATACACTTTTTTTTTTTTCTCAAGGTCCCATAAGCCCTTTAAACACGTAATTTAAGTAATCGGTAGTTTTAATCCCCTATATTTGCGATCCTTGTGTGTGTTGTAGCATTAAAACGATTATCGAAGCTCGAAGTATTTAATTCTATTTGATTACAATTAAAGAACCCTTCCCAAAAATGATGTGGACATTTTTCTGTTGTTATTGAAAAGTGGGCTGCACGAAACAATGTCTTAACTAAGCAAAATAATTTACTGCACAGACAGGACAAATTCAGAAGTCCTAGAGAACATCACCTACCCAGCACAAGGCCTGAAAAGTACTTAGAATTTAAACTAGTGCTTTGAACTCATGTCTCCCTATTCTTTTGAAAACGCTAATGCTACTTCGCCACATACCTTAGAAAAGTTTCAGTCTAAAAAAAAAAAAAGAAAAAGAAAAGTTTCAGTCTTCTCCCAGCGCCCTCCTTCACTTCGCAAAGTCCGTCAATGGCGCTCGGCACTGCGTCCCCACGCCCAGCAGCGGGCAATGGACCTCCGCGATGGCGTCACTAGGAACGCGCCGCTGAGCCCGGGCGGGTCCCCGCTTGTAATACGTATGGAGAAGCTTTAACGTTAAAGTCCATTACAGAGCGACAAGCTGAGTCCTCTCCTAGATGACACTTTAAAGCGCAGCCCCTACAGCCACGCCGTCAAACACTGCGCGAGGGAGGCAACTTCCCCTTCCGCTATCCCCGAGACCCTCTTCCGCTTTCCGGCCCCTTCATCCGCTCCCCCGCGACCGTTTTCCTCTTGCCGGAGCCTCCCTTTAGTTCCGCCTCAGGCACTCCCCTTCCCGCAGTCCTCCGACCTCTTCTCGTCCCCTCTTCCACATCCCTTCTCTCTCACGCGCGCCTTTTTCCATTCTCCTGCGGATTATCCCGGAAGTCCCGCCCCGCCAGAAGCGCCCCATTTTCCCCGCGCCGCTGCGGGCCTGAGCGCCTCTCAGATCCTGAGCGTGCCGGAGGCTAATGGAACTGCGGCGCGTTTTCTGTTCCGAGACACGGCGTTAAGGGTTGGTGTAGCCAAGCCTGCAAACTCCACTTATTTTCAGTTTGTGTAGACGTGGGAAGAGTGGAGGGGGAAGAAAACCAGTTTAGGGAATTTGGAAAGAGAAGGGAAGACGGAGGAAGGTACTAAAAGGTGTTAATTCTTAAGCATCTTTTATGCGTTATTGAGCGGGAAAGTATTTCCGTTCTTTTTTTTTTTTTTTAACAAGTCCTCAACATATGCCCTGCTCGTGACATGGTTTTCATAAAGCTCAACAAGCTTAGAATTCTGTGCCATTACCTGTCCTATGGCGCAGACAGGATGTGCTTTGGAGGACAGCTGAAAAGGAATGACATTTTTCACCAAAATAAGGATCATTTTGTCAAAGAGGAGGAACTGAAGGTAGATCTTAGTAAATAAGGGAACAGTCTGCTGAAAGGAGTAGAATAGGCCAAGAAGCAGAGAAGATAAGTTTTAAGGTATGGAGATATGGAGGTAAGGATGAAGTGGGAACCCAGGTTTGGGCCGATGGGAGGAAGTCCAAATATTGAAAGTATTTAATTCCAGTTTAATATGAAATGAGCGACTTAAGCCATTACACTTTGTTGAACAGGAAATTTGTTTGATTAAGTGGTGATTTGGAAGAAATAGTTTGTAGAGCGGGAATTATTAGATAATATATTGTTTATGCCATAAATGTGTATGTGGTACTGTATATGGGTCTACGGTACTGCAACCTTCCAAGGCCAGCAGCTGTGGCCAAGAGGTTTGGCCTTTGGACGTTTTTGTATAGATTCGCTGATGGTATCTTTGTTAAGTTAAAACAAGTGTGCTTTGAGGGATGATACCATCTCATGCCTTCTCTTTTTGCCAAGCATTTACTCACTTGCCATTTCTCAGAATTTACCAGGTTGAGATAGAATGATTTAAAGTTTTGTTTTAATTATTTTTTACATTTTTTTATTTCTGAGAGACAGAGTGCGAGTAGGGGAGAGGCAAAGAGAGAAGGAGACACAGAATCCCACGCAGGCTCCAGTCTCTGAGCAAGCGCTCAGCACAGAGCCAGACATGGGCTTGAACCCACGAACCATGAGATTATGACCTGAGCTGAAGTTAGACACTCAGCTGACTGAAACAACCAGGCACCCCAATGATTTAAAGTTTTTAAACTTTGGGAATTTGGAGGCGGGAGAAAAGGTTGGCAACTAGTGAAGATTCAAGTAAGTTGGCATAAAAAGATGACATTTATGCATTTTCAGTACCTATGACTAATATGCTAACAAATAAACCAATAGGGGGAAAACCTGTCATGAGATGACTGATAGGACGGATAGAATTCTAACCCCTGCCTGAAGACTCCCTTTTGGGTTTTTTCCCCACCCCGCTTGTCCCTGACAACAGACTATAAATTGTCCCCTTTGCTTATGCTCCCGTCTCAGACCTCTGGAATCTCCTCCGAGCTCACCGGTGTAAAATAAGCCTCCTGCCTTCAAAGATCTCCGAGTGCCACTTGGTTCTTCTGCTGAGTGATTCAGACCAGGCTCTGTAACATTTGGTTCCCTGACCAGGAAACCCAAACACACTGTCCCATTGTTGCCACTGGTTTGGGAAAAGGGCCAGGCGGTGACGAAATGAGGAAACATAAAGGAGAAGCATACCCTGCCTGATTGTAGGCGGTCTCCCACTGGTCGCCTTAGGCTGACCCTGCTCCACCATTCCCACCGGACTTTAGGAGACTTGGCAGGTGAGGACCTGGACCCAACTTTGGATACCAAGAAAGCCTAGGACCCCAATTCAGTCCGGCCCACCCATAGTGGTGGAAGGGGGACCTGATCACTCTCCAGAGACTTCAGAGGTCTCTCTGTTAGGGACCCCCATCTGTCCGGCCCACCAATAGTGGTGGAAATTGGACCCCATCACTCCCCGGAGACCGCAGTCGTTTCACAGGTGGAAATTCCATGAGAGGAAATGTAATAATCTCTGCTGTAAGTGTGAATGTGCGTCTCGGTCTGGCTTGTCTGCTGAGTTCGATTCTGTGGCTCCACAGGCAGGCACGCTTAAAGTCCCCAAAAGCCCATGACATCTGAGTGGGCCCATCTGTGATTCTGTGGTGAGCAGCATACAGTCTATAGCAGCATCAGAATAGTTTCCAATTGTAAGTCACAAAGCTGAGACAGCTACAGCTAAGCGTCACCTAAGTTCCTTTGAGACATGGCCAGACAGGCACCTGACTGGTCTCCTCATCAGAGGGGGCACCCCTACTCCTCTCTCTGTCTTTGTGACTCCGTCTCACGGGAACATTATGGGATTGGGAAATGAGCAAAAAAGGGGTTTTCAGAAGACTATGGAATTAAAATGCCCTCCAGCAAATTGGTGTAGGATAGCCCTCAGAGGGAACCTTAGGTGTCCCAGCCATCTGCTGCATCTGGCATGTTGTTGCCAGAGACCCAGATTACCCTGATCAGTTACTGTATATCAGCTCCTGGTTAGCAGTTGCCCAAACCCTTCCCCCTTGGGTGCAGTTTACCTGCAACAAACAGACAGGCTAGGGTCTTAGTTGCCTTGACATAGTGGCCCAAGGAAGACCAACAAAAGTCCCAACCTCCACAAATTTCTTGCTGGTGATCTGGAGAAAGAACCAATCTTGCCCCCACTGTTGCACATGAATTTAGCCTCAGTCCTTCCATCTTGACCCAGAGTTTACCTTCTGGGCCTGCACTCAGAGGGCTACATTAACTATCCTCAGGTGCAAGGAAAAAAACCACGTAAGAAGACAAGGGTTAATGTTCCCTGTTAATGGTTAATTTATGACACAGTTTGTGTACTTTGTCCTTGAGATAATGGCTATTCCCTTAAAACTCCCCAAAACCCTAAACCTTGCCTTCAAAATAACAAAGGTTTTCCTACATACCAGGGTAAGGGCCGCTCTCTTTATCACTTTGTAGGCTTTTTTACAATAACCACTCAATTCTGCTTCTGTACTGCCCTCTTGTCTGCTTGCTCATTAGAAAAAGCCCTAAGTCCTTGGACTCGGCCGTACATTTAGAGTTCTGTGTTAACTCGGTGCGGTCCTGGCCTTTAATAAAGACTCCCTTAATTTGGCTTCAGTGGTCCCAGTTGGTCTCTCTGTCTTTTGGCATAACACCACCATATGAACCCCCCAGTTCCCGATACTCCACTACCTGTTGGTCTCCCCAACACCTCTTGCCTGGGCAGATCCTCTCTTCCCTGAACCAGCAGCCAGATTGCCCCCTCAGCCAGACACAGGCGCTCTATAGATGTCGGTTCACAGCCTCCAGTAGCCAGGGGCTCTCCTCCAGGTATCCAAGCAGGGGCTAAGAAGCCCATAAATAGGCCCAGCAGCAAGGGGAATCCCCCTGGGATTATTATGTGAGGCTATGCAAAGCTATGTGAGCCTTACACACCATTTAACCCCGAGACAAGAGAGCCATGACAAAAGGACGGGGAAGGTCCAGCTCCCTGAAGAGGGAAGGCCCAGAACCTCCCTCACAAGGGGTCAATGAGCCTACTGCAAGGAGAAAAGTTATTAAAAGAATAAATGTTCCAACTGGGGAAAATCCCAGAAACCCAGAAATAAGAGCAAAAACCCTGCAAAAAAGACCTCATAGACCTAGCAAGAACAGAGTCAGATTGAGGGGGACCAGGCTCACTTCTTCCTAGCCCCCATGAGCCCACAGTCAAAATAAAAGTAGGGGGCCAAACTCTGACTTTCATGTAAACTTGGGGGCCACACAGTATGGCATGAGTTCTCCTACCCACCTGAGTGCTCTATCCCTGTACTTGGCTGGGATGTACTCTCAAAGCTGGGGGCCCAAATAACCTTTGAGCAAATGGGAGGCACCAGTCTCCAATTACTTCTTTTTAATTTTTAAAAATGTTTATTTCTGAGGAAGAGAGAGACAGCGTGAGCAGGGGAGGGTCAGAGAGAGAATGAGACAAGGAATCTGAAACAGGCTCCAGGCTCTGAGCCTGATGGGGGGCTTGAACCCACGAACCGCGAGATCATGACCTGAGCCGAAGTCAGAAGCTTAACCAACTGAGCCATCTAGGTGCCCCTCCCACCAGCCTCCAATGAAATTAAAAAATGGAAGCTATTCTGCACCCAAGCCCAACTGAGTGGCCCACCTGAATTCGAGACTGCCTTCCCCACTGTATGGGCCAAGCACAACCCCTGAGGACTTGCCCACAACTGGGCCCCTGTCATTGTAGAGTTAATCCCAGGGGCTCAACTGCAGAGATAGCCATAATAACACCTTCCACAAGAGGCAAGGGCAGGCATCCAAGAAAGCAAACATTCTGGTTGAATGCCTGGAACACCCTGCTCTTGCCAATCAAGAAGCCGGTAGGAGGGTATCCACCAGTTCAAGTTCCTTGCATCCAGTGGTCCCAAACCCATATACCCTCCTCAGCCAGATTCCAGGCTTTGCCAGATGATATAACTGCCTAGATTTAAAGGATGTCTTCTGCTTCCTTCTCCCCCTCCCCCGATGCAACCCTTGTTTGCCTTGTTTGCCTTCAAATGGATGGAACCAGACACAGGGCATCAAAAAAAATTTGCCTGGCCTCTTTGGGAGTCACTGGTGAGAGACCTCGTTGGCTTTCCACACACTTTACCACACACTTTACCCTTTGCCAGCATGTGGATGACCTCCTTACCAGCAATACCAGAGAGAATTGTATAGAGGGCACAACTGCACCCCCCCAACTCCTGTCAGATTCAGGGTATCAGGTCTCATGGAAAAAGGCACAGATCTGCCAACAGCAAGTCCAATACTTAGGCTTCTTCCTCACCCAAGGAAAAAGAGCACTAAGGACGAGAAAAAGAAGGTCATCAACTCCCTACCTCAGCCCCAAACTAAGGTGGGGTGGGTGGGCTACAGGAATTCCTCAGGGCTGCAGGATTCTGCTGAATCTGGATTCTCAGATTCTCAGCAATAGCAAGACTCCTCTATAATCCCTTGGTAGGGCTGGATTGAGAACCCCCTGTCTGGACAGAGGAGGCCAAAGCCTCCTTCCTAGAGATAAAGAATTCTTTGGGGCAGGCACCAACACTTGGCCTGCAGAATCTAGAAAAGCCTTTTAATTTCTCTGTGTTTGAGAATGAAAAGGTCGCCTTCGGGGTTCTCACACAACGGCAAGTAGCATACCTGTCCAAATGGTGGCAGGATGGCCACCGTGCCTTAGGACACTAGCAGTCACAGTTTTGTAATTAAAGAGGCAGATAAACTCACCCTGGGACAAGAGCACAATACCAGGGACTCCTCTGTGAGAATCCACTGGTCACTCTTAAAACAGCACAGATGTTGAACTCTACAACGTTCCTACCTTCTGAAGAAGGAAAACCAGATCATGACTGTTCTGAGGTGACTGGTAAAGTACTCACAAGCCACCCATGTCTGCGTGACCAGGCCCTACAGAACCCAGACCTCACCTTGTTCAGTGATGGTAGCAGTTCAATCACAGAGGACATTCAAAAGGTAGGGTATGCAGTGACACGCCTTAATCTGAGCCCTCACCGTTAGCAAGGACAAGTGATTTAGCCGACTCCCGGTACTCCTTTGCTACTATACACATACATAGGGCAGTCTACAAAGAGAGGTGCCGCCTCACCATGGTGGGGAAGACCATCAAAAACAAGGAGGAAATACTAAAACTCCTTGATGCTGTCTGGCTTCCAAAAGAAGTTACAGTTCTACACTGCAAAGGGCACCAGAAGGGGGCAAACCCTACAGCATGAGGAAATTGTCTAGCAGACAAAGCAGCCAAGATAGCAGCTAATAAGGAGGTAGACATAGCTCCCTCCCTTATCCAAGCCATGACCCCCATCAGGAGTTCAAAAAGGAAATTGTCCCCCATTTTGGCTTAGCAGCCTCAAAGCTCAGGAAAAGTAGAGCAAATAAATCACACCCTTAAGGGAACCTTAGCCAAGTTCTGTCAGGAAACAAATCTCTCATGTCTGGACCTGTTGCCCCTGGCTCTCCTGTGTGTCCTTTGCACACCAGGAACTCGAGGTCTCTTCCCTTTTGAGAGGGCCCTCTTTAGGATCCCCCCTCTCACTAAGGGTCTTGGTCTAGGATAAAGACTGGAAAAAGACCCTCTCAAACTACAGTAAACTGGGCCTCATTCAGGTATCACCCCATGGGTCCACCACTCCAGAGTCAAGAGGGCCAATCCTGAGGAGCCCCAGACTTGGAAGACTGACCCAAATCTTATCTTCAGCCCTGCTCCAGCCACACCCTGGAAGCTGGCTGATCTACACATGGCAGAAGGTTAATGAACCATTAAACATCAATTTTAGAATATTTACCAATGTGAAGTAATCTTTATGTATTTTATTTTGCTAAATATTCCATAGATTATATATGTGTATATATACATATATGCATGTGGATATATATAACTAGATACAGATATCCCTATAGATAGAATATATCAATATTTTAAAAATATTCTCAAATAGTAGTAGTTATCTCTGTGTGCTGGTTTTATAAATAGTTTTGATTTGGCTATCACTGGTAATAAGGGTAAATTTAGAGGAAAGTGTTCAATAACACATCCTTATGAATGATAGATTCTAGTTTTGATTAATTATCTAGCTTAAGCTAGACAACTTGAGGTAAACTTCAGAGAGATTGCCAAAATAGATATATGGATAGTTTTCATGCTTGTTACTCTGTGGTAATAATAAAAGAGACCCCATGGGCATGTGATTATTTAAATACCTGGAAAATGAGATGGGCTCCCCAATGATTGTGTAACTCAGCTGTCACCTTGATTAGTGCTATGTGGCTGGGATAACAAAATTGCTCCTTAAAAGCCAGAACATACCCCACTCCATTGGGTTAACTATGGACTTATGGAAATAGTAGATGGCCCCACCCTCCTTATAATTGGATTGGATAATACACTTGAGGATGCCCTTATCTCCTGGAACAAACCATCTCTCACTTGCCAGTGATTCCTCATAATTAAGATATTGTTAAGATTAGACATCAGGAAAGAAGGCTTCTTACCGGCTTTATCCTTTAACCATGTCTGTCCTGGGGTCCACCTCTATTGATGTAAAACTACAAATAGAGGCTTTAGCCCAAACCCAAAATGGTTTTCAAAAAGTGACCCTCCAAAACTTAATGGCCTTTAATATCCTAACTGCAAGTTAAAGAAAAAGTTGTTATGCTAATATTGAGACTAAATGTGTATATATCCCAGATGACTCTGCTAATGTATCCAAAGTTTTAGCACACATGCATAGCATACATAAATGATAACTCTTTCTACAGTGGACACAACATCATGCTAAGCTACAAAATCAATCTTCATGCTAGATTTGTGGCTTACTGTCCACATCAAGCACTTCAGACCTCCCTTGGTGGGTTTCTCCATTACAAGATACAGATTGGCATTATTTATATCAATACGTAGCCAATATGATAGATCACCCCAATAGGCATACCAGCACATAAAGGGATATTTCTATTACTTAAAAAAAAAAAAATGTTTCTTGCTGACCTATGGTAAATGTTACATGGGACTCTCCAGGCCATAAGAGGCCTTTTTCTTATCCTCAAACTATCAGAATTTTAACTGAAAATGCCAACCCACAGATGGGCTCAGAACAATGCTGGACAAGATCCGTGTTCCATTGGTATGACCACCTGACATCTATTTTTCTTCCATCAGTCCATTTAGGAGATATCACGTGGCATATGGAGGCCCTTGATAAATATAGATTAAGGCCTTAAATGACTCCCAAAATACCAGTATATTATTAAACACAAAAGTAACTTTAATGTGTAAAGTAATTCTACAAAATAGAATGATATTAGATGTCTTAACAGCAAGACATGGAGGAACGTGTGTCATTATTAAAGCTGAATGTTGTGTCTATATTCTACATTATAACAGGATTACTTACTGATAGAAACAATCAAATTTGTGCTCTTAAAGATTGCATTGTCACTTAATGGTCATTTACATGCCTGGTCAGGAGGTGTGCAATGGTCCACCTCATTGCTCCTCTTATTTTTCATTATAATAATAATTCTAATATATTGTCTCTTTTGCTTTGTTCTCTCCTGTTGCCAAACAAGCAGTTTCTGACTCCTTCATCCAGCTGACAGATGATCCTACTCAAAACAAATTCACCCTGATGTCCCCTCCGAGCTCTAGAGTAATGGCCCACCATAACAGTTCCTTGTAAGGTCAGAGAGTGACTAATTTTGGTCCATAGGTAGGGACATCTCTATGATGACCCCTATCAGGTTCAAGAAGTTACAGAAGATGAGCCCTTTGCCCTTAAACAAGATTAAAGATTTAAGGACTGAAAAGTTGGTCAGGGAGAAAATGGTGAGGAACAGAAGCAGAAAAGTGTTCACCTTTAGCATAGAAGACTGACCTATAGCCTGAATAGTTCCGATAAGAATCATATATGTACTGGTTGTTACATTCTCTCATGACAGCCTGTACATCTCACCCATAGTTAATATCGAGCTGAATGATAAAGCACCAGAGAAATCTTGCAGAAGTAGTTTTAGGAGTAGAAATTCGAAGAAGATATTTATTATCTAATACTCCCTGAGCATGGTCCCTGCTCCTTGAGCACTACATATATAACCATCAGATTCAGACAGCAAAAATGCAGCATTTTCTGCTCATGGGTCCTGTCCCCATGCAATAATAAAAGCACCTTTTTATTTTGCACCAAAAATGTTTCAATAATTCTGTCTTGACTGTTTGCTCATGGCGCTACATCAGCACAGATATTCCGATTTGGTTCAAAGATAGCAGTTTGATGGGAAGATGCTGAGTGTAGTTCCCAGGGAAAGAACTTGGTGGTGCCACTCTCACTGCTCAGAATACATTCTTCCTTACTGTAAAACCAATGCTGAATGCCATTTTCACCCTTCATCCTTTTTTGTAAAAAGCAAAAATCCCTCTAAGATTTCTTTTGGTTAGCAGGGGCACTTGTGTGGTCAATCATTTAAGCATCTGACTTCAGCTCAGGTCATGATCTCATGGTTCAAGAGTTCGAGCCTCACTTTGAGGGGGCTCAAGCCCTGCTCCTCTCTCTCTCTCTTTCTCTCTCTGCCCCTCATGGGATCCTCTCTCTCTGCTCCTCGCTCACTCATGCCCTCTCTTGGTTAGGGAAAACAGGTACTAATGAAGGGTCTTTTGTTAAAACAAAGTGGTGTGATGCGACGTTTCCAAAAGCAGGGGACACCTGTATCTACTATTCCTGAGAGATGGTTCAAAACAGCTTTCAGTCTTGAGGCACATAAAATGTTCTTTCCTATACCATATTTAATTACTTTTTTTCACTTATATAACAATTAGAAAAGACATTATGGGCCTTTAAAAAGTATTTTAAACCCCCCCCCAAAAGTATTTGAACCCAACTATGTATCTGCATAGGTAAACCAGTCATCCCTTTCTAAGGAGTTGAATGTCCTAAAACACCATTAAGAGGTGAAAGTGGATGCTTTTATTAAATACTAAAGGCATCAAGTGGCTATGTTCCTTTACTTTATGACATCCTGCCCTCTACTCCCTTCCCTCCCTCTATTCCATGGCCTCTTCCCCCATCTCTTTCAGACATTTCCTCACTTCCTAAATAGCAAGAGATAATCCCTGGTATCCTCCTAGTTATTTTTAAAAAGATGGTTGGCATTAGGGGAAAAAAACAGCACACAGAGATAAATGCTAATGTTTGAGAATATTTTGTAAATATTGATTGATATATTCTATCTATAGGGATATCTGTATCTAGTTATATATATCCACATGCATATAATCTATGCAATATTTAGCAAAATAAAATACATAAAGATTACTTCACATTGGTAAATATTCTAAAATTGATATTTAATGGTTCATTAATATTATGTAATTTTATAAGCAGCATTTTGCTTAATCCAATCTAAGAGTCTGCCTTTTAGGGGAGTTTAAACCATTTACATTCATATAATTGATTTGTCACCTCCCCAATCCTTGTTGCCTTAGTGACAGGTTGCTTCCTATATATGTGGCTTATCTTAGTCATTCTCTTTTGACCTCTTTAGTCTGCCTCCTAAGGTACTCAAGATAGACAACACAGATTTAGGAAGACTCCTGATTTTGGCTTCCATGTGCCATTCCAGTTGTTCCAAAAACAGGATGATTGGTTTTGCTCGCTTCAGTATATCACTTAGTTTGGAGAGCTGCCTTTCTCCTCTTAATCTGAGCACTAAAGTTATAGTGTTCTTTCTTGGCATTTTCCAGAACCTCTGCTAGGCTCACATTGTAAATGGCTACTAAATATTGTGTGTATTGTTATACATAGCATTTAATTGTATTGAAAATAGGGTTTGTATATATCCTTTTATTTTGCTTATTGCTATTATTTGATTCCAGATTGGTGAAAGGTAAAATTTCCATCTTTACTCTGACATTTTAATATGAAAATCTGATTTTCAATTTTTATTGAGTTCAAATTTTGTCCCTTGATTTTTTAAAAATTGGGCAATACATAATTATTTTTAAAAGTTCTGCAGGAAAAAGATTGACCATATGCACTTCAATCTCCATTCTTTTCTCTCTATTTGAGGCAATGGGAGGAAAAATAGAACCTGTTCAGAAACAGGTACTGAGTCTTTACATATGGAAGACTTCATTTCCACATCTATATTAGGAATATGGAGATCCTAGCTTCTAGGTAAACAGGGTAGGCTGCTGAAAGGGAAGGGGGACGTGTGTGAGCCCACCGTGTGTGAGGGAGCTACACAGAAAATGTACAAATTTGATCACATTGTCAGCAAGATGCAGGGGAAACAGGCATTCTGGGACATTGCTGGTGGGAGTTAAACATCTCCTTAAAAAATTTTTTTTAATGTTTTATTTATGTCTAGGAGAGAGAGAGAAAGAGAGACAGCATGAGCAGGGGAGGGTCAGAGAGAGAGGGAGTCACAGACTGAAACAGGTTCCAGGCTCCGAGCTGGCAGTCAGCACAGAGCCCGACGCGAGGCCCGAACCCACAAACCACGAGATCATGACCTAGGTGAAGTCAGACGCTTACCCGACTAAGTCACCCAGGCGCCCCTAAACATCCCCTTTTAAACCATACAATTGGTTGGCACTCACCCTGAGCCTCAACTCTGGTTCTACACTGCATGTGATGAAGGCATTTATTGTCCTGACCCCAGAATTTCTCTCCCATGACCTGGACCAGCTCATCCAGTAGCTGCAGCAGCATGTGGAGTCAGTGACAGCCCAATGTAAGTACCCAAGGAAGGTTCTGTCCTCTCCGTTGCTGACATTTGGAGGGCGCCAGGTCTGGGTTTGGGGGACAGTCTGGCTGCTGACCCTGGTGAGAGAAGATTCTCCAGGTTTGGGGGTGGAGGAGAGACAGATTGTGGAAAGGTTTCAGGTGCCAGAGCAGGGGGGAGGAGGCCTGGTAAACACTCGAGGATGTGAAGGGCGACCTCGGGGTGCCTGGGTGGCTCAGTTGGTTGGATGGCCGACTTTGGCTCAGGTCATGATCTTACAGTTTGTGGGTTCCAGCCCCGCATTGGGCTCTGTGCTGACAGCTAGATCAGAGCCTGGAGCCTGTTTTGAATTCTGTGTCTCCCTCTCTCTCTAACCCTCCCCTGCTCACGCTGTCTCTCTTTCGCTCAAAAATAAATAAAACATTAAATTTTTTTTAAAAACTGAAGGGCTATCTCAAGAAACAAACCAAAGTACACAGGTGGAGAGTCCCAAATACCACTAAGAGTAAGGAAATAAAATAACAAAGTCTCAACAAGAGAGACCAAGAGACGCCATTCAAAGAACACTTGCTGAATGGACAGGCCCTGGATAGTCAAAGAGCCTTCTTTAATACAGCAGTACTTGCTGGTGCAGAGTGCATTCCAAGCTTTTAAAACTAAAAAGAGATAGAAAGCTAACCAAAATGACAAAACGGAAGAACTCTCCTCTAAAGAAATTCCAGGAAGAAATGACAGCTAAAGAACTGCTCAAAACATATATAAGCAACATAACTGAACAAGAATTTAGAACAATAGTCATAAAATTAATCGCTGGGCTTGAAAAAGGCATGGAAGACATCAGAGAAACTATTGCTACAAAGACTATGGAGCTTAAAAATAGTTGTAATGAATTTAAAAAAATGCTATAAATGAGATGCATAATAAAATGGAGGCATCCAGTGCATGGATTGAAGAGGCAGAGAGGAGAATAGGTGAATTAGAAGACACAATTATAGAAAAAGATGAAGCTGAGAACAAGAGAGATAAACTGATCCGGGAACATGAAAAGAGAGTTCAAGAGCTCAGGGATACAATCAAATGGAACAATATCCATATCATAGGAATCCCAGAAGAGGAAGAGAGAGGGAAAAGCCCTGAAGGAGTCCTTGAACAAATTAGAGCTGAGAACTTCCCCAATCTGGGGAAGGAAACAGACATTGAAATCCAAGAGGCACAGAGAACTCCCCTCAGATGTTAACTTGAATCAATCTTCTGCACGACATATCATAGTGAAACTGGCAAAATATAAGGACAAAGAGAGAATTCTGAAAGCAGCTAGAGATAAAAAGGCCCTAACATACAAAGGGAAACCTATCAGAGTCGTTACACACCTATTTACTGAAACTTGGCAGGCCAGGAATGGCAGGAATCTTCAATGTGATGAACAGAAAAAATAAGCAGCCAAGTACCCTCTAACCAGCAAGCCTGTCATTCAGAATAGAAGGAGAAATAAAAGTCTTTCCAAATAAACAAAAATTGAAAAAATTAGTCACCACTAAACCAGCCCTTCAAGAAATCCTAAGGGAGACCCTATGAGGGAAAGGTTCCAAGGAATGCAAGGAATCAGAGACACCACAACAAACATGAATCCTACAAAGAACACAATGACTCTAAATCCATATATTTCAATAATAACACTGAATGTAAATGGGCTAAATGTCCCAATCAAAAGACATAGGGTAGCAGAATGGATAAAGAAAACAAAATCCATCTATTTGCTGTCTACAAGAAACTCATTTTAGACCTGAGAACACCTTCAGATTGAAAGTAAGGGGATGGAGAAATATATATCAGGCTACTGGAAGTCAAAAGAAAGCTAGAGTAGCTATACTTATATCAGACGAACTGGACTTTAAAGTAAAGACAGTAACAAGGGATGAAGAAGGACATTATATAATAATTACAGGATCATTCCATTAGGAAGAGCTAACAATTATAAATGTCTATGCACTGAATACAGGAGTATCTAAACATAAAACAATTAATCACAAACAGAAACAATCTTATGGATAAGAATGTGCTAATAGCAGAGGACTTTAATATTCCACTTACAGTAATGGATAGATCAACTAGACAGAAAATCACTAAAGAAACAATGGACTTGAATGACACATTGGACCAGATGTATTTAACAGATATATTTTGAACTCTACATCCTGAGGCTACAGTATTCACTTTTTTCTCAAGTGCACATGGTACATTCTCCAAGATAGATCACATACTGGGACATAAAGCAGCCCTCAATAAATATAAAAGAATTGAGATCATACCATGCACACTTTCAGATCACAATGCTATGAAACTTGAAATCAATCACAGGAAGAAGTCTGGAAAACCTCCAAAAACATGGAGATTAAAGAACACCCTACTAATGAACAAATGGACCAATCAGCCAACTAGAGAAGAAATTTAAAAATATTTGGAAACAAATGAAAATGAAAATACAATAATCCAAACTCTATGGGATGTGGCAAAGGCAGTCCTAAGAGGAAAGTACATTGCACTCCAGGCCTATTTCAAGAAATTAGAAAAAGTACAAGTACAAAATCTTTAACAGTGCACCAAACGAACTAGAAGGAGAGCAACAAGAGCACCCCAAACCCGGTAGGAGAAGAGAAACAATAAAAATCACGGCAGAAATAAACAATATAGAAATTAAAAAAAAAACAGTTGAACAGATCAATGAAACCAAGAGCTGATTTTTTGAAAAAATAAAAAAATTGACAAACCTCTATCCAGGTTTAAAAAGAAAAGAGAGATCACTCAAACAGACAAAATCATGAATGAAAATGGGCTGATTACAACCAAGCCCTCAGAAATACAAGCAATTAACAGGGAATACTATGACAAATTATATGCCAACAAATTGGACAGCTGAGAAGAAATGGACAAATTCCTAAACACACACACACTACCAAAATTCACACAGGAAAACATAGAAAATCTGAACAGACCCATAATTAGTGAAGAAATTGCATCAGTTATCAAAAATCTCCCAACAAATAAGAGCCCTGGGCCAGATGGCTTCCCTGGGGAATTCTACCAGACATTTAAAACAGAATTAATACCCATTCTTCTCAAGCTATTCCGGAAAATAGAAATCAAAACTTCCAGATTCATTTACGAAGCCAGCATCACTTTGATTCCCAAGCCAGACAGAGACCCAGAAAAAAAAGAGAACTACAGGCCAATATCCTTGATGAATATGGATGCAAAAATCCTCAACAAGATCCTTGCAAATCAAATCCAACAGCACATAAAAAGAATTATCCACCATGATCAAGTGGGATTCATTCCTGGGTTACAGGGCTGGTTCAATATTCGCAAATCAATCAATGTGATACATCATATTAACAAAAGAAAATATAAAAACCATATGATCCTGTACAGATAGATGTAGAAAACGCATTTGGCAAAATACAGCATCCTTTCTTAATAAAGACCCTCGAGAAAGTCGGGATAGAAGGAACTTATTTAAACATCATAAAAGCCATCTATGAGAAGCCCTCAGCTAACATCAACCTCAATGGGGAAAAATTGAGAGCTTTCTCCCTGAAATCAAGAACACGACAGGGATGTCTATTCTCACCACTGTTGTTTAACATAGTGTTGGAAGTCCTAGCATCAGCAATCAGACAACAAAAAAATAAATAAAAGGCATCAGAATTGGCAAAGAAGAAGTCAAAATTTCACTTTTCGCAGATGACATGATACTCTACATAGAAATCGGACAGACTCCACGAGAAGTCTACTAGAGCTTATCCATGCATTCAGCAAAGTTGCAGGATACAAAATCAATGTACAGAAATCAGTTGCATTTTTATACACCAATAATGAAGCAACAGAAAGAGAAATCAAGAAACTGATTCCATTCAAAATTGCACACACACACAAAAAAACCATAAAATACCTGGGAATAAACCTAACCAAAAATATAAGAGATCTGTATGATGAAAACTACAGAAAACTTATGAAGGAAATTGAAGAAGACACGAAGAAATGGAACAACACTCCATGCTCATGGGTCGGAAGAATAAATATTGTTAAAATGTCATTACTACCCAAAGCAATCTACACATTCAATGCAATCCCAATCAAAATTGCACCAGCATTCTTCTCAAAACTAGAACAAACTGTCCTAAAATTTGTATGGAACCACAAAAGACCCCAAATAGCCAAAATAATATTGAAGAAGAAAACCAAAATGGGAGGCATCACCATCCCAGACTTTAGCCTCTACTACAAAGCTGTAATCATCAAGACAGTATGGTATTGGCACAAAAGCAGACACATAGACCAATGAAATAGAATATAGAACACACAATTGGACCCACAAATGTATGGCCAACTAATCTTTGACAAAGCAGGAAAGAGTATCCAATGGAAAAAAGACAGCCTCTTTTTTTTTTCTTCTAATAGTTTATTGTCAAATTAGTTTCCACATAACACTCAGTGCTCATCCCCACAAGTGCCCTCCTCCATGCCCATTCCCCCTCCCCCCCACATCCATCAGTCCTCAGTTTTTGTCAGCATTCAAGAGTCTCTCAAGATTTGCTTCTCTCCCTTTCCCTCACCATTTCCCCCCTTCTTCGCCCCCTTGTTCCTGCGTCAAGTTCCTCCTATTCCTTCTATACGTGCAAACATATGGTATTTGTCCTTCTCTGCCTGACTTATTTCGCTCAGCATAACACCCTCAAGGGCCATCCATGTTGCTACACATGGCCAGATTTCATTGTTTCTCATTGCCATGTAGTATTCCATGGTATAGATAAACCACATCTTCTTGATCCATTCATCTGTTGATGGACACTTAGGCTCTTTCCAGGTTTTAGCTATTGTGGAGAGTGCTGCTATGAACATTGGGGTACATGTGCTCCTATGCATCAGCATTTCTGTATCCCTTGGGTAAATTCCTAGCAGTGCTATTGCTGGGTCATAGGGGAGTTCTATTGTTAGTTTCCTGAGGAACCTCCACACTGTTTTCCAGAGGGGCTGTACCAGTTTACATTCCCACCAACAGTGTAGGAGGGTGCCCGTTTCTCCACATCCTCGCCAGCATCTAGAGTTCTCTGATTGGCTCATTTTAGCCACTCTGACTGGCGTGAGGTGGTATCTCAGTGTGGTTTTGATTTGTATTTCCCTGATGAGGAGGGATTCTGAGCATCGTTTCATGTGTCTGTTGGCCATCTGGATGTCCTCTTTGGAGAAGTGTCTGTTCATATCTTCTGCCCATTTCTTCACTGGGTTGTTTGTTTTTCGGGTGTGAAGTTTGGTGAGTTCCTTAGAGATTCTGGATACTAACCCTTTATCTGATATGTCATTTGCAACTATCTTTTCCCATTCCGTTGGTTGCCTATTAGTTTTGTGGGTTGTTTCCTTTGCTGTGCAGAAGCTTTTAATCTTGATGAGGTCCCAATAGTTCATTTTTGTTCTTGGTTCCCTTGCCTTTGGGGATGTGTCAAGACAGCCTCTTTAACAGATGATGCCGGGAGAACTGGATAGCAACATTCAGAAGAATGAAACTAGATCATTTTCTCACACCATACACAAAAGTAAACTCAAAATGGATAAAGGACCTGAACGTGAGTCAGGAAACCATCCAAACCCTAGAGGAGAAAGCAGGAAGCAACCTCCTTGACCTCCACCGCAGCAATTTCTTACTTGACACATCCCCAAAGGCAAGGGAACCAAGAACAAAAATGAACTATTGGGACCTCATCAAGATAAAAAGCTTCTGCACAGCAAAGGAAGCAATCAATAAAACTAACAGGCAATCAATGGAATGGGAAAAGATAGTTGCAAATGACGTATCAGATAAAGGGCTAGTATCCAGAATCTATAAGGAACTCACCAAATTCCACACCCGAAAAACAAATAATCCAGTGAAGAAATGGGCAGAAGACATGTATAGACACTTCTCCAAAGAGAACATCCAGATGGCCAACAGACACATGAAAAGATGCTCAAAGTCACTCATCATCAGGGAAATACAAATCACAACCACACTGAGATATCACTTCACACTGGTCAGAGTGGCTAAAATTAACAACTCAGGAAACAACAGATGCTGGTGAAGATTTGGAGAAATGGGAACCTTCTTGTACGGTTGGTGGGTATGCTAACTGGTGCAGCTGCTCTGGAAAACTGTGGAGGTTCCTCAAGAAATTAAAAATAGAACTACCCTACAATGCAACAATAGCACCACTAGGAATTTATCCAAAGGATACAAGAGTGCTGATTCATAGTGGCACATGTACCCCAATATTTTTAGCAGTGCTATCAACAGTAGCCAAATTATGGAAAGAGCCCAAATGTCCATCAACTGACAAATGGATAAAGAAGATGTGGTTTATATATACAGTGGAATATTACTTGGCAATGAGAAGGAATAAAATCTTGCCATTTTCAACAACATGGATAGAACTGAAGGGTATTACGCTAAGTGAAGTAAGTCAGTCAGAGAAAGACAGATATGTGTTTTCACTCATATGTGGAATTTAAGAAAGTTAACAGAAGACCATAGGGGAAGGGAAGGGGAAAAATAGTTTCAAATAGAGAGGGAGGCAAACCATAAGAGATTCTTAAATACAGAGTACATACTGAGGGTTGATTGGAAGGGTGAGGGAGAGGGGAGAATGGGTGATGGGCATTGAGGAGGGCACTCTTTGGGATGAGCACTGGGTGTTATATGTAAGTGATGAACCATGGGAATCTACCCACAAAACCAAGAGCACACTATACATACTGTATGTTAGCCAATTTACCAATAAATTATGTTAAATAAATAAAAAAATGTTTTGAATTGACTGTTAATGAGTTTGTTTCAAATCTTCTCACTATAGTGGTATATTATGAGTACATTATCTTTGTTAACATGAATATTCTTGTCAAATCATAAAGACAATTAAATATTTTTCAGTTACATTCACAAATAAATAAATAAATAAATAAAAAGCCATAGTCACCAAAATAATATGATACTGGCACAAAAACAGTTAGACCAATGAAAGAGAATCAAGAGCCTAAAAATAATCCCAAGCATATATGGCCAACTAATATTTGACAAGGGAGCCAAGAATTAAACTGGATCCATTTCTTACCCCATTCACAAAATAAACTAAAAATGGATTTTAAAAGTCTTAAGTGTAAGATGTTAAACCATTAATTTCAAGAAGAAAAGAGGAATAAAACTCCTTCACATGGGTTTTCAAAATGAGTTTTTTGGATATGACACCCAAAACACATCAACAAAATAAAAAATAAGTGAAACAACATCAAATTACAAAGCTTCTGTACACAAAAGAAACCACCAACAAAATGAAAAGACAAACAGAATAAGAAAAAAAAAGTACAAATGATGTATCTATCAAGGGGTTAATACTGAAAATATATAAAGATCTTATACAACTCAGTAGCAATAATAACAATAATAATAATAATAATAGGTGCCTGAGTGGCTCAGTCGGTTAAGCGACTGACTCTTGGTTTTGACTTAGGTCATGATCTCACTGTTTCGTGGGTTCAAGTCCTGCATCTGGCTCTGCAATGCCAATGCAGAGCCTGCATGGGGTTCTCTCCTTCACTCTCTGCCTCTCCCTCACTCCCACTGTCTCTGAATCTCTCAAAATAGATGAATAAACTTTAAAAATAATATAATAATAATAATATGGCCAAAAATGGTCAGAATACCTGAAGAGACATTTCTCCAAAGAAGATATATAAAAGGCTAAATAGGTACATGAAAAGGTGTTCAACGTCAGTAGACGTTAGGGGAACGCAAAATAAAACCACAATGAGATAATTATCTCATACCTTTAAGGTTAGAATAGCCATCATGGATGTGAAGACAAGGGAACCATTATGTACTATTGGTGAAACTGTAAATTGGTACAGCCACTAGGGAAAACAATGTGAAGTATCCTCAAAAATTAAAGATATTACTACCATTTGATTCAGCTATTTCACTTCTGGGAATATATCTAAAGGAAACAAAAACATTTACTCAAAAAGATATATGTATCTCCATGTTCATGTCAAAATTATTTACAATATTGAAGACATGGAAACAACCTAAATGTCTACTAATGAATGGATGGATAGAGAAGTTGTGAATATAATAGCATATTATTCAGCCATAAGAAAAGGAAATCTTACCATTTGTAACCAGATGGATGACCCCTAAAGGCATTATGCTAAGTTAAATTATACAAAGAAAGACAAATACTACATGATCTCATTTATAAGTGTAACCTAAAAATAAACCAAATTCAGGAAAATGATACTTGCAGTTACCAGACTAGAGGGTGGGGGAAGGGAAAATGGGAAGAAAGTAGTCAAAAGGTACAAACTTCTGCGGTGCCTTGCTGGCTCAGTCACTAAAGCATACAACTCTCGCTCTCAGGTTTGTGAGCCCCACACTGGGTGTAGAGATTACTTACAAAAATAAAATTTTTAAAAACAAAAATGTACAAACTTCAAGTTATAAGCTAAATAGGTACTAGGGATGTAATGTCCAACATGATGATTACAGCTAACATTGACATATGATGTATAGGGAGGTTAACAGTAAATCCTAAGAGATGTCATCACAGGAGATTTTTTCCCCTTTTTTCTTCTTTTCTTTTTATCCTATTTGTGAAGCTGGCTGTTAGCTTAATCTATTGTGGTAATCATTTCATTTCACAATATATGTAAATCAAATCATCATGCTGTACTTCTTAAACATATACAATGATATATGTCAATTATTTCTCAATAAAACTGGAAAAAATAATTATTAAATCTTAAAAAATATGGACAGAGGGGCTGAATAGACGTTTTTCCAAAGAATACATACAAATGGCCAACATGCATACCACATACACATACATACATACATACATACATACATATGATGGAATATTATTCAACTATGAAAAATAAATTCTGCTATTTGCAACATCATGGATAGGCCTTGAGATCATTATGCTAAGTAAAATAAGTCAGATAGAGAAAGATAAATACCATATGATATCATTTATCTGTGGTATCTAAAAAAATCTAAACTCAGATCAGACTAGAAAGATAGTTACTAGGAGCTGGAGAATGGAGGAAATGGGGACATAGTGGTCAAAAGGTAGAAAATTTCAGTAATTTAGGATGAATAAGTTCTAGAGATTTAATGTACAGCATGATGACTATAGTTAACAATACTGTGCTGTATTCTTGAAATTTGTTCAGAGTGGATCTTAAGTGTTCTCAGTACACAAAAAAGGTAGCTATGTGAAATGATGGGTATGTAATTAGCTTGATTGTGATTATTTCACAATACACATGTATATTAAAGCATCACACTGTATATTTTATATATATGTACATATGTGTATATATATATATGTACATATATATATATAATATTATATATATTATATCTCCATGAAGCCAGGGAGGAAAGAAGAAAGTGGGGATAAAAGGCATTTTCAACTATTACTATTGAATCTCTATTTCTCTAAGTTTATTTCTCCCCTCAGGTTTGTTAATTGTTTCTTCATGTATTATGTGGCTCTAATTTTAGGTGTATATGTGGTTATGAAGGTTATATCTTCCTAAATGTCACAGACTGAGTCTGGAGTTCTCTCTTGTCCAGAAAGAGAGCAGAAGCAGAACTGAATACGAGGGAGGCTAATGTTTGGGAGGAGACAAGAGCTCCTAATAGGGGTTTCAAATCCCTATTTATTGAGCTAACAAGATATTACCTACGTGGTGAACATGAGGAAAATAAAATCTTACACACGTGAACATGGAGGAAACAATCAGACAGTAATCATTAACTTGTGTGTGTAAGAAGCAAAGGGTCAGGGGAGCAAGTGGAATTTGTGATGAAAGTACAATGGTATATTGGCTTCCAATGGAAAGTACTCGTGATCCCATTACAATACCTTGCTAGCAAACCTCGGGTGTTTTCACCCCTTGGTGGCAGCTTTCTGCCCAAGCTTTTTTCTAACCCATTTATATAGGAGAACCTATTTCCCCGCACCTAAGGATGACACTATTATCACGCTTAAAAGTCTCTCTTTGTCTCTTCCAACATTTTTTAAAAGTCCAATTTGTCTTATGTTGCTACAGGCATTCCAGCTGTGCCTGGGCCACTTTCTTATTTCTTTGCATATCATATATATTTTTTTATTTTAAATTTTAGATAATATATTGTAGCAACTCTGGTTATGATTCTCCCCCACCCATTTCGTGCTTATTATTCTAATTTGCTTGTTTACTTAACTATTGGTAGAACTCTTTTAGTTTGAAGCCTCTGATGTTGCTTGTGAGAGGTCACATCTTTGTGGTTACCTGGGATGAAAATGGTTTTAGGAGGGTTCTCTTTGACTGCTTCTGTCTCTGATCACACTCAGATGTTAGACACCTTTCATTGCTAGCTGATCCACTTTATTGTTTTTACTATCCCTTTGGACATAAATTTCTGCACAACTTGACACAACTGAAGCTGGGCCTCATTTTAAAGGTGGTTCTGAAGGCAGTTTATGACATTTGCTCTGACCCCAGATTGATTTTCTTAGGTATCTCTTTTTCTGTTTCTCTCTGGCATCAACAATGTGTACCATACAAGGGAGTTTTTCAAACCAATTCGCCTGTGCTCTTTTCTTTCCTCAGCCACAAATTCCGATCACTCCTGTATATGGCAGTATTGAGAAAAGGTGAATATAGACACGTCATAAAGATGCCCCAGGAATTAATAGCCTCAGTGTGTTGGTTAAAGACCATAGAAGTTAAATGAGAGAAAGTTTCCAGTGAGGCCATTATGGGACTGGGAGACTAGGGAGGGAGAGAAAAACACTTTTTAAGGTTTCTATATGGAACATGACCGTGTGTCCACAAGAAATGAATTAAAAGTTTCTGAAATTGAGATAAAAATTACAAGAATTCATAAGATGCAGTGGGCACCATCTTGGCATCCAGTAACATTAGATATTGTAAAGAAAAGAAGTGAAGAGTGTAAGTGTGACGGTAATCAAGGGTTATGAACTGATTTTGTAAGTCAGTGAAAGGTTAAAGAGTCTAGGGACTCAAAGATACTAGAAAGAAGAGTAGAACTGAAATGTGCATGGTAATAGGCTAACTAGAGAGGTTAAAAAAAGCCAAAGGACAGCCTAATGTATTGAAGGGCTCCAAAAGCAGAAAGGAAACCAGTGATTATCTGATGGCAAAGCTTAAGTGCAACAAATATGGGTGGAAACAGAGCTGGAAGAAAGAATCTACATAGAGGTAAAGCCTTGAGATTTAATCTTCAAAGTGGAGAAATTCAGAGCTATCAGACAGACTGAAATAAACTGGAGATAGCAAGTTTTGGAAATATGGGGCTTGAGAAATTAGGGCTTTCTGATAGGTCATTATGTGTGTAATGGCAAGGGATCGGAAGACAAAGAAAATTCTCATCCATCTAGTATTAGAGTTACAAAAAGATGATATGGGATGTTTCGTAACCAGGAGATCTGGAAAGGATGGCATAATGTTCAAAATTATGCATTACATGGAGAAATTATTTCAACATTTGACTCAGAGATATAATGCTTCACTTAGTATTACAACTTTGGTCTTTCTGATTCACACAGAAGAAAGCCAGCCAAGAACAAATTCTTATTTAGTGTCAACCATTATTCTAAGATTTGTCTATTAGAATGATAACTTTTTGAATTTTATAGTAAGGTCTCATTTAATAGAATTAGGCTATCACCTGAGCAATTCCGTTGAGAGTTGACTTCTCACCCAGTGAACATTCTGTTTACATAAAGCCTTTGGTCTAATGTGGAGACAGTATGTTCAGTCTTTCATCTATAAAGGCATGTTGGGAAGCAATCTTTAAATTTTGCACTGCAGCTGTAAACAACTTAATTATTTCAGAATAATCTGTTGAACAATAAATTACTAAAGTGAAGCCTGTGTCTCAACATGATTTTAGGTCCTTTCATGTCCTAGGAGGCTCTGTCCTGAACACTGAGAATCCAGTGATGAACAAAGACATGATTATAGTTGTCAAGGCAGAGGATATAACAAACTGAACCAAGTTGTCTAGAAGGAGGATATGACAAACTAAACCAAGGGATTAGTCAGGGATTTTTTCCTACATAAATTTAGTTTAATAGTAAGTAGATGAATGTGAAGATTAGGATGACAATACAAGTAATTTTCTTTTCAACATCTACCTGAATTCCAAATGAATAAACTACACAAAAAGGTTTACTTAATGATTTATAAACTTAAGAAAAGTAACTGTTTACTGAGTACCTACTATATCCCCAAGTGGTTAACATACATTAATCCTAATTGGTGACAGTACCAAAGCAGCCAATTGTTGCTTCTCATGCAGACTTGAGTTTAAGCCCTCACTCCCCCACCCCCAATAACCTTCCCACCTCTAAGTGGTTCTAGTGTGTTCTGCTATTTGGAAATCCTCACAGCACATCTCAAGGGAGATATTACTGACTTAATTTTATAAACAAAGAAACTGAGGTCAGATTGATTAAATAAATTGCCAATGGCCTCCCAGCTTCTAAATGTAAAAGTTATCATTTGAACCAAAGTCTTGAGCGTTATTTTCTTCACAGTGCTTCAGTAATGATTGTGTTTCTTTTTTGTATCTATATGGACTACTGAGATGTATTTTAAAAAAATTCTTCCTCCATTTGATTTCTTATACCACTTTTAGAGTTTCTTCTACCTCATTTTATTTTCTTTGCTCAGATTTATGTTTGAGTAAAAAGAAGAAACAGTATTTTAAGACTGCCAGCAAACATTTCTGACTGTGTGGCTACATAGCCAGGCTGATGAAGAGGTCGGAAGGGAGTAAAGGTTTCAAAACTGATATTCCCAGTATTACTTTAGATATTCTTAGTTCCTATTTTATATTCCTTGTAAAGATCCCATGCCAATTTGTCCTCAAATTGCTTTCTTGGTCTGGCTCTAGTTTGCAAAAGAATGAATTCCCCTGCCAGTTGGCTTATTGCTAGTGTCAAATACTGGAGAGAAACTGAAGGAGGAGAGAAAGATGGAAGCCAAACTTTGCTCTATTTTCTCAATAGCAGTATCTTGACTGGTAGCCTAATGTAGCTCCAGCCTCCAAAAGGCGACCTTGGCCCCTGTTCTCTGATAGTGCTGTCTCCTCCTATTGTCCTTCAAGCTGGGATAGGGGAGATAATGGTTTGCTATTGTCTCTAGCCTCTGCTTGGCCTGGGCATCTTGTTGGGCTTCTCAGTTTTTCATCACCTATATAACCATCACCCTGCAATAAAATCCTGCTGTTTTAGGGGTGCCTGGGTGGCTTAGTCGGTTAAGCGTCCGACTTTCGCTTAGGTCATGATCTCGCGGTTTGTGGGTTCGAGCCCGCGTCGGGCTCTGTGCTGACTGCCAGCTCAGAGCCTGAGCCTGTTTCAGTCTGTGACTCCCTCTCTCTCTGACCCTCCCCTGCTCACGCTGTCTCTCTCTGTCTCCTAGAAATAAAGAATTAAAAAATTAAAAAAAAAAATCCTGCTGTTTTAGGGGAGCCTGGGTGCCTCAGTTGGTTGAGTATCCAGCATCACATCAGGTCATGATCTCATGGTTTGTGAATTTGAGCCCCATATTGGGCTTGCTGCTGTCAGTGCAAAGCCTGCTTAGGATTCTCTTTGCCCCTCCACTCTGTGTTCTTTCTCCCTGTATCTCAAAACTAAGTAAACATTTTTTTTAAATCCTGATGCTTTAAAAACTCAGGTGATTTTTCATATGATTTCACTTATATGTGGAGCCTGAAAACAAACAAACAAGCAAACAAAACAAATGAATAAGCAAACCAAATGCAGAAACAGACTCAGAAATACAGACAACCTACTGATGGTTGCTAGAGGGCAGAGTTGTGGGGGCATGGGCAACATGGGTGAAGGGGAGGGGAGACAGAGGCTTCCAGTTCTGGAAGGAATAAGTCAAGGAGATAAAATGCACAGAATAAGGAGTATAGCCCATGGTATTATAATAATATTGTATGGTGTCTGACAGCAGCTACTATACTAGTAAGCATAGCATAACATATACAGTTGTTGAATCACTCACTATGTTGTACACCTTGAACTAATGTAACATTGTGTGTCAACTGTATTTCAATTAAAAAAAGAATTCAGGTAATTTTTATTTTCCTGATTAAATCTTGACACACACCCAAAATACTTGATACTTCGTTATGAAGCTCAGTGTATTTGGGAATGTATATTTAATAATTGTCTTCTTAGCCAAAGTCTAAGTTTCATAAGGGCAGAGACCATGTCTGTCCCCTTCACCCCTGTATTGCAGTAATTGCCAGTTAAGAGGTGTTTAAAAATTATTTCTTGAATTAACGAATGGAAGAATAAGAAGCACCATTAAGTTTTTCTCTCCTCAAAGCATCTGTCACCTCCTCACCTTTTATTCTTGCCCTAGAATAACAAGGTAAAATTACAACAAAGGAAGCTATTCTTCTGTACTTGCTGATACATCCTCATGTCATTCAAGAAAAGTGAACACACACACAAAAATCAAGTAACATATGCCCTAATAATCAAAATCAAAGTGGAATATTTGAATGTACCAAAGAAGTACATGTACATGTACCAAAAAAGTCAAAACTCTGTGATACCAACCTGAGAAGCTGACAGTAGGGAAGTTCAACCTGATGTGGCTTCGTGGAACCAGAGAAAAACCAAGTGAGCACAGAACTAGTTTAAACTTGAAACTTGTTCTCTCTGGTCATCTTTTTCTGTTCAATGACTTGAATTTGAAGGAATCAAACCAATGACTTGTATGTTTTAGAAGGCATTACTATTTATCAAAGTCAGTAAGAAGGGGGAATTTATTTTGAAATGTAAGAAATCCTAAAAGATATATTAACTTTCAAGAGTGCAAAGTCATTTGTGTGTGTTTTTAGAAGTCATAGCTGGGGCAGCTCCTGCAGACTTTCCAACTCTGTTTTCATCAAAGTAGAGCTGGCTGTGTATCTTCCTGACTTCTACGGACCACCTTCTGTCCTTCTTTCTTTTCCTTCTTTATGAGGACGACAGGAGGGCAGCATGGTGGGGAAAGGGAGGAAGTTATCCGTTCAGACTTTTGCCTGCCATGATTTTGAGAAAGTAACTCAGTTCCTGCAAAAAGAAAACAGAAGAAGGCAAAGCAACCCATGAAGTAGGCAAAAATCATTTCATCAGCTCCAAAAACTAATGAGCTGAAAGTGACCTCTTTATGTAAAGAAATTGCACAATATTAAATATTTCTCTGTAATCCAAATTCTCTTATGTCAGTAATATATCTGAAATGCTACTCTGGAGTGCTCTTATGATCACCTTAGGCTGAGGGACAGAGAGAGAACTTCAGCTGTTTTAGTTTAAACACAAAATTGAAATACATGAGCTACATACAGTCCAGAGAATAACATTTTCAGAGCATAGCATATACAAACAGCCATGGTATATAGCTACAGTGGAGATCCATTTAAAACAGGAGTCATAAGGCGGGTGAAGGACTGTAATAATAATAATAATAATAATATTTTGTTGTTTTAAGTTACCATTTTTAAAGAATTTCTACTGCATTTTATTATATAACTCAACCAGACAAGCATGAATGGATTTAAAGAAAGTTTCAAAGTGTATAATAACTTCTGCCTCTACTTTAGCTCCCAAAGTAATCCAACAACTTTTGAATATCTACAGCACAGTAGGCAATGGCAATTCAAGTTCTTTTTTAGCTAGTGTCCACACACACACACACACACACACACACACACACACACATGGGAGAATTTTAAAAACTAAGTAACTTACAGATAAAGGCATAATAGATAAGCTATAGAATAAATTCTCTCCAGTGGGTTCATTAAGCTACATGACAGCATAATCAAAGATGTTGGGATCTTTGTGATCTTTTTACCTTGGAGACTTCCAAGGATCAAATGAAATAACGTATGTAAAAAAAGCCATGAAAACTAGAAGTTTCTTTCCAGGTGTTATACACGATCAACTTGAGCCCATTACACTCTAGGATTTGGAGTTGTTTGAACTGTTTAACCTCTATGTACCTGAGCCCCAGTGCCTGCAATATATATCTCAGTCACATGAGCACCTAATGGCCCCCAAAAGAGATGAGAGAACTTGTGCAATATGTGTGGGTTAGTGATAGCAGCAGAGTGGAAAAGGGGATGGGGAACCAAGATTTTATTTTTAAGTGGTGGCTTATATTCATCCACTGACCCACTAGACAGTTGGATGTTCTCTCCTCTGAGTTTGTGCAGTGTTTCATCCATCCCTCTCCTCAAGTGCATGTAATATATTTTTAAAGATTTTATTTTAAGTGATCTCTTCACCCAACATGGGGCTCAAACTTACAACCCCAAGATTAAGAATCACATGCTCTACCAACTGAGCCAGGCAGCAACCCCAAGTGCAAGTGATATCCTAATGGCCATTTCTCCCATCGGATCTGAGCATCTTCAGGGCCAAATAAATATTTATCACATGAATAAAAAAGTTGTTTCAAAATTCACTAGCTTCCAGGGGCGCCTGGGTGGCGTAGTTGGTTAAGCGTCCGACTTTCGCTTAGGTCATGATCTCACGGTTCGTGGGTTCGAGCCCCGCGTCGGGCTCTGTGCTGACTGCCAGCTCAGAGCCTGGAGCCTGTTTCAGTCTGTGACTCCCTCTCTCTCTGACCCTCCCCTGCTCACGCTGTCTCTCTCTCTCTCTCTCCTAGAAATAAATAAAAAATATAAAAAAAAAATTTACTAGCTTCCAGACTAAACAACTTTGATACCGACAGCCAAAATGAATAGCAGAATATAATGGACATTTAGTTATTTCAAAAACTCTGCCTAAGCATTTTGCTTTCTTTTAAAACAGCACTATGCTTGATACAGGCAAAAACATGATTTACATATATAGTCCTTGGCCTTAAGGAACTATAAATATAGTAAAGGAAATACATTTATAATTACAAATTATTTCAAGGTGGGAAATCATGGAATATTCTAATTGGGGGGTATCATGTGAGTCTGAGTCTTGAAGGATGGTAATATTTTACTAGGTTAAAGAGTGGAGAGAAAGACATTTCAGATAGGGAAAAGAATGTACAAAGAATCTACAAAGTATCATACTATGAAGTATCCAGTAGTATGGTTCATGCAGAGAAGTGGAAATGAAGCTCTATAATTGAAGTAGAGAGAATTACAAGACACCTCAATGCCTACTGAACTGCATGCATTTCTCTATTTTTCTTGATTGAGACTGTAAGGATTTTAGAGTGTATTAGATTGAATTACTGACCCTATTCTTTATCTCTCCCTGCACCCAACTCTTTGCTATTTCTTTAAAAAAATAAATATTCAAGGGGTGCTTGGGTGGCACAATCAGTTGGGCACTGACAATTACTCACTGACAGTGGGGCTCATTGCTGTATGCCACTGAGATTTTGTGTTTCTTTTTTATGCAATGTTGTTGCTATTGTAGCTGACACAGAGCAATCAATCCATAACACCTCTTTTTTGCAGTGCCTCATTTTGGAATCAATTGAGAGAGGAGTAGGGGTGGGTCTAGGAGAGAGGGGAGAGAGTGAGAAAGGGAGGGAGGAGGAAGGAGCAATCAAGCAGATAGAGAGAGCAAATATCTCCTTTACTATGAAAATCCTATTTTGGAGGATGAGTCTTAGGGGTATTTGAACACTGGCTTCATGATACGGAACGCAGAAACACAGTTCTGATCCAGCTAGAGCACATTTGGTACACAGAGGCTGAGCCTTTTTCTTGAAACTCTACCTAGCCCAGAAGAGCAGAATGGCTGTCTTCGTGGGCAGATCCCAAGGGCAGAAGGATGGGAAAGGTTAAATATCCATATCTAGATCCCACTCTCAAGTTAGCCATGAGATCATTTCTCTCTATAAAAATGCCTAATTAAGAATGCCTACTTCTCAGGCTTCTATGAGAGTTGAATTAAAACAAGTAAAGCATAAATAGAGTGCTTGATTCAGACAGCTCAACAAAATATTGCCCTCATTCTTTCCCTACCCTACCCTGCCTCCATTTTTGTTTTTGTTTATCTAGTATTCTCTTTTTCTCCTCTTCCTTTTGCTTTTCTTCCTGTCCCTCTATCTTTCCAATTCAACTCTAATTAATGCTAATGTAATCTGTGTTGTATTTTACCAACGTTATGCTCATTAATTTACATATCCAATGTATGAAGCATTTATTTCCTTCTGTAAACATAGATCAAATTAAATTAAATTTCTTTCAAAAATTGGTTTTGGTGGGGCGCCTGGGTGGTTTAGTCGGTTAAGCGTCCGACTTTCTCTTAGGTCATGATCTCGCGGTTCGTGGGTTCGAGCCCCGCGTCGGGCTCTGTGCTGACTGCCAGCTCAGAGCCTGGAGCCTGTTTTCAGTCTGTGACTCCCTCTCTCTCTGACCCTCCCCTGATCACACTGTCTCTCTCTCTCCTAGAAATAAATAAACATTTAAAAAAAAAAAACCTTAAAAAAATGGTTTTGGTATTCAATTGATCTTCACTCATGGAGTCATTGGGTCTTAACATAAAAACTTCTGTTCCTCAGTATGTTACTGCCAAATTTCTCATAGGTTTTCTATTTTCACTTGTGGTTAGATTTTAGAAAGAACGAGCTGTCTTAATTTAATACGTGCTTGAGCTTATCATGCTTTTAATTTCAAGTCTTTTCAGATCACACACTGAGGCAATATGTAGGTCACTAAACAACACTGCTGCATCTCCATCTTCAATACTCATCTCCTTTTTTTTTTTTTTTTTTGGTGGCATTTAAACATTGATGTTGAGAAATTGACATGAGAGGAGAAAAAAACAACCTGCACTGGGGAAGAGAGAAAGGGGAAGAGGAAAGCAAAAAAAGATATAAATTTAAAAGCTGTTCCTTGTCAACATGATGTAAACATGAAAGAAGTGAATGAAGACTGTTAGGAGAAAACAAAGAGGCTCCAGTCCCACTTGCCTGAGAACGATACAGAAACAGGACAGCCAACATGCAATGGGGGAGAGGGCACAAAGAGCATTTGGGTCCATTAACTAGGCAGCCTATGTGATAACAAATATAAAACTCCTGACTCCATGTACACTTTTGTTAATTCCAACTTATTTATGGCTTTTGGACATGAAATGCAATGATGTGGGGAAGAACACAAATAACTTAAAAACTTTACATACCAGAATGGTTTAGGAAGACAAAAGACACAGTTGAACAGTATGAAAATTTCAGTCTACCATCAACACATACTTTGAGAGTTTTTTTTTTAACTTTATTTTGACAGCAAGAGAGAGCAAGTGTGTGTGTCATCAGAGGGAGGGCAGAGAAAGGGAAAGAGAAAATTCCAAGCAGGCTCTGCACTATCAGTGTGTGGAGCCTGATGTGGGGCTCGATCTCACAAACCATGAGATCCATGATCTGGACTGAAATTAAGAGTCTGACAGTTAACAGACTCAGCCACCCAGCCTTCCCAAGAGCTCTTTATTAGAGTAAAATATTCCCAAGATTTGTAGAAAGTGTATTTTTGTTCTATACATTGGTTTTTTGAACATTCATGGAACTAGCTTTTGTTTGTTTTGCACATATTCTCCGTGGAAGGCCTACAGCACCAGCCACATTAGAAAAGGGAAAGGCAGAGCTGTTCATCTTTCAACAGCAATAACATTTGTTTCTTTTAAGGACCCGCTTCTCCGATCTTCCCATATTTAGTAAAGCAAGGAATAACAGAGGGAGATGCATTAATAACACTGGCAGGTTTATGTAGCAATGCCTAAAGGTAAAAAAGAAAGAAATTTAGATATAGTGTGCATTTTACAGATCAGAGGAAACTCTCCAGATGTTTAATCTGGAATATTTAGGCAGTTTTAAAAAATATACTCCTGACAGTGGTGACTATCAATTTCCATTGTATGGGACTTGTGCCTTGATCTGTCTCAGATCTATGTGGCATCCTCAAATGGCTTCAGATTACAGAGTAAACATTTTTCTTGCCCCTCTCTTGGAAGGGAGTGTGGATGGAGGGGACTGTGCATGTTTTATTTCAATGAAGTATATGCCTTACATTTCCTCTTATCTGAGTGGAAAGACTTGTAGCCATCATGCAGAGTATCCAGGTGGGATTCAGAAGGGAACTCAAAGGAGCTCACCTCATAGCCCAGAGCCAAATACCTCAGCAGTATCATTGTAGGGCATATCTCATGCACTTTATATTTTTAACCAGCTTTTCTGGCTGTTCTTAGTAAGAGGGCTAGTCTACAATAAAATACTTTGATAATACCAGATATGGGAATGCTATGTAGATATTAATAACTATAAACAGAAAATAACTTTTTATATTATTGTGATGAGTCTTTCAGCGGAATGGATATTGAACTATGTTGAATTTTTTAGGTTTGTAGTGAGATAATGATATATTTTTGGCTTTGATTTTTTGATTGAATTAATTATATGAGAATATATTCTAATATTAAACTATTCTAGTATTTCTTAATTAGAGCCACTTAAAATAATAAGTGTATTACTTTTGGCATGTGACTGAATTCATTTTGCTTAATTTTTACTTAAGGGTTTAAGAATGTATGTTCATAAAGAATCACAGCTTTAATTTTAATTTTAATTTATTTTTAAATTTTTATTTAAATTCTAGTTTTGTTTTTATTTAACATGCCGTACAATATTAACTTCAGAAGTAAAATTCAGTGACTCATCACTTACATACAACACCCAGTGGTCATCATAACAAGTGCCCTTCTGAATACCCATCATCCGTCTAGCCCATCCCCCCTACCTAGACCATCCCCCCCACCTCCCTCCATCGACCCTCAATTTGTTCTCTATTGTTAATTTTAGTGCAAGCTTCATTTCTTCTTGGATAAAAATGTTATGAAGTCTCTGAGTTTTAAATTTTTAAGTGATGTTTTTTGTTCATACCTTTATTATTACATTAGTTTTATTGCATTGTATTCAGAGAATATAGTCTATGCCATTTATGTTTTTTGTAATTTGAAATTTCCTTTTTGGCCCAATAATCAATTTTCCATAGTTTTTAAGAAGTAAGTTGTATTATTGGTAGGGCACAAATTTGGGGAAATTAATAAATTTTATTAATTATATTACCAGAATATCTACAATTCTAATTGTCTACTTCATCCAACAAAGACTGAAAAGTATGTTTATATTTTCTTAGTATAGTGTTTTGTGTAGTTTTTCCCTTTCAATTAAAATAGTTTTTTTAAATATTCAAACAATTTTTATAAAGTTTATTTATTTATATTGAGAGAGAGAGTGAGAGAGCATGAGCAGGGGAGGGGCAGGGAGAGAGGGAGAGAGAGAATCCCAAGCAGGCTCTGACTGTTAGCACAAAGCCTGAACAGGATTGAACTCACCAACTATGAAATTATGACCTGAGCCAAAGTCAAGAGTCAGTTGCTTAACCAACTGAGCAACCTACGTGCCCCTCAATTAAAGTAGTTTTGATATTATATGCTTTGATGCAATATTTTTTAGTACATGCAGATTATCATCTCCATAACTGATGAACACACACACTGTTCATTGTAAATTTCATCAAGAAAGAATGACTGCCTTCATCCCATTAGATGCAATTTCCTTTAATTTCTTCCTCCTTATTAATTAGGCAATCAATTCTGCTTAAAAAAACTATATTCATTTAATATATTGTTTATGGAAAGCCCATCTGTTTGGGGTGTGTATAGAAAATTTTGGAAAAACTTGGATACAGATTCTTTGTAGCTCAAACTTCCTTCTAATCAACAGGAATTCAATTATTTTGTATTAGATTTAATGCTAATTCCTTACACTTTGAAAACGGGAACACTAAAAGTTAGATGATACATTGAGAAACAAATCTGAAATCTGTATCCAAGAAGAGTCTCTTTATGATGAATTAAGTAAACTAATGGCAATACTAAACACTTAGATGATTATAGGATAATCTTTATTGAAACGTAAAGAGTTTTGAGCAATAATTTTAGGTTACTTTAAAATTACAACAAAAGAATTAAAAAAGCTCTGATTATCTCTCCTTAGATTTAAATGAAATTAATCATAGTAACATTAGTTGGATTTTATAGCAAATTAAACTGATAACTGCAATGCCTTAAGTGGAGGAGAAAAAAGAAAAGAAACCAAGCAACAAGGATTGATGAGATTTCCTGGCAGCACAAACAGCATTTATGGGGTTTTCTTTTGATTAATCATAAATGACTCCTTCAAACTGCCATGTAACTGAGAGTGCACTATTTACAAGATTTGTGATGTTGATTGGTGTTTCTGTTTTACCTTGTACCTCCTAGGATTCTTGTTCTCCAAAGTCATAGTACATATTTACACTTCTACCACCAGCATTTTGGAGTTCCTATTTACCCACATCTTTGCCAACACTTTATATTATCAAATTCTAACTTTTGTCTATCTCATAGTTGTGAAAATTTTAAGCATCTTTAACGTGTTTACAGCCCATTCCTCTCCTTTCTGTGAACCATTTTGTATTCTTTCCCCATTTCCTAATTTTTTCTTTTACTGATATGTAGGAAAACATTTTATATTCTGGATATTAACCATTTATCAATTACATATTTTCAGGAGCTTAGCTGAACTGGGAGAGAGAGTGAGCTGAGTTATCAGATATCAGAGTAGCCAATTAAACAAGAATCCCAAAATGAGAAAGATGAGCATTTACTGACTTAATGCTATGATATAAGCAAGAGGTTACAACTGGAGAAAATACCGACTCCTCACTTACTTTCTATTTTTTTCCCAGGGAAAGGTGCATCAGTTAAGGGTTAGGTAGATCAATCTAGACATGGGTGTTGTCTTCCTGTGGAGAGAGAGTCAAAGACTCCAGCAGTTTTGTGAATCTTGGGATGAACAGAGGCTTAGGGGAAGGGCTAGAAGTACGGGGCAGAGTAGAACAAGTGTCTTTTTGATTTCCCCTCCTCTCCCTGACAAGGTGATTCAGCAGAGGTGCCTGAAGAAGTCCTCTACCCATACCTCAGATACAGAGACCTGGGAATGAAGGCAAATAATTAGGGAACTCCACTCAGTGGGGGTTCAGTGCTTGACTGCAGGTCCTTTCAGAGGCCACAATACTCTGGCTGCACACATCTGATACAGGGAAGGCAGCTTTCTCCATGAGGCCTGTTAGGAAAAGCCTTTGTAATTGCCTGTGGTCAGGCCTGAAAAATCATAGAGGAGCCTAAGCTCCTCTTAGGCTGAAAATGTCTTTCTTGTCCCTGTATCTGGTTTGTTTTTTAATTCCTTAAATAAGTCAAACTTCTTTAATTATTCTTTTTTGTCCCAAAGTCATAAAGTAGTCTCATCATTCTTAAAATCCTTATGCTTTTCCTTATCATATTTAGGGGTTTAATCTGATATTGATTTTTGTGTATGGTATGACATATGCACATAACTTATTTTTCCATATTTATAACTAATTGTGTGGCACCATTTATTGAATTGTCCATATTGTCTCTATTGATTAGCAATGACATTTGTCATATACGAAGTTGTGTGGTTCTGTGTCTAGGCTTACTATACTCTTCCTCTGGTCTTTTGTTTCCTTCTAAGGCCACACAATATTGTCCCAATTATTATTGCTTTATAATAAGCATTGTTTATAATTGGGCAAATCCTTCTGTCTTTTTTTTTTTTTTCTAGTTTGTTTTGGCTGTTCTTGGCTATTAGCTGCTACATATACATTTTCAAACCGGTTTGTCAAGTTGCATAACAAACTTGGGTATGATTTTGAAAGGAATTTGCATTAAATGTACAGGTTAGGATAAGCACAGATCATCTATACTGGAACACCTGGCTGGCTTAGTTGGTAGAGCTTCTAATTCTTGATATCAAGGTCGTGAGTTCAAGCTCAATGCTGCGGGTAGAGTTTACTTAAAAATAAAATAAACAGCTTTACTATATCTGAATCTCTTCTTCATGTACCTGATTTATTTCTTTAATATCTTCCAATAAAGTATTATTAATTAATATTAATGTATATTAAGTATACATTTATTAGAATAATATATTATATATTAATAATATATATTAAAGACTATATATATACTCTTATATCCAGTTACTGTGCTTTTATCTGATTAAATCAACAAATTTTGGTGGATTCTTTTTCTATGCAAACATTTTCAAATATGATGATTTGGTTAAATTTTTAATGTTTATTTATTTTGAGAGAGAGAGAGTGCACGTGCAAATAGGGGAGGAGCAGAGAAAGAAGAAGAGAGAGAATCCCAAGCAGCTGCATGCTGTCAGCGCCAAGTCCAACGTAGGGTTCAATCCCATAAACCGCAAGATCATGACCTGAGCCAGAAATCAAGAATTGGACACCCAGCCGAGTGAGCCACCCAGAGGCCCCACAATTTGTTTTTTTCTTTACTTCTTTTATTTGTCTAACTGCACTACTATGGTTTTCTTTGTTTTATTCAGTATATTAATGATAGTGAGCATAGTGGTCTCAATCCTGATTTTAATGTGAATTAGCCTGACATTTCACTATCAGGTGTGGTAAATTTCTGTAAGTTTTTGGTAGATTCCTTTTATCAGGGAAGAAGTTTTCTTCTATTCCTAAGTAGCTATGAATTGTGATAGTAAATGTTGAATTTCACTAATGCCTTTTTCTCCATTTAATGAGATGATCAGATAACCTTTTTCCTTTAATATATTAACATGCTAAACTCTACTAGTAAACTTCCCAATGCTAAAGTGTTCTTGCATCCCTGTCTGGGATTAATTCATGACGTATAAATTTTAATTACATTGCTGATTTAGTTTCCTGATACTTCCCCAATGATTTTTGCCTCTCTGATTCATAAAAGGCCAAATTCCCATTCTTGTTCTTTCACTGGTTTTCAAATGAAATTTTTCTTATTTTTTACTTTCTGTATATCTTGATTTTTATATTTCTCTTTTTTGTCACCATTCTGAATTTCTTTTGGATTACTGTAGTTTGTAAAAAAAATTTCTATTGTTTTTCCTTCCCCACTGACTTGGATATTATAAAATCTGTTTCTCTTTTTTATTATAATAAATATTACATATATCTCTGATTAACTCTTATTATGTAATTGTCCACTTATTTTGATATATTTTCTTTTCTTGCTCTGAGTTAGACATTAATATTATCATTTTATGCAATTTTTAAAGAAAGATTTATTCTCTTTATTTTTATCAGTTTCTTCATCATGTTTCCATCTCTATTCTGGAACCATTTATGTGGGACTGTTTTCTTTTTTTTTTGAAATATACTTTCTAATTTCCTTTATTGAGGGTTTTTTGGAGAATAAGTCTATTTTTGATTGTTGTTCTAAAATGCTTTTATTTTGTTGACATTCCTGAATAGTAGTTTATCTGTGTATATAATTACAGGTTGAAATTAATCCGTATCAGTACTTTGAAAATTTTTTGGTTTCCATTGTTGACATTGAGAAGTCTGCAGTGAATCTAATTGTTATTCCTTTGTAGGTAATTCTTTTTTTTTTTTTTACTGCTTTTAATATCATCTTTTTGTCTTTGCTTTTCTTTATTTTTACTATGATATATTGTAAAAGATTATTTATTTATTCTGATTATGAGGTTTGTCTTTTGTTAACTATAAAAATTTGTTAACTATTATCTCTTCAAATATTTCTTTTTCTTTTTTCTATTTGCTTCTTTCTTCTGGAACACCATATAAATCCATATACATAAATGTGCGTATGTAAATATGTATGTATCTCATATATGTAACACACACATATATATGTACACATATGTATATCCAACCATACATATATTTTTTCATTTTATCCTTCATGTGTCTTAATCTCTTTCATATTTGTTCTTTATTTTTGTGTGAAATTTTTTAGAAACTTAATTTGGACCGGTCTTCCAGTTTCCCAATTTTTCTTATAAGCTACATCTAATGTGTTATTTAAACTGCATCGAATGCTTAAATTCAATGATTACATTTTTTCTACAACTTCTCTTTGTTTATTTTTCAAATCTGCCAATATTTGGAAGCAAAATATCTGGTTAATTGCTTAGTTTTTATTTCTTTCTACTTCTTCAGGCATTTAAATATTTTAATTTTGTGAGTTTTATAATTCTGAGGTGTAAGTTCCCATGTTTGGCCTGGTTTTATATACTTGTGTTTTTAGACTTCAGAGAGTTTAAAGTTAAGCCCTTTAGGGAGAATGTTCTGCCAGGTACCCAGCACTCAGGCAGTGGGGACAGCTATAAATTTATTTCTCAGCTTGGCACTTCTTATGTTACACAAGTGGTTTAACTTAAATTCCTAAGACTACTCACACCATGCCTGTGTTTACAAATTCTCAAGGAGATATTTTCCTCACTCATAACACAAGTTAAGATAGATACAGTTTCTGACTGTACAAATTCTGCCTCATTTATCATTTTACAGAAAGCATAGTCCTCCAAGGACCACAGTTTGTTGTGAGAGAGGGAGGGTAGGACTCCATTTTAGCTTTCTACCTGAAATAAATGATTCTAGGAGTTGTTTGTTTTTTTCTATCCTGTCCTTAAAACCCAAACCTCTTGATAACCCAAATCAGCAAATACCTTAGGATCTATTTCTTTCTTTTTTTAAAAAACATTTATTTATTTTTGAGAAACAGAGAGAGGCAAATCATGAGCAGGGGAGGGGCAGAGAGAGGGAGGGAGATAAAGAATCTGAAACAGGCTCCAGGCTCTGAGCTAGCTGTCAGCACAGAGCCTGACACAGGGCTTAAACCCCTGAACCATGAAATCATGAGCTGAGCCAAAGTCGGATGCTCAACCGACTGAGCCATCCAGGCACCCCTCTTAGAGGCTATTTCAACTCATCATTGTAAAGCACAAAAAACAGACTTGGAAAGAACAAGCATTAAATGTAAATACTTGTTAAATAAATAATAGAAAATGTCACATAGGAAATGATTAGTGGGACTGGGAATGTTTACTTGGAAAAGTTTTGACATTTTGATAGGATTGAGGATGAATCAGCAGATGATCTGGTAGCTCTCTTTACTCATTTCAAATATTTGAATGGTAAAGAAGTTCAAATAGATTTGCTCTGTATGACCTAAATGAACAGTATTAAGGTCGATCCCTCAATAAATATAGAAGCCATTGTTGTCTAGCAGTAAAACATTTAAAGAACTGAAATACTATCATTTGATTTATTTTGTTTTTCACAAACATTAAAGGTCACATATGTAAAATACTCATTCTTCAAATCTCTAACATTAAATCATAAAGCTTTAAAAATAATATTTGAAAGTTTTTGAAACATGATTATTGGCTCCACATTTTATAATGTGGAAATGGCATGATTTATTTAATCATTCACTTATACAGTTAACTTTTGCTTTTAAGAGTACTGTAAAGGGGCGCTTGGGTGGCTTAGTCAGTTAAGCGTCCGACTTTCACTTAGGTCATGATCTCACGGTTCGTGGGTTCGAACCCCGTGTCGAGCTCTGTGCTGACTGCCAGCTCAGAGCCTGGAGCCTGTTTCAGAGTCTGTCTCCCTCTCTATCTGACCCTCCCCCCCCTCACCCTGTCTCTCTCTCTCTCTCTCTCTCTCTCCTAGAAATAAATAAAACATTAAAAAAAAAAGAGTACTATAAAAAACATTCATGCTATCTTTTTATAAGATCTCTGATAAATTCCTTAGGTAAGGTGTTAGGAGTGTCCAAAGATCATGAGTAAGTTTTAAAGGCATATGATATTTGTTTCCAACTTGTTTTCTGGAAAGATTGGACCAATTTACACTTCACCAGCAGTACATGATCATGTTTGTCTCATTTCAATAATTTCTTTTCTAGGTGTATTTACTATAATTTTATTTTACTTTTTCTATGGTTTTGTATTTATTATAATTTTAAAAACAAGTTCTCATGTTTGCAATCTGTGATACTTAAACTACAAGTGTTGCCCATAAAATATACACTCTATTTGTGTTGTAATGATAAATAGTTGCCAAATTGATGGATATACAGGTATTATTGTTATAATAACTTGTCATATCCTCCTTCTGCTACTTCTGTTGAACAGCCCCCTGGTTTCTTTTGCCAAGAGGAGTCTACTAATTGTTCCATATGGGATATGTTTGAAACCTGTGTGGTTTTAGATACCGACTGTAATTAACTTCAGCAGCAGTAGACAGAATCTAAAAGTAAATCCATTTTAGATTCTTTCTCCTAGGACATTTTCTCTTCCTACAGTAGCTTGAAGTACTTGGTGTCGAAGAAATAGTACTTTTTTAAAAAATTGTTTTTTTGTTTTATTTATTTCTGAGAGAGAGAGAGCATGAACAGGGAAGGGTCAGAGAGAGAGAAGACACTGAACCGGAAATAGGCTCCAGGCTCTGAGCTGTCAGCACAGAGCCCAATGCGGAACTCAAACCCACGAACTGTGAGATCATGACCTGAGCCGAAGTCGGATGCTTAACCAACTGAGCCACCCAGGCTCCCTGAGGAATGGTACATCTTAAAGGTCAGAGACTATAGTCTTGAGAATTTAAGTATTTTTATTTTTTTAATTTGAAGGTATTGAGATTGCAACTTAAATTTTACTCAGTACAAAAACATATTGTTAAGAGTGGTAGGAAAACTGAAGCTACATTTACTAATGTATTTCAACAGGTTATTTGAATAAGTAGATCAGTGATCCAGTGATTCATTGCTATTCCACACTGAAATATCCTATGCAGACTTTCCCTGAGCAGAGAGGGTTATGATTATGTGATAAAATTGCCACATTACATCAAAAGTGAGTATGAACTTGGCATGACTGAATCAACCTTATTCATTATACTTGAAATAAACTTAAACCAACTCCCCGTATTGCACAAGGTATCTTCATTTAAATTTTCTTCTTCCTCTTCTTCTCCTTCTTCTCCTCCTCCTCCTCCTCCTCTTTCTTCTTCTTCTTCTTCTCCTTCTCCTTCTCCTTCTCCTTCTCCTTCTCCTTCTCCTTCTCCTTCTCCTTCTCCTTCTCCTTCTCCTTCTTCTTCTTCTTCTTCTTCTTCTTCTTCTTCTTCTTCTTCTTCTTCTTCTTCTTCTTCTTCTTCTAGATTGAAAGTCTTCTTCCTCTGTCAAGGTATCAGGAGTCTAGGTAAGGGAGTTGATTTGGGTGACAAGCGTCCTTCCTGTTATCCCTGAAGGAACATTGCATAAGCAGCTACTGACTACTTCTCAAAAAGTATTACATGGCTCTTGATTTTGTGGCTAGATCATATTTGGACACACAAGCCATAAGCAATTAGAACTCATGTGCTTTTAGAGTAGAGCTCAGAAATCAATATGATGAAACATGGGTGCTTTTTTTCCTCATCATTTATAACTTAGAAACGCTTCTTGTGAAAGCTTTAAAAGTTGAATTTCAGGAAAGAAAATATCATAACAGGAAAAAAGCCATACTTACGGGGAAAATACATCTGTGCCACCTGCCTTTAAATAATCAACTGTTGTTGTCCAGGTAAATGTAGCAAAAATGTATATGTTAAAAGACAGCAGGATGCCAACAGAAAAATATAATTGTCACCTACTTTGAAAATTGATTAAGTGAAATATTATCCTTTATGATCTTTCAGAAGCCTGACGTTCAGGATCTTTTGTTTTTTAGCCTCCAAGACTTTAACTCAAGTTACATGGCTGTAGAACTGGGGCTGTTAACCACTGTGTAAGGGTAATGCCCACTCTCCTCTGTCCCTCTTGCCTGATTTATAGTGGCTCATGATTCCTCGTTCCATAATATACTTCTCAGGGAAATCACTCTCTTTCTTTCTTCTTTCTGCACAATCTCTGCTCATCCTGTTCTCCCACACAAAAAAGTAGCTCATCTTTTCACTATCCATTGGAATGCTACACTGTCAGACTAATGTCACGCTGTGCCCTGACATTTTACTTCGTATGTATATACAAACTTCCCTCTCTATCTTGGGTGTGTCACAGATTGTTATATTTAGAATGATATTCAGATTGTGTATTTTGTTTGCTTTTTAATCTTGATTGTTTTAAATGTATTTATTAATCACTTGATTAAATTTGTAATATCTAGTACACATCTGGATATAGCAAGCCCTTAATAAATACTTGTTGCCTAAAAATAAATCATTGTAGTTCATTCTAAAATATGTATATTTTTTGGGGCGCCTGGGTGGCTTAGTCGGTTAAGCGTCCGACTTTCGCTTAGGTCATGATCTCGCGGTGTGTGGGTTCGAGCCCCGCGTCGGGCTCTGTGCTGACTGCCAGCTCAGAGCCTGGAGCCTGTTTCAGTCTGTGACTCCTTCTCTCTCTGACCCTCCCCTGTTCATGCTGTCTCTCTCTCTCCTAGAAATAAATAAAACATTAAAAAAAAATAAAATAAAATATGTATATTTTGGGGGGGTGCACTTGCGTGGCTCAGTCAGTTAAGTGTCTGACTGCAGCTCAGGTCATGATCTTGTGGCTCGTGAGTTTGAGCCACGCATCAGGCTCTGTGCTGACAGCTCAGAGTTTGGAGCCTGCTTCAGATTCTGTGTCCCTTTCTCTCTGTCCCTCCCCCACTCATGCTCTGTCTCTCTTTCAAACATAAATAAATATTTTTAAAAATGTAAAATATGTACATTTTGCAGTGATGAAGGAATTGAACCATTATCAAGATAAAAAGTTACATATGGGATAATAATGACAACATAAACATAACTTTCTCTCTTGGCCATTGGTAACCTTTTATTTTTTTTTTTATTTAAAAAAAAATTTTTTTTAATGTTTTATTTATTTCCAGGAGAGAGAGACAGCGTGAGTAGGGGAGGGTCAGAGAGAGAGGGAGTCACAGACTGAAACAGTCTCCAGGCTCTGAGCTGGCAGTCAGCACAGAGCCCGACGCGGGGCCCGAACCCACGAACCGCAAGATCATGACCTAAGCGAAAGTCGGACGCTTAACCGACTAAGCCACCCAGGCGCCCCATTGGTAACCTTTTAGAATTCTTTTTAACAAAGACTAAATAAAAGATAATAATGTATACTCTTTGGGTCTAATTTTCCCAAAGATGGATAAGTGTAGAAATACAAGTGGGAATGGTAGGCAGAGAAAAGAGAGTTGCTTGCTACCTGTAGTGTTTAATATATGTGTGTAACAAAAACACAACAGAGCATACCTCCACTGGGAAGCAAGTTGACCATATAGGTATCTGCAAACTCTTCAGAGATTGAGCCTCTGTCACAGGGAACTTTGTATCCCTAGAGCTGAAGATGGCTTCTCTATAACAAAATATTTATTTTTGATTGAACTAACTGATCTTGTTCTTAATGTTGAGGCAACAACTATTTCTCCTACCTAGCACATTAATTTGAGGGTTTTTTAAAAAGTCTTTATTTAAATTCCAGTTAGTTCACATACAGTGTAGTATTAGTCTCAAGTGTACACAAAAGTGATTCAACACTTCCATACATCACCCAGTGCGCATCATCACAAGTACACTCTTTAATCCCCATCATTTATTTCACTCACACACCCCCAGCCTCCAACCCTTTGGTAACCACCAGTTTGTTCTCCATAGTTAAGTCTGTTTCTTGGTTTGCCTCTCTCTGCCTTACCCCCCCCCCACTTTGCTTACTTATTTTGTTTCTTAAATTCCACATATGAGTGAAATCATATGGTATTTTTCTTTCTCTGACTGATTTATTTCACTTAGCATTATATTTCCAAGCTATAGTAATCGAAACAGTATGATACTGGCACAAAAAGTAGACATATAGATCAATGGAATAGAATAGAAAACTCATAACTGATCCATAATTTATGGCCAATTAATGGGAAACAATCTCTTCAACAAATGGTGTTGGGAAAACTGGACAGCAACATGCAAGAGAATGAAACTGATGACTTTCTTACACCATCCCCCCCAATTAAATTCAAGATGTATTAGAGGCCTAAATGTGAGACCTGAGACCATAAAAATCCTAGAAGAGAACACAGGCAGTAACTTCTTTGATATTGGCGGTTATTAGCTTTTTTCTAGATATAGTGTCTGAGATAAGGGAAAGAAAAAAAATAAGCTATTGGGACTACCTCAAAAGAAAAAGCTTCTGCACAGAGAAGAAAACAATCAACAAAACAAAAATCAACCTACAGAATGGGAGAAGATATTTGCAAATGATATATCCAATAAAGAGTTAGTATCTGAAATATATAAAGAATATACAACTCAATGCCCAGAACTCAAATAATCCAATTTAAAAATGGGCAGAAGGCATAGGCAGACATTTTTCTAAAGAAGACATACAAATGGACAACAGACACATGGAAAGATATTCAATATCACTCATTATCAGGGAAATTCAACTCAAATCTCTGAAATGCCACCTCACAACTGTCAGAAGGGCTAAAATCAAAAATACAAGAAACCACAGGTGATGGCAAGGATGTGAGGAAAGGGGAATGCACTGTTGGTGGGCATGCAAACTGGTGCAGCCACTCTGGAAAAAAGAAACTTCCTCAAAAAATTAAAAATGAGATTACCATATAATCCAGTAATTCCACTACTGAGTATTTACTGAAAGAATATAAAAATACTAATTTGAAGAGATATATACACCTCTCTATTTATTGCAATGTGATTTACAACAGCCAAATTATGGAAACAAACTAAGTGTTCATTGAGAGATGAATAGATACAGAAGAAGTGATAGATAGATAGTTAGATATCTATGTATCTATATCTATATCCAGATAGATAATGGAATATTACTCAGCCATAAAAAGTATGAAATCTCGCCATTTGCAACAACATGGATGGATCCAGAGTCTATAATACTAAGTGAAATAAATCAATCAGACAAATGCTGTTTTGCTCATATTCACTCAATGTGTTGTTCCACTATCAGTGCAATTTAAGAAACAAATTAAACAAACAAACAAACAAAACCAAGACAAAAAAACCCAAACCAAATATAGGGAAGAAACTGGTGGCCATCAGATTGGGGTGTGAGATAGGGGAAGGGGATTAAGAGTACACTTATCACCGGGCGCCCGGGTGGCTCAGTTGGTTAAGACTCAGACTTCAGCTCAGGTCATGATCTTGTGGTGTGTGAGTTTGAGCTCTGTGTTGGGCTCTGAGCTGACAGCTCAGAGTCTGGAAACTCCTTCAGATTCTGTGCCTCCCCCTCTCTCTGCTCCTCCCATGCTCATGGTCTGTCTCTTTCTGTCTCTCAACAATAAATAAAAATGTTGAAAAAATTTAAAAAAGAGTACACTTATCATGATGAGCACTGAGCAATGTATAGAACTGTTAAATCACTATATTGTACACCTGAAACTAATATATCACCATATGTTAATTATACTTCAATTAAACACACACACACACAATGTGTCTCTGTTGGACTATTAACATTTAGAGGGTAGAGTTAGCCTTTTTGTGTCCATTTGTGTCGCCAGCCACTTCTTAAATGTAATTTCTGTAAATGGATAGAACTATGCATGTGTTAATAAACGAAACCAAACTCCATAATAGGCTGAGATATGTGATAAACACTCCACAAGAAGAATCAGTGGCGTGCTGGAGTTTATGAAAGCCAATTGATTATTATTTGGCAGTTTTATGAGCTAGTTGATATCATATTGATATCTGGAAAATGTCCATGATTGAAACAATGGACAAAATGGAAATCAGCAAATATTACAAGGGGCGTTCATTTTTATCTCTTTACCCACCAACCAAAACCCAGTTGTAAACATTTACCAAGGCTCACGTTCAGAACCCTTATCCTTAGTTTAGATATTTACATATGTTCTATCTTGGAAGGAAAGAGACATTTATGCATAGGCAAGGAAGAATCCAGTCACTCCATGGCTGTTGTAATACAGACCCAAATCACTCACCAGACAAAAACCTCACTGATACCTTTCAGCCAAGCCCATGATACAAGATTACTGATTCTAGTACTTTGCAAACTACATTAACTATACTAGATGTTTTCCAACAGACATCTGATTTCCCACTGACTGAGAAGTTCAGATGCAAAGGGTCCTGCCTTCTTTTTCACATGGAGGAATGGACCAGAGGGAATAATTTGTTCAGTCAGGTGCTTATAGTTCCTTTCAAGCTATATTATTTGTTATTTTAATGTTAGTCTACATTTTATTTTCTTCATTTTTCATGTTTGAAACTCAGCTTTAGTGTTTCAAGTCATGATCTTATGCTTACATAATGGGTTCAGAATTAATTTAGCCCTATAAAACAAAGGAATCAACTTAGGTTTAAGATTTATTGGGGCGCCTGGGTGGCTTAGTCGGTTAAGCGTCGACTTTCGCTTAGGTCATGATCTCGCGATTCGTGGGTTCGAGCCCCGTGTCAGGCTCTGTGCTGACTGCCAGCTCAGAGCCTGGAGCCTTTTTCAGTCTATCTCTCTCTCTCTCTCTGACCGTCCCCTGCTCACGCTGTCTCTGTCTCTGTCTCTGTCTCTCTCTCTCTCTCTCCTAGAAATAAATAAAACATTAAAAAATTTAAAAAAAAAGATTTATTAGAAGAAAATGGTAAGACAATATAAATGGAAGCCATAAACTAAATAAAGATGAAATAGAAGCACCTGGGTGGCTCAGTTCATTAAGCATCTGACTTCAGCTCAGGTCATGATCTCACAGTTCATGAGTTTGAGTCCCACATGGGGCTCTGTGCTGACAGCTCAGAGCCTAGAGCCTGCTTCAGATTCTGTGTCTCCCTTTCTCTCTTCTCCTCCCCTGAACACACTCTGTCTCTGTCTCTGTCTCTCTCTCAAAAACAAATAAACATTAAAAAAATTTTTAATAAAGATAAAATAGTAGTTACATGGTAGCAATGCAGAATGAACTTATCCCAGTGTAACACAGTAAGGATGACAAGATGTCTAGCTCATTAATTGCTTTATTCAACAATATTGGCACAACTAGTAAATGTCAGGCCTTGTGCTACGTGCATGAGATTTATTGGTATGCAAGTCAATAATATTCCATTTCTTCAAAATATTCCAATAAAGTAGAATAGTATACAGTCACCTGCTCAAGCTTTCATGGAAAAATAGAGAATATTAATTCTACCATGCAACCTCCAAAGAATATATCTTTCTTTAACTTCAAGTTATCTCACTTGTAACATTATACATAAAGTCCTTTTGGCTGGGAGTAGAAAGAATCAATTCTGACTAACATAAACAAACCAAGGGAATTTGTTGGGAGACAATGAACATCTCAGAAAATCAAACAGAAAAATCAGAATACATGAAAGGAGGAAAGAAGGCAGATCCGGGAATCCAGTAACAGTAGACTGTTAACAATTTTGTCCAAATCCTCTCTGCCATGTAAAACATTCAGTTGGGGATGCCTGGGTGGCTCACCAGATTAAGCATCCAACTCTTGATTTTGGCTCAGGTCATGATTTCATAGTTTATGGATTCAAGTCCCACATCAGGCTCTGCACTAATAGCATGGAGTCTGCTTGGAATTCTCTCTCTCTCCTTCTCTCTGTCCCTCCCTACTTGTAAACTTGCACATGCTCTCTCTCTCTCTCTCTCTCTCTCTCGTGCACACACATACAAATAAACTCAAGAAAGAAAGAAAGAAAGAAAGAAAGAAAGAAAGAAAGAAAGAAAGAAAGAAAGAAAGGAAGAAAGAAAAAAGAAAGGAAGGAAGGAAGGAGGGAAGGAAGGAAGGAAGAAGGAAGGAAGGAAGGAAGGAAGGAAGGAAGGAAGGAAGGAAGGAAGGAAGGACTGACTCAGCACAACTCCCAGGCTCCTCTCCCTTCTTCTGACTGACCAATTGTCTTCTATCAGTCTATCAGTAACCAATGTGTGGCTGGACCAGTTCTGTATTTCTTACTATGTTTCCAAGATGCCCTTCAATAATAGTCATCAGGAAACTTTGGGGGAAGCAAAAGTTTATTACTCACAAGACCTGGGAAGCACATGGCATACCTGGGGGGCCACACAGTGAGGTTGTGGCAGAGGAGGGAGAGAGAGAGGGAGAGAGAGAGGTAGGGAGAGAGAAGACACAGGCCAGGGGCTCTGGTTTTACTGGGATCAAGCAAGGATGGAGACCTAGGATTTCACTGGATCACTCCTTATTGGTGAAAATAAAAGTTAATCGCAGAGAATTGAAAGCATGCAAAAAGGAAAAAAAAAAGTGGCCTACATTGTCAGTTATTGAAATCAACCAAGATCTCTTAAAACAAAGGAGGCTCAGTCGGGGTAGGTGGCTTGACTCATTACCTAGTTGTGTAGCTGGAAATATGTTTATTTGAGATAGCCATCTTTGAAGGGGATGCCTCTTTGAAGTAGGTGCTTCCTCAAAGCTTAAGTCACACATTTATATTACAAAAAAGAAAAATAAAGGATTTACACTACAATCTACCTGTGATACCACAGCTTCAGAGTTCATGAGGACACTAACTGCCTGGGAAGCTGATATACTAAATGGCACAGGATAGGGCTTATGTAACCCAGAAATTGCACATCTAACCTGGATTAGAGTAGGAAATCCTGTAATAATGCTGTAGGCAGTGTTCTGAAGTCCAGTCCATAGCTGTAAAAAGGAATCAGCGATGCCAGGGACCTTGGGAAATCTGTTCAAGGATTTGGGTAATATTGTGAAATATTTTAACACCTTGGAACACCTAGTGTAAGTAGGTTTGAACCTGTATTGAATAGGTAGATTGCTCATCTAAGGAACAACTAAGGGAACCAATCTCTTAGTTCTGAGAATAGGCCAGTTCAAATAAAGAATTGTGTCCCATTTCAGGAGGTGACAATGCAGGTGACTTTCCCAAGTTAGGCCTATATGGTGCAAGGATTGTATCAGATATTTAATAAGAGGCAGCAAGTATTAATAAAAGTTTCTATGGAGAGGTGCCTAGGTGACTCAACAGTTTGAGTGTCTGACTTCAGCTCAGGTAATAACCTCACAGTTAGTGAGTTTGAGCCCCTCATCAGGCTCGCAGCTGTCAGCACAGAGTCTGCTTCAGATCCTCTGTCTCCTTGTCTCTCAATCTGCCCCTCCCTCACTGATTCTCTTTCTCTCTCTCTGAAAATAGATAAGTAAACTTTTAAAAAAAGAGAGAGTTTCTATGGAAGCAAACAAACAAACAAAAAACAAAGGCTGGTGACTGGGCACATTATAATCCCAGTTTATACATTATAAAGGCAGCCTGTTTTGAAGATTTCTAGTTGGGATCAAAGCACTTCATGTGGGGTGAGTGGAAGCACTGGCAATCTGATAGACTTCCTTGGTTGGCCCTTTGAACATCTCTGGTGATCTTTCTGAGTGGCCCACACAGAAAGAAGCATAAAGACTGACCCCACACACATGAGCTGTTCTGGTTCTTTCTCTGACCTTTTCTCAAGTTGTTCCACGTTTGCTTGCATGGCTTCAAGAAAAGGACAGTGTTAGTTCTCAAGAATTACAAGTCAGAAGGTGGGAGAAAAGAATGGAAACATTGGTTTGCAGAGTGATAGCCAGATATTGAAGAAAATTAGAAGACTTTAGCAGTCAGTTTAGTTTACAAGTAAAGAATAAAACCTCAGACAATCAAGATGGATTAGAATCTGATTTCCACTAGGGGGAACTATAGTTTCCACTGCAACATAATTATTTTTTCTCTGTCGTCATCCCCACTTCTATCCATCTCCACACCAAGGACCGGCTTGCAATACCTAAAGATTTGGGTAAATTCCTCTCTTTTCGAGGTCTCCGAAATATCCTGAGGAACTGACTTTCCTTAGTCATCTGGCAAGGCTGCCAGAAACCCGGGAAATAAGGCCCCAGGTTGACTTTTCCAAGCGGCTTTACTGCGCTCCGTGAAGTCAACCTTAGATTCTTAAAGTTGTCTGGTCATATCTCAGTCTTTGCACATTTTTCTCAAATATAACACACATTTCAAACCCTTGCCAATTTAACCAATGTTTCCAATTGAATTCTGTTACAAGGAGAACAGATTCTTATTAAACTTATGCAAATAACTATATTCTCCTTAAAATGATACTCACCGAGAGTTTTTGAATTCTGGAGGGATCAGTTAGGGAGACAAAGTAATGGTTTTATCTTTGTTTACAAAGATATGCTTTACCAAATTGCTGTTAAGTTATAGAGAACTTAAGAGAAATTTAAAAAACAAAACATGAGAAAATAAATAATTTTTAAACAAAAAGTCATAAAAATTATAATCATCCTTATCAGTTCATTGACTCTCATTTCACTAACTTTTGTTGATCTTTTGTTAGTAGTTTTATAAAGTCATCTTTTTCTCCATTTGTGTCCTGTAAATTCATACCTAGTTTAGTAGTATGACCTGAAAATTACAAGAAAACTGTACTTGTGAGAGTTCCTTCCGTGAATCTCCTTGAAGATAAGCCTTTTTGCTAAAGCAGCAGAGTAAGAAAATAACTGTGAATGGCAAAAGACCTAAAAATGCCTATCATTTAAGGTCTCATAAGGGTTCATTATAATGCAACTGACAAGGAAATTCAGTTGTTTCTTTGGGTCACAACATCTTAAGATAATAACTAGAATTATGACTGATAACATTACATATCAGATTTAGAAATTTCATATAATTTCCAAAAGACTTAAATTAATAACATTCATACAAGGATATCTATAAAGAAGGTTTTGCTTCATTTAAAACAAAATGTTTATTTTTGAGATAGAGGGTGCCAGCAAAGGAGGGGCAAAAAGAGGGGGAAAAAGGGTCTAAAGTGGGCTCTATGCTGATAGTAGCAAGCCGAATGTGGGGCTCGAACTCATGAACTGTGATATCATGACCTGAGCCAGAGTTGGACACTCAACCAACTGAACCACCCAGGTGTCCCTGAATTATTTTTTATATGTAACAATGCTTCTCATGTAATTTAAGATATCAAATAAGACTAATTAGTTTAATGTCTCTCTTTTTGTAAGGAAAGAGAACAGACCTTTTGAGATATTCTAGGAACTCTGGAAAATCCCAAAGATAGTTCCAATAGGGCAGTTCAAAAAGATTTCATTTAGAATTTGAAATATTGGGAAGTTTGTAAAAAAAAAAAAAAGAAAGGCTTTAAAACACTTTATTAAACAGTTATCAGTTCAAAGTGATAATTAAAAAATTTGCAGGCAAATACGGAAAGTTACATAGTTATAAAACAAACAACTTTAACTCTTTATTTATTTTTATTATTTTTTTTTAATGCTTTATTTCTAGGAGAGAGAGAGAGACAGCGTGAGCAGGGGAGGGTCAGAGAGAGAGAGGGAGTCACAGACTGAAACAGGCTACGGGCTCTGAGCTGGCAGTCAGCACAGAGCCCGACGCGGGGCTCGAACCCACGAACCGCGAGATCATGACCCAAGCGAAAGTCGGACGCTTAACCGACTAAGCCACCCAGGTGCCCCTACTTTAGCTCTTTATAGGGAAGACTCGGTTTTCATAAGTAAACCTGATAAAGATAGTGATGCACAAGAAATTATTTTGATAGAACAGAATCTTTGTTCTTGGGGCACAGTCCTTAAAAGGTAAATGAAAACCTTTTACATGTTATCAGTATCAGAAGCATAGAAGGTCAATAATGAATTTGGACCCAAAGAAATGGCCAAGGCAGGCACTTTTGTACATTTCAGACAAAGGGACAGTAGATTTGTGAGGAATTTACAGAATAAAGAAAACAATTTGGGAGCTTTAATTAGCAAGGAACTTTAAGTGGAATTTGAGCTAAGGTAGTCGATTAGTAAAAATGTAACAAGGATTGTTTTTAAAGGATTCTCGGCTTTAAAGTCTGTCTTTGGTGATAATGACATCTTTTTATTTCTTACTACAGGGAAGATACCTATTTACATGAGAGATTTATTTCCTGCTTTCCGGGGGACAAAAGAAGGTCCCAAAGGAAGGCCTTCTTGCATAGATTGTCTCTTAAGTAACTTTTATTTATTTATTTATTTATTTATTTACTTGTTTTTATTTAATAGTTTGTTGTCAAATTGGTTTCCATATAACACCCAGTGCACATCCCCAAAAGTGCCCTCCTCCATGCCCATCACCCCCCTTCCTCCCACCCCAATCAGTCCTCACTTTGTTCTCAGCATTCGAGAGTCTCTCATGGTTTGCCTCCCTGTCTCTCCCCCACTATTTCTCCCCCTTCTTTTCCCCCACAGTTCTCCGTTAAGTTCCTCCTAATTCAAGTAACTTTTGTTTAAAATAACTGTTGCGGAGGAAGAATTTCCTTTCCCTTCAACACCCTTCTAGCTGGACTAAGAACCATGTAGACATGAGACACATTAACAGGAGAAAATCAAATGTAAGCTTATGAACAGGGAATCAACATAGATGTGGAAATTCCAAAGACAGTGAAGCAACTGGAAGCTTATCTGAGCTAAGGAGAAGGATAGGGGTCTGAGGATACAAAAGCAAGAAAGCTCATTAGTAAGAAGGTATAAGGAGATGTTTGGAAAACAGTTTGCCCTATTATGTAGATAAATTCCTTAGGTAAAGGAAAGTCTCAGTTGATAGCTCTTGTACAACCAGGCAGCTGGGGTGGGGAGAGGGGAGGTGAAGACCTTTCTTGTAAATTTTCTGCGTTAAAATTGTTTTTAACTAAAAATAACATTCATGACAAAGTGGCCCAGGGCAAAATGGCACATTTTAGGGCAGCCTGACTTTGGCCACTGATGAAGTTTTGGTGTGATGGTAGGGTGGTACAGAACTGCTGGCCAAGAAAGAATTCTTGAAGATGTCTTTGGTGTAAAAAGGTGATTTTATTAAAGCAAGGGGACAGAATTCATGGGCAGAAGAGTTCTACTGGGGTTGTGAGGGTTAATTCATTATATACCTTCAGGTTGGGAGGGGATCAAGGATGGAGTAAATCTCTAAGGCATTGTGGAAGCAAGGTTTCCAGGACCTTGAGGGGCTAGCTGTTGTTAGGACAATGCCATGTATTCGGGTTTAGTAAAACCTCAGTCATGAGACCCTTCAGGTGTATGTATATCAGGGGGCCATAAACTTGGGTTATGATGACCAGCTTATGTCTTGGGAGAGCTGAGATAAAGAGTTTCCAAAGGAATTTTTATATGTTAAAGTGTTGGGAAAATAGGTAAAGTTATGCACCATAAAATGGCCAACAGGACTAACATAAGCTCTAGTATCTAGCTTAGCGACTCCTTCTGGGTTCTTCCTGCCCTCCTTGCCTTGCGTGCCAAATTACTACTAATGCGGAATGTGGAAGTAACAGACGATAAATTATCCCCCATGCTTATGCTCTGGACTCAGATCTCTGGAAAAGGATCTCCTCCTAGCCCACTGTTGTAAAATAAAACTCCAATCCACCAAGATCTTTGAGTGCCGCTTGGTTTTTCCGCCAGTGATCCAGCCAGATTCCGTAACAAAAGTAAACTTAGGTTTCTGAGGGGTCAGGATAACGTTAAGCTAAGATTCTCTTTTGCCTCTAGCAAAGTGTCATCATCTAAGCAGTTAAGCTCCTAGAGGGAGGTCTCTCCACCAGTTTCAAGGACTTGTCAATGAACTATAGGCAGTAAGGGAATTTAATTTTTCATTTGCCTTGGTTGTGGCAAGCACTCTAACCCCTTTCCTTTGGTCTTGGGTAGCCAGGAGCGTCCAAGGAATATTACATATATACCTGGATGGAGACCTGGGGGGTGCTGTTAGTCTGTAGTCTGCCCTCAGCTTGCCCCGTGCTCCCTCATCAGCCACCAGAGTAAACAATTATAAACTGTCGCCCTAGCACGCTTTAGATTGGCAAATTTATGAACAAATTTCAAAATTTCTAGAAGTGTACATTTCTCATAGAACAATTTGCCAATGTTGCATAGACAATCTTACAAACAGATCTTAGTTTCACAGGAATAAGAGATCAACTTAGACTTTAGTTATTAATGTTTCAGTATTTTATCCTATTTAGAGATGATCTAGGTAATAAGTTTTTATCATTCAACTGAACTCAGCAGAACTCTATGGGTGTAAGTTACCAAAGAGATTCGGGAAACCATTTAAGTAGATGTATCATAAAACATTATTGTTGAAAATTTCACTTAAAACATTCATCCCACTTACATTTATTTACTTGTTCCTAAAATCCTATCTAGATTATTTATAAAACCTTTATGAGACATTAAAATAGCCAGCATTTTATAACAGATGTCCATGGGCTTATTTAACTAATAAACCCAAGTAGAATAAAAAGTGTATGTCTGTTTCATATTTGATGCTGATAACTGAAGTCACACCTATTTTAATTAAACCAACAAACTTACTAACTTGTATTTACCAAAGACTGTCTCAGGCCACATGAACATGAAACACATTTGCATTAGTTTCTACATTTCCAAGAGTTTAGAAATATCTAATTTGATAAGCACTTCTTTTTCCTTAAGCCAACTAAGTAGAGCTTTTTCATAAATTAGTTTTGGCAATGCCATCCAGAGGTAAAGAAGGAAAATAAAAAAGCACATGTACATTATGAAATCTTGGAGTGATGGCGGGGTGGTCGGGAGCTGATGTCCAGGGAAGAATTCTTGAAGATGTCTTTGGTGCAAAAAGGTAATTTTACTAAAGCATGAGGACAGGACCCATGGGCAGAAAGCTGCACTGGGTTGTGAAGAGTGACCGGTTTTATACTATGAAGTTGGGGAGGTAAAGTCAAAAGGGAGGCCTCCAGAGGGAATTCGATATGCTAAAGAGGCCTCATAAGATACCGAGGTCTTGCTGTTGTCAAGCTAAGGTTGTTTTTCCCTCTAGCAAAGCATTAATAGGACGGTAGGAGGTTTCTGGAGAAATGTTATATTTGTATTTGCCTCAAGTATTTGTCAATGGGCTGCAGGTTATAAGGAAATTTAATTTTACCTGTCATTTTCTTCCTGCCTTTGTTCCCCATATCATTATAGAGAGCGATGTTGGGGCTCTAGGAAACTGAGTGTACAAGTTTCTGGGGCTTAGGCTGTTGATAAGATTGCCTTTTTCTTGTAATTTATTAAGATATTTGTAAACCGATGGAGACCATGTCCTCTAGACTGTGATCTCTGTCCGTTGACCATTATTTTTCTTTCCTTTCCTCTGTCCTTGGGCAGCCAGGAGTGCCAGAGGACTATCACTCACACCCCACCTGGGGTGGGGGTATGTGTGCTAGATTGCATTTTGTCCTCAGCCCACCCCACGCTCCCTCATCATACACAACCCACATCTACAGACATACATAAACACACAAACACAGAGACTCTATAACTTCCACCACCAAATTTTAGCCAGGAATCTGGTACAACAATATAAAATTCACTAGTTTATAAATAACCGTGGAATTCAAATTTTGTCTCAGGCAGATGGAACACATTAAGTTTACCTGCTCCAATGGTTAAAGCTTTTTAAAATATATCTTGGTGCAGACTTTCGTATTTGTCATTGACAAGTAATCTTAAGGAGTCTGTGGACTAGATTTTGGGCAAGAGCTTTTATAAGCACTTTGTATTTTAAGAGGATTCTTCCCAGCCCTCCACACCCCCCTTTTCTTTCTTTCGTCTCAGGTGATTGAGGGCAGAGTTTAGTTTGCTCCTGGAGTGTTTACATTCTGAGGACATGGTAAGATTTACATATTCAAATGGCAGAAAAAGAATGTGAGTTTTCCCATAGGAGTTTTAGTGTCTCTGGGTAGGCTTAGGCAGTTCTCATAAAATATAGTAGTGCTGCCCTGTCATCAGGAGTAACTCTCTGTAAAAATAATTTTCTGGACTCAGGGCCAGATGGTGCCTCTTCCGGGTTGGAAATGAAGAAGGTGTCATTTGGGTCACCGTGGTCATGGAAATGATAAACCCATTGGACTGTGCCAATTTTGTGCAGCAGGAAATGGGTTTCATCCTAATGTTTTCCATGCACTGTGAACCTTAGCAGTGACCGTGACGGAGGAATGGGCACAGTGCCAGGCACTAAATATCCAAGTGAGGAAAGGGAGGGCCCTGGTACAAATATTGTCCTAGGGTTCTCTGCCTTTCCATGTCCCTGTTCTTCCCCACTGGAGATCCTCAATAACCCTGTCAGCTTTTCCCTTGGTGGCTGAGACACTTCTTAAGGCATATTTCTTAGCTCTGCCCCTTTCTGAGGAAAGTGGAAGGAACTGAGGAGCTCTGGTATCTTGGGGGCAACACGCATATTGCCTGGGGGGATCTTTAAGAAAGTTATAGATTTGGGGTGTCTGGGTGGCTCAGTCAGTCAAGCATCCAACTTTGGCTCAAGTCATGATCTTTGGGTTCGTGAGTTCCAGCCCCACATTAGGCTCTGTGCTGACAGCTTAGAGCCTGGAACCTGCTTCAGACCTGTGTCTCCCTTTCTCTGCCCCTCCCCTGCCCATGCTCACTCTCTCTCTCTCTCGCTCTCTCAAAAATAAATAAACATAAAAAAATAAAATTATGGATTTGAAGGTCTTTAGGGATACTGACCTGTTGACACATTTTGGCAGCCATGTGCGACAGTTCAGAGCCTTTTCCAAACCAACCAAGTGAAACCCCCCACAAAGCTAATCAGCTCTTCTACCTCCTTCCTGCTGCATAAAATCTTTAAGAAAAGTTGGAATTTCAGTTAAAATCTAGTTTCTGATTTCATTTTCTACTTTTTGAGTTTTTCCTGTTACCTTAATCCTACCTGTTATCAGAAAATTTTGACTGATGCCGTTGTGAGCCCTCTTCATAGGCGGCCACTTTCTTTTCCAAAGTGTGTCAGCCGACCTCTCCAGAACTGAGGTCTGCCTCTGCTGGCACGACATACACATGGTCTTTAGGAAAAGCCCTAGGCCTCCGAGTGCAATACCACATTATTCCACGGCACTGCAACACCTGGGAAACTTCTGTGGGGTTTGGCATACACCAAAGGGCTGGTGTACTCCCTCAGGGTTCTGAGGAAGCACTAGCACCAGATGTTCAGAGCATTTATATTCGTTCATTAACCTTTTCTTAGCAACACTGTGTCAGCAATTGGACCCACAATATTCCACAAGGTCAGAGGATGCAGAGTGACAGCGTTGAGTGAAGTGGTGACACAGAAACCATAAACATCTGTTTTATTTTTCCTCTGGTGGTGCTTGGTTTCCAGTTGCAAGATTATGTTCACTTTTCTGGGTTAGGACACATGGTCCAGGTACAAGGCACTGACTGAGTGTTCACCAATGAAGTTCTCCCACCCTCCTTACCTAAGGGAATCCTTTCCTTGTGCCTTTAGCCCAGAGCCTCTCTTTAGGTGGGGAAAATAACCTAACAATCTAGTCTCCTCCCTTAGCTCTCCTTGGCATGGAAGTAGAAGCATAGAAGACCCTCATGGATATTAATAGTTAAAGCTTTTATAAATAGTGGTCTAATATTCTTATTAGACCATGTGGCCTTGATTAGACCATGGCTGGATTACTATGGCAATCAACCATTTGGGCAGACAACACACAACACAGGCAACATGCCAAAGCACATAGCAGCATAACAGGCTCCCAACGAGAGGTGCTCCTTTCCCAGATCGAGAAACTACCTGACTTAGGTGGTTACTAAGCAAGTTGCAAGTAAAGAGCAGTTCAATGCAAGGGCAATCACACCATTCTGCTGACTGTGCCAGTTGTTTCGTGCCAGTCGCAGCCCATCAATACCCAATGCTGTAACTAGACCAATCCTGTGGTTCTCATTACGATTGCAAGATCCCTTCATCAATAACCATCAGGAAATTAAAAAAAAAACTTAATTGGGGCGCCTGGGTGGCTCAGTCAGTTAAGCATCTGACTTCAGCTCAGGTCATGATCTCACAGTTGGTGGGTTTGAGCCCCGCATCGGGCTCTGTACTGACAGCTAGCTCAGAGCCTGGAGCCTGCTTCCGATTCTGTATCTCCCTCTCTCTCTGGCCCTCCCTGTTCATGCTGTTTCTCTCTCAGAAATAAATAAAACATTAAAAAAATCTTTTTAAGTTTATTATTTGCGAGTTCTGAAAAGTAAATTGCACATCTGGGGGCACATGGTGGGGTAGGGCAGAGAAAGAGAATGAGAGAGAATGCATGGGACTGGGTTTCTGGTTTTATTGGGTTTGAGAGTGGAGGCCTAGGATTTCAAAGCTCACTCTTTATTGGTGAATTTATTTATTTATTTATTTGTTTGTTTGTTTGTTTATTTTAGTGTTTTCTTTTTTTTGTTATTTTTTAAATGTTCTTTATGTATTCATGAGAGAGAGAGAGAGAGAGAGAGAGAGAGACAGCGTGATCAGGGGAGGGTCAGAGAGAGAGGGAGATACAGAATCTGAAACAGGCTCCAGGCTCCGAGCCGGCTGCCAGCACAGAGCTGACTCGGGGCTCGAAAACACAAACTGTGAGATCATGACCTGAGCCAAAGTTGGACACCTAATCGACTGAGCCACCCAGGTGCCCCTGAATTTATTTATTTTTATTTAAAAATATATTTTTAGGGGTGCCTGGGTGGCTTAGTCGGTTAAGCGTCCGACTTTTGCTTAGGTCATGATCTCCCGGTTCGTGGGTTCGAGCCCCGCGTCGGGCTCTGTGCTGACTGCCAGCTCAGAGCCTGGAGCCTGTTTCAGTCTGTGACTCTCTCTCTCTCTGACCCTCCCTTGCTCGCGCTGTCTCTCTCTCTCTCTTAGAAATAAATAAAAATATTAAAAAAATATATATATATATTTAAATGTTTGTTTATTTTTAAGAGGGAGAGAGACAAAGCATGAGCAGGGGAGGGGTAGAGAGAGAGGGAGACACAGAATCTGAAGCAGGCTCCAGGCTCTGAACTGTCAGCACAGAGCCTGATGCAAGGCTTGAACCCACAAACCATGAGATCATGACCTGAGCTGAAGTCAAACAGCAGACTGAGCCACCCACGCACCCCTCTTTAGTGGTAAATTTAAAACAAAAGAGTGGAGATTTAAAGCATAGAAAGAGAAATAAAAGAAACAAAGAAAAAACCCCAGTGACAAATGGTTAGTGACTAAAATCAACCAAGATCTTAAAAAAATATAGCCTCAGTGTGGGTAGATGGCCTGACTCATTATCTAGTTGTGTGGCTAGCAATGTGTTTGAGATAGTCATCTTTGAAGTGGATACCTCTTTGAAGTGGATGCCTCAGCTAACAAAGCTTAAGTCACGCCCTTGCATTACAAAAAGAGAGAAAACCCGCTGTCAGGGTTTACAGCACCCCAGTTTGGCTCTAGAATACATTCTTGAATCAAAGAGCTATGGATCTGGTGACAATGATATTTCCTACAGATATGGCCCTTATGTGTCCTGCCTTCCTAAGGCAGAAGCCAGAAAATACACACCCACAAACTTCTTGGCATGTACAATAACAGGCATAAGAACTAGATGTGACCAGGGGTGCCTGGGTGGCTCAGTCAGTTAAGCGTCCAACTTTAGCTCAGGTCAAGATCTCATGGTTTGCGAGCTTGAGCCCCTTGTTGGACAATGTGCTGACAGCTCAGAGCCTGGACCCTGCTTCGGATTCTGTGTCTCCCTCTCTCTTTGATCTTCTCCACTTGCACTCTGTCTCTCTCAAAAATAAACATTAAAAAAAATAGGTTTGACCAAACAGGTTTAACCTTATATATAATAAGAACAAACTTAAACTTCTACAGCACCAATTATTCCTTGTTGAAATAGTCAAATGTGAGATCTGACTGTGGTGTCATATCTGTACTATGTCATTTATTTAGGTTTCCAAGGGCTGTCCATTTCCCTCTCATGAATACACAGTGTCATTAACATGGCCCTCTATAATCTGGGATCTACTAGTCTGTGTAGCTTGGTGTCACATCGGTCCGTTTGCTTAATAGAAAGGAACTATTAGCTTGCACATAATACTCACATTTTAAACAACATCTCAAGATACATCATTCAAAGGCAACATTTTCAACTTTATTATTATTAAATTAAATATAAATTAAATATAAGTAAACTACATATAAATTAAATTAAATATAAATAATTGCCTTGGCTTATTAATATGCCCTATTCCATAGGTACACATTAGCTGTGATTTGGCAGAAAACTTTGAAATGATTATGTTTCCATATATGTTTCATATCACCTACAGATATTCTTGGATTTGTACAATTTTAATTTCTATGCCAGTTCAAAGGATATAAACATGTATTTTTTTTAATATTTTATTTATTTCTAGGAGAGAGAGAGAGAGACAGCGTGAACAGGGGAGGGTCAGAGAGAGAGGGAGTCACAGACTGAAACAGGCTCCAGGCTCTGAGCTGGCAGTCAGCACAGAGCCCGACGCGGGGCTCGAACCCACGAACCGGGAGATTATGACCTAAGCGAAAGTCGGACGCTTAACCAACTAAGCCACCCAGGCGCCCCTAAACATATTTTAAATAGAATTTAGTTAAAAGTGCGTTAGAGCTCCCCCTGTTGTTCAAGAAGTGATCAGAAAGTTCAGGAGATAATTGTTAAGCCCTACAGAGAAGTTCTGCTTCCTGGATTGAGACGATGAATTACCACATCAGCTGGGCCTATCTTATTCTCTGAGTTGTGTCAAGAACAGTGGTAACAGCAGAAAGAGTAGTAATAGTCTCCTGCTGCTACCTCTAAATACTGTTCAGATGCTCACTACTACTCTTTCCCTGTAGAGCTGAGTGTAACAGTTTGGAAAAACAATATACGTTGCATATTCTCTCTTCTCTAAGTCAAAGCTAAACTGAGGACAAATTTGTACAAAGACTGCTGCCGGACACTGGAACTGCATAGGTCATCCCTGATGGCAAGGCCCAGGGAAAACTTGTGGGAAAAGACTGCAAGGCAGTCAGAAGAACCCCCTGAAGAATTCTTCTTCTCTGCTTAGTCTGTGCCTTTTACTGTCACTTCTGCTATTAGTCTATTCTAGGGTTAATAGAAAACCAGAATTGCCCCAAGTTCCCCCTCTTCCTCCAAAATGGAATGTACCTAAATATCATGTCCGCCCCCTCAATCAGATGTTGTCTAATGAATATTGTAGCAATTAGCAAAATTGGAGACCGTCCGGTATGCATGGGGTCTATAAGAGACCTAGAATTCATTTTCCTTCTATGGGTCTAATTGCCAGTAAGAATACATATTATGCCATAAGCAGAGACAAAAACAAGACAGTAGTTTTGGAGGACTGTCTCAGAAAAGTGTTAGAGAAATATTTGCCTGCTGACCTCAAGCCTGTGAGACAACTTATGGATTGTTCTGGCCAAAGAATGAGATTGGTAAATGCAGAGACCAAATTCTAGTTGATACACATAAAACATTTCCATATGTCATCTATGATAAATGTTGACATTGTTCTTTCTTAGTAAGAGGTTGTGAGAGTCCATTACCTATAACCGTGGGTATAAGTATATCCTGTTTTTGCATGCCCACTGAATTTAAACAATCAAAGGGCATTCTGTTTTCATGCATTCTGGTTATATGCTTCACTTATTTCCTGCCATGTGTAGTAAAGAATATGTAGAGCTTTTTTATGACTACCTGGTAAATTTTAGCAATTTAAGTAGAAATCTTGTACTGTGAAATCACCGTTGCAAAGAACTTTTAGAAATATTAAATCCCATGACTGTTTTCAAAAAATGTAAATTGTTTAAGCATGATTGTTTGGATTTGCTATATAAAAACCCTAAGCTGAAAAATAAATTTGAGCAGTCCACCTGAAGAGGCTGACTCCGTGCCTTCTTCGCTGGCTCCACCCATCACTCTCCAGGTCAACCCTGGCTTGCAGAGGCTGGACCCCGGCAGACTGCATTGTACGGAGGGTTGCATGAAGAGCTTTTCAAAGACCTTCTCACTTAATAAGGTAATTAAGAAATTGGTTTTACTGAGCTTTTGGCCAGAAACCAGAGTAACAACAACAACTTTGCAGGGAATGCCTCTGATAATCTTCCCAATTGAGGGATTCTAATGGACTCATTCTCCTTATTGTACAGCTACTCATCGTGACTGTACAAGTATGAGAACCTCTAGGCTCAGTTCCATTTGTGAACTGGTTTGAGCAGGTTCTCAGCAGAATGTGACACAATGTTCCCTAGACTGAACTTCTTGGCTCCCTGATCCAAACCAGTTTCTTTTGTGAAACACTTTGGAGCGCAATGAAATGATGGACAAAGCCTAAAAACAGTTATTATTCTATTGGATGTAGAAATTGAAAGAGACAGAGAGATTTCTTTTAACAAAATCTAAGGCTACTAAGAAGAAAAAAGGAGGGTTAGAGGGGGGAACTAATATTTACCGATGAGTCTGTGACTCACTGTGCTAGGAGCTTGACAGGTTATCCCATTAGATCTTCATAAAAATATTTCTCAGGGCGCCTGGGTGGCTTGGTTAGTTAATTGTCTGACTTGATCTTGGCTCAGGTCATGACCTCACAGTTTGCGAGTTTGAGCCTCGCTTTGGGCTGTGTGCTGACAGTGCAAAGCCTGTTTAGGATTCTCTCTCTCTGTTCCTCCTCAACTTGTGCTCTCAGAAGGAAGGAAGGAAGTCCTTAAAAAAAAAAAAGTACGTCTCATACAAAGTATTTTCACATTTCAAAGATGATGAAACAGAGAGTTTCATAGAAATGAAGCAATTCGGGGAGCCCGGGTGGCTCAGTTGTTAAGCATCTGACTTTAGCTTAGGTCACGATCTCATGGTTTCTGAGTTTGAGTCCTACATTGGGTGAGCACGAGGCCTGAATCAGGTGAACAGGAACCCTGGTTCAGGTGAAAAAACATAAGCCCCACTTTGGGTGAGCCTTGCTTATCTCTCTCTCTCTCTCTCTGCCCCTCTTGGGATTCTCACACTCTCTCTGCCTCTCTTTCACTCACTCACTCTCTCTCTCTCTCTCAAAAAAATTAATTCTTCCCATTGCACAGAGCTAGTAAGGAATGAACTTAGAATTCAAAGCTACAGATACCCGATTTTTAAAATCATGTTATTTCTACCATGTACTTTTCTTGTAAGATTTCTGTCTTAGTTTTGATTTCAATTTCTTTTTAATTTTATTATTTTTTAAAGTAAGCTCTACACCCAATGTGGGGCTTAAACTCTTGACCCGAGATCAAGAGTCACATGCTCAACCGACTAAGCCAGCCAGGCACCTTATTTTTGGTTTCTTTTCAAAACTTAGAAACTCACTTAAAATTAATCCTCAGGGTTTGTAAATTACCAGTTAACTAGGAATTTCCTCCATGAGGTAAATGAAAATTAAGAAAGCAGTGTTTATAAGAGCTGCATTCTAATATCATCAGTGGCATAAATTATTAAAAATGGAGAGGAGGGGCGCCTGGGTGGCTTAGTCGGTTAAGCATCCGACTTCGCTTAGGTCATGATCTCGCGGTTCGTGGGTTCGGGCCCCGCGTCGGGCTCTGTGCTGACTGCCAGCTCAGAGCCTGGAGCCTGTTTCAGTCTGTGACTCCCTCTCTCTCTGACCCTCCCCTGCTCATGCTGTCTCTCTCTCTCTCTCTCTCTCTCCTAGAAATAAACATTAAAAAAAAAATTTTAAAAAATAAATAAATAAAAATGGAGAGGAAACTTGAACCTATCAGTTTTTTAAGATATTGAAGAAAGACATGTATGGCAGAACATATTCCTATAACATTTTCATCCTCTGAGAATTTACGAACAACACTTCTCTTAGAATTTAATTCAGTATGTCAGACAGATTTTGATACACTATTCTCCACTAGAACTAATAAAATAAATTAACTTGAAATACCTTTTGTGAAAAGAGGAGAGAGACAAGCCAGAAATTGTCTTTGAATGAGAACACACACTTTATAGGGCCAAGAAATCTCTGGACACTTTAACGTGACTGAATAAGGAATAGAAGGCACTAGCTCTAGTGTGGGGTAGAGCATATCACACATTTTGGCAATGCTGTAGCTATTTCCATGCCTAAAAATGTGATGTCTCAGAGCCATTGCACAGCCAGGAACCCCTCATGTATGGTCTAATTGGCAGGACAGGGGCACACTGCATCCCAGCAACTGCAAGCTAACAAGTTAGATGGAAACTCTATACCAGGAGGGTAAGAACAATGCAATCCCCACTCACAGACAACCTGTTCACCACCCTGTCCCCCAAAGCTCATACTTACTATGAGTGGGTTCATCTCTGAAAAAGCCCGAGACCACATCTGTGTAATGTCAGAATGCTTTGTGTCGATGTGCAACATTCTGCCAAATAGATAGCTATTTTGCCTGTATAATATCAAGCAAATAGACATTCATTCATTTTCCCATTCATTTATCACATAGTTTTCTTTTCTCCTTTGGATGCTTAATATCCTTTAAATATGATCCAGAACTCATTCAGAAATTAAAAACACTACTTTCTTAAACAGCTCCAATAACCAGCATGATATCACCACCACCTGGCTATAAATAACGGAGTATCAGTGATCCTGCGGCCTCCCTCACAGAGAGCAGATGACAAACTCCTACCCCTTTTCTCCAGGGGAAGCTCAGGTTTTGTTATTTCCAGTGTGTGGTTTATAAAAGATCTAATGTACAATGTTCTTCTATTTTTACATCTGCAAAAACTGTGTCTAGGAGACATAGGAGCTATTTAGGGTGTTTTAGTTCACTGGCCGCATTGATTCAAGGGCACTCGAGAGGCCCAGTCTGCAGCAGAAAAGCCAGGCACGCTGCTTGTTTCTGACACTGCTGCCGGAGTAAGCCAGGTGGCTCAGTAGGAGTGTGGCTTTTCTCAGCTCAACCACTATAAAAGTCATCCTGAGGGGCATCTGGATGGCTCAGTCGGTTAAGCATCCGACTTCGGCTCAGGTCATGATCTCCTGGTTTGTGAGTTTGGGCCACATGGGACTCTGTGACAGCTCAGAGCCTGGAGCCTGCTTCAGATCCTGTGTCTCCCTTTCTCTCTTCCCCTTGCCACTCACACTCTCTCTAGGCAAGGGATGACAGAGACAGGTGGTCTGTTCCGTAACAATGTATGAAAACTAGGAATTGCCATAGGTCAAAAGGTAGCTCACAGTGAGTTGCTGAGCAACTGCGGTGTCATCTTTGAGGGGAAGGCTTTTCCTAGCAGGACCTGGTGAGTTGGTTTCACTGCGTAAACCAAGATTCCCAGGCCTTTCTGCCATTGATTGGAGACATTCCTAAGTTTGATCTCAGAACTTTCTTCTGGACCCCAGGGAACTTCTAATCAAAAACAAGACAGTATAAGTATGTAGATTGATATTCTGTAAACAGAGACTTACTTAGAAGTGCCGTCCACCTTTCTGGTATTGTCCATTTTTAAATTAATTGTAGCAGTTGCACACATAACTTGCAATGCCAGTTATTAAAATAATTAAAATTAGAATGGAAGCAGATGTTTAAGGCCTG